>VDFB02047397.1:99904949-99948901 GCA_007258455.2 Sequoia sempervirens | reverse complement strand
GAGAGAGACCTGAGAGAGGCAGAGGGGGTAGGAGGGTTAGACTTGAGAGAGAGAGAGAGGGAAAGAGGGAGGGAGTGGGAGAGAGATAAGGGGTAGAGGGTTAAACGTAGAGGGTAGAGGGTTTAATGGTTTAGAGTTTAATGGTTAAGGGTTTAAGGTTTACAGTTAATGGTTTAGGGTTTAGGGTTTAAGAGTAGAGGGGATAAACATAGAGGGAGTGAGTGAGAGATAGATAGAGACCTAAGAGAGGGAGAGGGGGTAGGAGGGAGAGACTTGAGAGAGAGAGAGAGGGTAGAGGGTAGAGGGTTTAAGGGTTTTGAGTTTAAGGGTTAAGGGTTTAGGGTTATGGGTAGAGGGGAGAGAGATAGAGGGATTTAGTCAAAGACAAAACCCCAACCTTAGGATTTTCCCAACACCATAAAAGACTAGTAACATAAGACAGGACAAGAAAGGAACATAAGACAAGACAAGAAAGGAAAGATTCAAAATATGCAACATACTATGTTGACATGTCCTTCAATCTTCTTAAGAAGATCCATGATCTATTTATAAAGGAAGTGACTTCATAGATGCATCAAGTTCAATTATGCATCTTTTAAACAATGAGGAAGCATTCCAAGTTGTTGTCAAGCCCCTCTCACAATAACCCTATTGGACAGTCACACATCACATAGGAAGGTGAGTAGTTAGGTCACCCACACATGTGACAGGTGGTTGTCCAATAAAGATAAAATGAGGAGACTATGTGTATTTATTACACAACAAAAGAAGAGCATGTTGGTATGTGGTGACTGATCATGCTATACTGTATAGCCCATGGTATACTGTACACCCCGGCATGTATCTTTGTCGGGGTCCACGGCTGGGCTGGGCCTCGAGCGGGGGTTCGAGGGTGGTAGCCCCCGAGAAAAAATTTCCTCCTACTTTTTCGCGTCATCATCAAAAAAGGGAAAAATCAACGAAAAAGGAAAAATCCAATTTTGTAAAACCCAAAATCAAGAAGCTTCTAAGCTTGTTAAAAAGGGCTTCAGATGGGTATTACTATATGATGAAAAACACAATTATTTGCAAGATATTAATAGGTTTTACATTGGATAATAAAAGTATTGGATGGCTGTGGTTTGGTGGATGTAGCCTAGATTGGGTGAGCCACGTTGAATTCTCCGTGTTATGATTTATTCTATGTGTGTTTTAGTTTCTCTCTTTATTAATTAAATATGCATTTAATTGTTAGATATCTGCCATTTCTAACCCTAACAAGGGGTATTAGAGTTGGTTGTGTTTCGATTATCGTTTGTAGGAAGGTCTCACGGTTGAGTGGGAGTCTCACGATTGAGTAGGAGCAATGGCAGACGAGGGTAAGAAGGTTGAGAAGTTTAACGGGCAGACCTATCAGTTATGGAAGATGCAGATTGAGGACTATCTCTATTAGAAGGATTTATGGTGGCCATTAGAAGGGAAAACCAAGAAACCCGCAACAATGTTAGATGAGGACTGGGAGATCTTGGATAGAAAGGCTCTTGGCAGTATTCGTTTATGCTCGGCACAATCAATGGCATTCAATATTACAATAGCAAAGACAAATCAAGAGTTGATGGAAACCCTAGCGAAGTTATATAAAAATCCTTCTGCTTCGAATAAGGTATTTCTTATGAAGTGTTTGTTTAATATGAAAATGGTAGAAGGTGGGTCAGTTATTGATCATTTGAATGAGTTTAATACAGTCACCAGTCAATTAACTTCTGTAAAAGTAAACTTTGATGAAGAAGTTAGGGCTCTTTTGATTCTGTGTTCTTTGCCTGAAAGCTGGAATAGCTTTGTAATGGCTATTAGCAATTCTATTTCTGGTTCGAATACATTGAAGTTTGATGATGTTGTTGGTGTTATTTTGAGCAAGGAAATTCGTAGGAAAAGCTCAGGTGGAACATCCACATTAGGTAGTGTTTTGAATGTAGAAAGCAAGGGCAGAACAAAGGAGAGAGGAAACAATTCCAGAAATCATGGGAAGTCACGAGGAAAATCAAAGGATAGAAATTCCCAATCTAGAGACAAGAGGGATTGCTGGTACTGTGGTAAGCCGGGTCATTTAAAGAAAGATTGCTAGTCTCAAAAAAATAAAGGAGACAAAAATGAAGGAAGTAAAGAGGAAAATGTGGTAAGCAATAAATTTGATGAGGATGCTTTGATTCTTTCCCTTGATAATGCTGATGATTCTTGGGTGTTAGATTAACGGGCTCCATTTCATGCTACCCCCCATAGAAGTTATTTTCTTGATTATGTCCAAGGGGATTTTGGGCTGGTTTATTTAGGAGATAATGAACCCTATCATATTGTTCAAAAGGGAAGAATCGAGATTAAGTTGCAGAATGGGAATCATTGGCTACTGCGTGAGGTAAGGCATGTTCCAAAGTTAAGCAAAAATTTAATTTCAGCAGGGAAACTAGATGATGAAGGTTGTGTTGTTACATTTAGTGATAAAAATTGGAAGGTCACAAAGGGTGCCTTAGTGTTAGAAAAAGGTGTGAAAGTAGGCACCTTATATCTTTGTACTGGTCATACTGTTCCTTCTACTTTAATTGTTACAGAAAAAGGTCAATGTTCAGGAACAGTTGCTGCAGTTCAGCAGGTAGAAGATCCTATAGTTGTTGTGGACTCTGAATCAACATTGTGGCATAATAGACTTGGGCATATGAGTGCAAAAGGTATGAAAGTACTTCATTCAAATAATATTTTACCAGGTCTAAAATGTGTTAATATGGATTTCTATGAAAGTTGTGTTTATGGAAAACAAAAGAGAGTTAGTTTTCTCAAGGATGGGAAGCAAAAGAAAGATGAGAAATTGGAGCTTGTGCATACGGATGTATGGGGACCAGCTCAGGTATCTTCTCTCGGTGGCTCTTTGTATTATGTTACATTCATTGATGATGTAACTAGGAAGGTATGGATTTATTTCCTTAGGTAGAAATCTGATGTATTTGAAACTTTTAAAAAATGGAGAAGCTTGGTTGAGAATGAGATGGGTAAAAGGTTAAAATATCTCAGATATGATAATGGTGGTGATTATTGCAGTAAATATTTTGAAGATTATTGTTCTTCTAATGGTATTCATAGGTAGAAAATGGTTCCAAGGACTCCACAGGAAAATGGAGTGGTTGAGCCCATGAATAGAACAATAATGGAGCATGCACAGATTATGAGATTGCATGTTGGGTTGCCTTTAAAAATGTGGGTAGAGACTGTAAACACTACTGTTTATTTAATTAATAGAGGTCCCTCTAATCCTTTGGGTTGTGGTATTCCAGAGGAAGCATGAAAAGGTAAGAAGGTGAGTTATTCTTTTCTCAAAACCTTCGGTTGTGAAGCATTTGCACATGTAGATTATGAAAATAGAACCAAGCTTGATGCAAAATCAAAGAAATGTGTATTTGTTGGATATGGCATTGATGAATTTGGTTATAGGCTTTAGGATTTTGAAAATCAGAAAATTGTGAGAAGCAGGGATGTCATATTCAATGAGAAAGTGTTGTACAAAGATCTATTGCTACAGCATGAGAAGAAATAAAATGATTATGTCATGTTGGATGATATTCCAAACAATGATGTTTCAGTGATTCCTCATGCTGGGTAACAACAGCAGCAACAAATACCACAAACTCCTGTTAGATGATCTTCAAGGATAAGTAGACCTCCAGAAAGATTTTCTCCCTCTTTGTATACTATTTTGTTAATTGATGCTAGTGAACTAGAATATTATGATGAAGCTATGCAGGTGGATACTAAGGTTCAGTGGGAGCATGGAATGGAAAAAGAAATGGACTCCTTGCTGAAAAACCAGACTTGGGAATTATGCAAGTTGCCTGTAGGTAAAAAGGATTTACCAAACAAATGGGTTTATAGGCTAAAAGAGGAGGATGGAGGTAAGAAAAGATTTAAAGTCAGATTAGTTGTAAAGGGATTTGCACAGAAAAAGGGTATTGATTTTGATGAAATTTTTTCTTTAGTTGTTAAAATGACTTCTATTCGTATTGTTTTAAGTATTGTGGCTACTGAAGATTTGCATTTAGAATAGCTTGATGTTAAAATAGTCTTTCTCCATGGTGATTTGGAAGAGGAAATATATATGGATCAGCAACAAGGATTTGAAGTCAAAGGTAAGGAGAAACTAGTGTGCAGATTGAAAAAAAGTTTATATGGCTTGAAGCAATCACCTCGGCAATGGTACTTGAAAGTTGATAGTTTTATGGCTGAGCAAGGCTACGACCAATGTAATTCTAACCATTGTGTTCATTTTAAGAGGTTGGATAATGACAACTACATTATTTTATGTTTATATGTTGATGACATGCTTGTAGCTGGGTCTAACATGGATCACATAAGTGAGCTAAAACAACAATTAGAAAAATCTTTTGCTATGAAGGATTTGGGGGCAGCAAAACAAATCCTTGGTATGAAAATTTGTATAGATAGGAAAAAAAGAAAATTGTTTTTATCTCAGGCTAATTAAGTTGAAAAGGTGTTGCAGAGATTTCATATGGAGAATGCAAAAGTTGTCAGCACACCTTTACCTACTCATGTTAAATTGACTAAGGATATGTGTCCAAAGACACAAGAGGAGGAAGAAAAAATGTCCAAGGTACCATATGCTTTAGCTATAGGTATTTTAATGTATGCCATGGTATGCACGAGACCAGATATTGCACATGTCGTAGGAGTTGTTAGTAGGTATTTGAGTCATCCCAGAGTTGAGTGTTGGAATGCAGTAAAATGGATTCTCAGGGACTTGAGAGGTACATCCAATAACTATTTATGTTTTGGGGGCTCTAATATTGATTTAAAAGGCTATGTTGACTCATATTTGGCAGAGGATATAGATACCAGGCGGAGCACCATAGGTTATGTATTTACAGTTGGTGGGACTACAATAGAAGCGACAAAGGAGATGATATGGCTACAACCTTTCATGGATGATTTGGGAAAACAAAAGGCTGGAAATTACTTGTTTACAGACAGCCAAAGTGCTATACATCTTGCAAAGAATTCTACTTTGCATTCTAAAACAAAATACATACAGTTGAGATATCATTTCATTTGTTCAGTGTTGGAGGATGGACAGGTCAAGCTGGACAAGATAGATACATATGTCAATCCAGCGGATATGGTTACAAATGTAGTGACAAGGGAGAAGCTGAGCTCCTCTTCAGCTTCAGTTGGTATTCAAGGTTGAATTCAAGTATAACAGAGCAGCAGGGTCAGAGGTACTTATTTCCAGTGGGAGTTGTAATTGCAGCAGTGTCATCTAGAATCAGTCTCCAAGTGGGAGATTGTGTTGGTGTGGAGCCTGATCAGTCTCCAAGTGGGAGATTTTTGGTATGTGGTGATTGATCATGCTATACTGTATAGCCCATGGTATACTGTATCTCTCACTCACTCCCTCTATCTCTCTCCCCTCTACCTTTGACCCTAAACCCTAAACCATTAACCCTTAAACTCTAAACCCTTCTATCCTCTACCCTCTATCTCTCTCCAACTCCCTCCCTCTCTCTCAAGTCTCACCCTCCTACCCCCTCTACCCTCTATCTCTCTGGCACTCCCTCCCTCTCTCTCTCACTAAATCCCTCTATCTCTCTCCCCTCTACCTATTGGTTGGTTTTACTGTAACCAGGTTGGTCTTCTAATTTACCTATGGAATTGCCAATTCCAATCAAGGGTAGCTCGAAGGACCTGGACAAAATGACAAGGATGTTAAAGACCTCCTAAACTTTGGGCTCTACAAGACCTAAGAAGGTGATCCCTTAATGTGTTTACAACCTCTGCACCATTATCGTAAACATCATTAACAACAGCACACAATCTCATTTAATAGCTCAACATAATAGCATAATACTAAATAGAATTAGCTTTTCATTAGTAATATCAACTATTTGGAGCATGAGATAACTACAACACATTCCACAATGTAAAATAGTCATTGATTTGCAATTTGTAGCAAGCACTAGGTAAAGACAAACAAAATATTGAACCATACAAATTAGTACAACTTACATCAATGCCATATATCCATTGAGGGAGTCAAATACATAAACATCTAAGGGTTTATGATAGATTTAACACATAACATATAAGATCCTTGAGAACATTGCTTTACAGTTTCATCAACATGTATTCTAACCCAATACTACTTATCAAATCCTTATACAAAACATATCCATCAGAAATCCCAATGTAAGATATTTTGAATGATTTGTAATACCAAAAGTAGAAGAATAGTTGATTTATTTTGATCAAACCATGGCAGTAGATGTCATGGCCACCATTAAAGCTTACTCGCGTGTTGCACAAATGGCTCTAGTCGCATTTGATGCAGATTCAAATATTAGTCATTGATCCTTCACCTTGGTGAGATCATCGAACGGTTGCCTTCAAAGCAAACTGACATAGTCTCCATTGTGGCAATAAGGGGCCCACCATACTACTCATTGCCAAGGAGATCCATGTGGCGCTCGCCCATGATATCGCAATCAATAAATACCTCACAACTTTTGATCATGCAATGGTGGGAAACTATGGATCTCAACCATTGGCAATCCCTTTCGTTCAACACAGTCACCAGCATTGTTATTAACCATCGAGCACCTTTCTACCAAGATTATAACATCTCCATTGATTTAAAACATGTGCATCTTATAACTGCTTTAGTAACCTACGACATAATGTATTAAAGATGCATCAAAGTATTTATCATTCCTTCAGCTTCACCAGATGAGACACGTGGTGCTTGCCTGTGATATCATGATCAACAAAGACAGTGTGGTGGGGTAATCGTGAGATGGCAGGGAATGGCTTAGATCACATGACAATTGATCTACGGCCATGCAAATTTGTCCCCTCTACAAAATAAAAAAATTTATTAGGGGAGAGGGCCCAATAGTTGTGCGGGGTCCAATAGTCATGCACTCAATCGTGATGATTATACCCAGTCTTACCACATATTTATACTATATATTGTAAATAAACAGTCCAAATGTAAATAAAGAAAAAACCAAATGTTGATAAAAAATGGACCCATACTTGAACACATGAGAACCTCTAAATGTTATATGAAAAAAACATAAATACATTCATAAAGAAGTGAAATAAGTATTTTTTTGTTTCAAATAAAATATCATAACTCTCCACTATAAGTATATCATTTAAAAAATAAAATGCTCATTTAATAAAATAAGACACTCATTTAAACAAGTATTGTTATCATAGTGAAAAAATATTGTTCTTATGTGTACAACAATTGGGGTAGCAATGTACAAGCATTGGATAATTTTATATTAATAGTTTGTCCTATCACAAATATAAAAGGTGAGCACAATAAATAACATGTATTTTCCCATTAAATGTGAAGGATTTTCAAAAAGTTTTAGTGTTCAACTATTGGTCCATTTTTGTTCAATATAAGTTGTATTTTAAATCATTATGTGTTGTTTTTATAACAACAAATAGATTTTTTGTGTTCAACTATTAGTCCATATGTGTTGAATATAAAAGGTAGAGATATCAAAGATTTATGGTTATCAATAAGTATTTGGACCACTTAGGTTGTATATTAATTTTAATTTAAATAAAAATATCATATTCTACAAGCAACAAATGATATTTTTTTGGTTCAACTATTGGGGGTTCCATGATTAATTTTTGGTCGAAAGTCAAATTTTAGACACTTCTCAAAAGATATGCCAATGTGGCGAGTTGCATGATTTGTCACGCCTCCAAACCTTAGTTATAGATAAATAAGAGACTAGTCTACATTTCAAAAAAAAAATGAAGGTTCTAAAATATTCCAATCAATTGCTACATGTTGAGAAAGATACCCTGCACGATTACTGGGCCATCTCCCCTAAGGAATAAGGGGACATCACTAGGCTGATGATAAAAAATGACATAAGTTGTTTTAACGAGGGAACACAGGACCAACAAAAGACTTAGGAAAAATAAAGTCAAGCAAAGGAAATAAAATGATAAAACAAAAGGGGGCCCAAACTAGATGAAGCGATGGGGCTTAAGTCATTTTAAAACCTTCCCAAAAAGTAACGGCCAAATAGATCCCATCCAAGGTGTAATATGAACACTAGGGTTTTACATGAAGATGAAGGTAAAACCACAACTTAGGCTTTTCCCAAACACCATAGATGACCAGAGACACAAGGTAGGATAAAATATAACACAGAGAACACAACTTTGAAGTTCCATCACTACCCATAACCCTAAACCCTAAACCATTAACCCTTAACCCTTAAACCCTCTACCCTCTCTCTCTCAAGTCTCTCCCTCCTACCCCCTCTCCCTCTCTCAAGTCTCTCTCTCTCTCACTCCCTCTATCTCTCCCTCTACCTAAACCCTAAACCCTAAACCCCTTAACCCCTTGTACCTTAAGCTCTCTGCCCTTAAAACCCTCCTGCCACTCTCACGTTTAACCACATCTACCCCATATCTCTCTCCACTCCCTCCCTCTTTCCCTCTCTCTCTCAAGTCTCACCCCTCCACCCCTCTCCCTCTCTCGTCTCTCTCTCTCTCTCACTCCACTCTTATCTCCTCCTCTCTACGCCAACCCTCTACTCTCTATCTCTCTCCCCTCCCCCTCCTCTTTCTCTCCCTAAATCCCTCTATCTCTCTCCCTCTACCCACCCAACCCTAAGCCCTTAACATTTAAGCCCCAAACCCCATGAAGCCCTCTACCCTCTACCCTCTATGCTCTCTCTCTCTGCTCAAGTCTCTCCCTCTACCCCTCTCCCTCTCTGAGGTCTCTCTCTCTCACTCCTTCTCTCTATCTCCTCCTCTCTACCCTTAACCCTAGGCCTTAGGCCCTTAACCCATGGCTCTAGGCCATAAACCCTCACCCTCTACCCTCTCTCTCTCTCTCTCAAGTCTCTCCTCCTACCCCTCTCCCTCTTAGGTCTCTCTCTATCTCTCTCACTCCCTCTATGTGTCTCCCTCTACCCTTAAACCCTAAATTCATTAACCCCTTAGCCATGGCCTGAACACTTAAACCCTCTACCCTCTACCCTTAACCATTTCTCCCTCTATCTATCTCCCACTCCCTCCCTCTCTCTCTCTCTAAAGTCTCTTTGTCCTAGCACCACTCCCTCTCTCAGGTCTCTCTCTCTCTCCTTTCTCCCCATGTCCCTCTCCTGTCTCTCTCTCTCTCTACCCTTAGCCCTCTACCCTCTATCTCTCTCCCACTCCCTCCCCCTCTCTCTCTCAAGACTCTCCCTCCTACCCCATCTCCCTCTCTCAGGTCTCTCTCTCACTCACTCCCTCTATCTCTCTCCTGTCTACCTTTAACCCTAAACCCTAAACCCTAAACCCTAAACCCTTAACCCTTAAACTCTAAACCCTTAAACCCTTTACCCTCTATGCTTAACCCTCTACCCTCTATCTCTCTCCCACTCCCTCCTCTCTCTCTCAGGACTCTGCTCTACCCCTCTTCCTCTCTTAGGTCTCTCTCTCTCCTCCACTCCCTCTATCCTCTCTCCCTCTGCAGCACAACCCTAAACCCTAAACCATTAACCCTTAAGACTCTAAACCCTCTGCACCTGCCCTCTATCTCTCTCCCACTCCCTTGCTCCCTCCCTCCCTCTCTCTCTCAAGTCTCACCCTCCTACCCCCTCTCCCTCTCTCAAGTCTCTCTCACTCACTCAATCTTATCTCCCTCCCCTCTACCCTCTATCTCTCTCCCACTCCCTCCCTCTCTCTCTCACTGAATCCCTCTATCTCTCTCCCCTCTACCTGTTGATTGTTTTTACTATAACTAGGTTGGTCTTCTAATTTACCTATGGAATTGCCAATTCCAATCAAGGGCAGCTCAAAGGACCTGGACCAACTGACGAGGATTTTTAAGACCTCCTACACTTTGGGCTCTACAAGACCCAGGAGGGTGATCCCTTAATGTGTTTACAACCTCTGCACCATTATCATAAACAACATTAACAACATATAATCTCATTTAATAACTCAACATAATAGGATAATACTAAATACAATTGGCTTTTCATCAGTAATATCAACTATTTGGAGCATGAGATAACTACAACACATTCCACAGTGTAAAATAGTCATTGATTTGCAATTTGTACAAGTGCTAGGTAAAGACAAACAAAATACTGAACCATACAAATTAGTACAACTTACATCAGTGCCATATATCCATTGAGGGAGTCAAGTTCATAAACATCTAAGGGTTTATGACATATTTAATACACTAAAAAGTACATGCATTATACAAGTGTATATAATATACCATAATAATTACCTTAATGAAGGTATGCCAATCATGCATTTTCATCCTTGACCCAAATTCACCTTTCTTTGTTATTATATTGTTTATGTTTACAGTAAATCCTGTGGGAAATCAAATTTTTCGTATAGATTCTTTTATAGCATTGCTTTGTTGCTTTGTTAATAACCAAGGAAGGGAACTTATATTAATTTGGTTGCCATCGCTATTTAATTGAATGAAATTTTTCATTGCATGATTGGCTTCCTAAATGTCACTAGAAATTTTGACATTTTTTTCTTTGTCATGCCTTCCATCCAATATTTTCCATAATGTTTCTTTTATATTCTTTCCGATATGCATTGTATCAAACAAATGCGCAATTTGTAGCTACTCATAGTAGGGCAACCTACTAAATTGTCTGGTATAACTTTTCAGTCCCTGTGGAAGCCGACCATTAATGCCTTTACAACCTTCATGAAGCATATAAGTTAAACAAATTAACGACAATCATTGTCAATTACAGCATGAGTAAACACAACGCAATATAAAAATATAAATTCAAAACATATCATGTATGATAGATAAACAATTTGGTCTGATATATAACATTGACGATTAATTCTATTATATTCCAACTTCCATAGGCGAGGTGTCATTCTTCGTGGTTTTGATGTAGTCTCTTCTTTCCCATTGAAAATATGTTTTTCAATAGTTCGATACTTATGATTTCTATGGAGGAAGTGCCTATACTCATCAAACACCTACTTTCCTAAACTTGTTGAATGACGAGACTTCATCTTTGGACCACAAATTGGACATGCAAATTTTCCCTTTTTTTGAAGACCTGCAAGATCATATATAATTGGCTTAAATATATTAGTTTTTATAATTATATATAATGAATAGATTATTTTTAAAACATGCATGATATCTACTTCATAAAATTAAATATTATTAAAGTGTATTTGAATATTATAACATATCACAAAAATGTGTTAGCCCTAGGGCATCATGAATTGTCCATACAAGCATTGCATGGAATTGAAATTGTCTTTTTCCTATTGGTCTAGAGACATCATACACAGTGACGCCATTCAATAACTTTAGTAACTCATTGATAAGAGGCTCGATATATACATTCATATCTTTAACTTGGTACTTACCTAGTTGAATGAACATAAACATTACATAATTATTATAACCATTTTACGCAATATATATAAATTAATGTACATGACTATTGAATGAAAAAAATATAAGTCATTATGCAACAAATAAGACAAATGAGATGCTACTACGTTAAAGAAAATTGATGTAAACAAATACTTGGAACAATCATTGACAACATTATGTGCTCCCTATTTATTGGCATCCATGGAGGAATGCTATTGTTGATAACAAAAACATGCCACACTGAGTAAATAGATCTCATCTCTCCAAATGGATTGACATCGTCCACTCCCAATGAAATCCTGAGATTACGAGGTTCTTCTTTAAAGTGTGGCCATTTATCCTCCATATCCCAAAATGCAGAACCATCCACAAGCATTCAAAGAATGTCATCTCTGAAAAAGGGAAAAATCAATGAAAAAGGAAAAATTTGATTTTGTAGAACCCAAAATCTGGAAGCTTCTAAGCTTGTTAAAAAGGGGCTTGGCTGGGTATTATTGTATGATGAAAAACACGATTATTCGCAAGATTTTAATAGGTTTTACACTGGATAATAAAAGTATTGGATGGCTGCGGTTTGGTGGATGTAGCCTTGATTGGGTGAACCACGTTAAATTCTCTGTGTGATGATTTATTTTGCGTGTTTTAGTTTCTCTGTTTATTAATTAAATCTGCATTTAATTGTTAGATATCTGCCATTTCTAACCCTAACAGAGCAATTGTTGAATCAAGGTCATGATACATGTACAAGGACAACACCTTTTCAAGAGCTACAAGAGGCAAAGGGGATTGATATTATTCATTCATGGGTGTACTGGTGAAAGTGAATGCAATAATTAAAGGTCATTGTCATTGATAAGGACAACCAACAATGCATGCTACAATGGTCTCATGAAGGACAACAACAAAAAAAAAATCTAAAGTTGCACAAGGCTCTATTCAAGGCCTTCATAATCAAACATTAGTCAAACAAGTTGCCAAATAACATTCAATGCATGATGTTTTAAGGAAAGGCATAAAAGGAAAATACATTCAAGAAACATCAACTCTAGTTGACACAGATAATATGCCTATTGAAAACATGTCATTACAAGAGGTTTATGACAGCAATGGAACCCTCATATCATGTGATCGAGATACAATTTCTATGCTCATAACCTTTCATGTAGGATTTTTGGTCATCATGATTGATCCAACATGGATCATGATTGCATACAAGAAACAAAAAGTTACAAATGACAATTAAGCAGTTATGATTCAAGAGAGGTCTCATTTTGGAAGCCAAGGCCATAGTACAAGTGTATATGAACAACTATGAGGCTATGCTACAAGAAAACCATGCAATTTCATGTAGGACATCAATCATTACAATGGTACAAGTGCATATGAACAAAAATCAACAATCAACAAGTAGTGAAGGAAGTAAAGCACAGTTGTATTTTTACCTTTTCATACCATTGATCATCCATTCCAGCAATAGGCTATAATAGTGAAGGCATATACTTGCACAAGGGTGTTTTAATGAAGATATTCAGCATAAAAGCCATCATAAATCATGGTACTTCAAGGGAACGGAGCATAGTCATGAATAAGAGCAGTAGCATTAAAGGCTACAGGTTTGTCTTCATGTTATCTATGAATTTGAAAAATAAATCTACACTAGGTGACAACATGACTATAGCCATGAAATGGATTGTAGTGAGATAAATAATATAAATGGTTGTTGCCACTATCTCATTTTCTCTTTGGATAGTCATTACTAAGTCCTAGCAAGTGAATAACAAATGGATAGGTGTCAATAATATACCTTCATTTGACAAGTCCTAGAATTCTGGTGATCTCATTGACCCAATAAGGCATTGCTTAAAAATCATTTCATATATTTTTGACAAAATCAAAAGGAGGACTGATGTATCCAATTGTAATAAGAGAGCAATGTCCAAGGGAGGGGTAGTACCATCATCTTAGGTACCACTATTGCAAGATGATAAATGACAATCCTTGTGTTTGTATGCATGGACGTCCTAAAGCATACTTTGGGTAAGGTGCATTCATGGCATATTTTGGGGAAAGGTTTCCCAAGCATGAGCAAATATCTATTGTTCCATCAGGCTATGTTGGAACAATTATACACTAATCCCTCCCCTAGGGTGTTTCCTCACATCAAAACCAATCCCTTCTTCCTATCATTTGTTGACAAGGGAAATTGATCTAGGAAGTCAGCATATAGGTTTCTACTTAAATAATCAATCTGGCCAGCATGCTACTTTGTCGGTGCCATCTTGAGTAAACAAGGGCTTCCTTGCTATCTCATACCTTAGACATACTAAAGCTAAACAAAATATGAAATTATAGAACAAAACTTTGCAACTTCCCACAATTATCCCTCTCTTAGGTCTCTCTCTCTCTCACTCACTCCCTCTATGTCTCTCCCCTCTACCCTTAAACCCTAAACCCTAAACCCTTAACTCTTAAACCCTAAACCGTTAAACCCTCTACCCTCTACCCTTAACCTTGTCTCCCTCTATCTCTCTCCCACTCCCTCCCTTTCTCTCTGTCAAGTCTCTCCATCTTTTAGGTCTCTCTCTCTCTCACTCACTCAGTCACTCTATCTCAAGTCTCTCCCTCCTACCCCCTCTCCCTCTCTTAGGTCTCTCTCTCACTCACTCACTCCCTTTATCTCTCTTCTTGATGGAGCTTCAAATTTTGTTCTTTGTTTTCCTTTCCTACCATGCCTTATGTCTCTGGTCTTTCATGGTGTTTGGGAAAATCCTAAGGTTGGGGTTTTAGCTTTGTCTTCATGTAAAATCCTATTGTTTGTCTTATGCCTTGGGTGGGATCTATTTCGCTATTACTTTTGGAGGGCCTCTAAAACATCTTATGCCCCATCATTTCGTCTAAGGTTGGGTCCCTTTAATCTTAATATTTTATTTCCTCTGTGGGATTTTATTTTTCCCTAAGTCTTGGTCGGCCTTGTGTTTCATCGTTTTAAAACAACTTATGTCGATCATTTATCATCCACCTAGTGATGTCCCCCTCATTATTTTAATAAATGTTTTATTTTGCAGAGGGTAATTTGTGTGACCATTGATCGACTGTTGTTTGATCTCATCCATTCCTCGCCATCTTACGATGACCCCACCACACTACTTTGGCTAATCGCAATATCGTGGGGGGCGCCACGTGTCCCATCTGATGAAGCCGAAGGGGATGAGTTTGTGTGATCATTGATAAATCATCATTTGATCTCAACGGTTTCCTGCCATCGCGTGATCATAAATCACAAGGTCTTTATTGATCGCAATATCATGGATGACTGTCATGTGTCTTATTTGGTAAAGCCAGAGGAATAAGGGAAATACCTTGCTAAATTAATCCGGCTTTAATATGTTATGCAGCGAGTTACTAAAGTGTTCTTCAGATGCACGTGTTTCAAATCTATGGAGATGTTATAATCTCAGCAGGAAAGCTTCTAGATGGTTAATGATAAAGCCGGTGACTGTTTTGAAGGAACAAGATCACCGATGATTAGGATTTACAGTTGCTTGCTATCGCGTGATCGGAAGTTGCAAGGTCTTTACTGATTATGATATCATGGGTGACTGCAATGTGGATTTCCTTGGCAATGTATGGTATGGTGGGCCCCTTATTTCCATGTTGGCAATTGTGTCAGCTTGTTTTGAAGGAAGTCATTCGATGATTTGATCAAACTAACGAATCGACGGCTAATATTTAAATCAACATCAAATGCGATTGGAGTCGTTCGTGCAACACGTGAGTAAGCTTTAATGGCGGATGAGATACTTGTTGGCATGATTTGATCAAAATATAAACAATTCTCCTAATTTTATTGTATCACAAAGCATTCAAGTATTTTGTGAAGCAGTCTAAGAGCCAAAAGCGAAATTACGAGTTTCTATAACGAAGAATTGGGATTTTTGCAAACACAAAATTCATGAGTTAATTTATGTGTCGCCTGGTTATTCAGCACTTGAATTTGAAAATATTTTTACTGTATGCTTGTTATTAGGCTTGTTGATAAATGTTTTAGGGTTGTAGATTGATTGAATTGTGGGGAATTGCAAGGTTTTATTCTGTAAATTCATTTTCTGGTTAGTCTTAATTAATTGAAGTGTGGAATAGTAAGTAAGCCTTAGTTTATCCAAGATGGCACCTCCAAAGCAACACTCTGGCCAAATTGATTATTTGATTAGGAACCTATATGATGATTTCTTGGATCAATTGCCATTGTCAACAAATGATAGGAAGAAGGGGTTGGTTTTGATGTGAGGAAAAATCCTAGGGGAGGGATTGGTATATAGTTGTGCAAATATAGTCGATGCTAGGGTTCCTCTTACAGGTTTGGAGATGTTTAGATTGTGGTATAGACAGTGGAATTTTCCTCACCCCTTCTCAAATGACTAGATGTATGATATGGGGAAGTTGGTTGTGCCAAATGTGTTCCCTGATATAGATTTGCTTACAGTCATGGCTGCGAGATATGACCCTGTTACGCGGGTAATCAGGGACAATGATGGAATGGTTTTGTTGAGTATTAACATAGAAGAGGTCCAACATGTTTTGATTTGAGTGAGTCAAGTGTATACTTGGTTCCTATCAATCTTGAGGAAATGAAGCAAGAATATGGAAAATTAAAGTCTCTTTTCAGAGCTAAGTTGCTTCCACCTCATCTGGCTAGGGCAGGGGGTTCAAGATTTCATATTATCCCTAGTGACCAAGAACCATTTAGAGTAAATTGCTTTGCAAATAATTTCTTGGCCACTTTTTATTCATTGTGCCAAATTTTAGGTTTCAATCCTAGCACGGTGATGCCCATTGCCTACATGTTCGTGGGGGTGCAAATACAACATCCCAATTTCTTTGTGACATATGATTTTTCATCCTTCTTGGCTGAAAGGATACATGAAGGGTTGTCGAAGTTGCAACGGAATGATACAGGAACTCAATTCTTTTGGTATTCTATGTTGATGCATATGCTCTTGTGCAAGAATGTTGACTTGTTTTCTTAGAAGATGAAATTAAGGCAATTTGTTGATGGAGAAAGATTGTGTATATAGATATGGACTGTAGACTTATCATGTAATAAAGAAGGCACCAATTATGTGCAATGTGATAATTGCTTTGCTTCCAGATTAAGGTCCAGATTGATGGTGAATGTACCTAGGATCCTTAAGGAATTGCATGATTTCCTTAGAACGAAGGGGAGGAGGCCAGAATTAAAAGTCTACCATAAGTAGGGTGACATTATTCCATACCTAGTCAACACTGTTTTGAGGGTATACGATTTTCAAGGAACCCCCCATATACTGCCATACGATGTGCCACCAAGAGTGGGATTTGCAGAGGTTATGTGGCAAATAGGTTGTATCCATGAGGATAACCTCACTGGGAGGGGTAAGGGAACCTTTTTCCTAGATTATATAGTGGTATCTGATTTTGTATTTTCAAAGGGAGGATGGGTACACTTTGTAAAATTCTTTGATGATTACCACTTAAGTTGTGGACCAAAGAGGCAACATGATCCTAAGGGCTTCTTTTCCCTTTTCAGACAAAGAATAAAGGGTGGCAAGTTTGTGCATGAGTTTAACTTTCTTGAGGACCTGATTAGAAATGAATTTGATCTAAATAGGCAGGAGTTGAATAAGGAGAAATGGATAGCTTATGATAAGCTATTAGATATTGTACAAAAAATGGATCCAAAGTATGATCCATTGTTGGAGTTTAGTCCACATCATAAGAAAATTGATTTTCTGATGGGGAACTTCAAAGAAATTATGGGCACCTTGAGGACCAAGAAGATAAACTTGGAATTGAGTCAAGGTGTGCAGGAACAAGGTGCCAGGCCAATGGAAACAAGGCCAACATACCAGCCTACAGAAAGGTGGCCCATTTACAGGAGGAAAAAGGATGACAATAGTGATGAAGAAGAAGTGGACAGAAAAGGTAAGCAAATAATGAAATTTCCTACATAGCTAGGTCCAAAGCTCAAAACACCTAGGGAAATTAAGATTATTGATCTAGAATCATCACCAGAAGATAATCCTTCATCACCACCATCCGAACCAAGCCCTAAGAGGCAAAGGACTGATCAGCCACCAGAGGATGTGATGGATGAGATTGTTGTTACTGATCAAGATATGCAGATTGGTATGCCTTCCCCTCCCAAGTCAGCTAAATTGGTGTTATTCGATTTGGATATGAAAGGAAAATGTGTACAAGATGCAAGAATGGAGGCATGTAAGGAGTTTCTTGATGATGATGCATTTATAAAAACTCATGTCTTCTTGCAATTGGTATGGAGGATGAAATTTGAGGAATATCAAGATAAATGTAAAAAGAGGAGAGAATTGAGACCTGACAGGTCAAACCAAGAGAATGATGAGGAAGTGAAAGCTGAATTAATGGAAGAATTCAAGAATATTACTCCCGAGGAAGGAAGAAAATTGGTGACTCAGGCTGGTGTATTGATTCTGCTTGAATGGGACATTGTAGATGTTGTAGCATTTAATGCTATTCTAAAGTCCAAGCATCCCTTGCAAGACTCTAAAGAAGAGGTCAAGGCAGCACTACAAGACTCTACCTTCAATGAAGAGTATGAGACTTTGGCAATTTTGGCATTGGCCCCACAAGGGAGAAAGCCAGATGTTACAAATATTAACCCAAATTTTAGAGGAGGGTTAATAATAAAAAAAGCTTTAGAGACCTCAACCACTGAGGCCACTAATCTAACAGTGAATGTGGCCAAATTGGCCCAAAAGACTGTTGAAAGAGAAGAGGCTGAAAAGAAGAGCCTGATGGAGAAGTATAGCCTTTTGATTGAGGAATACAGCAAAATGAAGCAAAAGAATGTTGAGTTGCTGACCAAGGTGGATAGGTTAAGGTATAAATAGATTGGGGAGACATCAAGTGCTCCAAGAATTAGTTCATTACCTTCCACATTAGGTTCAGTGCCTCCTGCTTCTCCAATTATTTCCACACCAGGGTCTCCTAATCAAAATCATTCCCTCACCCCTCCTTTAGAACAAATTGATGAAGAAACAGAGTGCTATGTCGATCCTACAAAGAAGCAGCTCATGCAGAAAATTGAAGAATTACAGGCATCATTAAAGGTAAGTGAGGAGGGATCTCTTTCAAAGCAAAAGGAGATTGGCACTACTGTCTTGAGGCACTTAAATGAAAAGGTTGATAATAGATTATCATCTATACATTCTTTATATTCTTTATTATTTGATGCAATAAAGAATATAGATAGGGACCAGGAGGTAGTGATACCACTAATTCAAAATTGGATCCCTAGGGCCAGTGATTTGGGTATAATGTATACAGCCTCAAGGTTTGATACAAATAATAGGCCCCAATCATTAAAGCCTACTCATGTGTTAGTAAAATCATTGCAAGGTTTTCAGACCTTACTAGATGACTTGAGTAGGAGGATCATGGAATTGGTGAAGAATTTAGATGATTGGGGTAACACATTGTTACCTAATATAATTGATGAGCAGGGGAATATCAGGTCACTCCAATAGTGGCAAGATTAGGAAAATGAGGTCATCAACAACCAAATTAAATTAATTTGTGATGACTCAGATTATGATTTTTTGGTAAGTTGTATGGATAAAATCATTAGCACCAGCTCACTTTTGGAATCTTTTGAAAGAGATGCAAATCAGGTAGCGGTAAATATACACCTTATAATGCTAAGGTAAATGAGGTAATTAATTTTGACTAGCTGACTGATGAAGAATATCAGAAATGGGTAACTAAATATTTAATTGAAGAAGAATAAAAGAAGTGGGCTACTAACGGTTGGAAAATAAGCTGTTGCAGTTACACCAGTTTCTAGTTTTTCTTTGGTGGTAGTTTTGGTGCGGGATTCTTATGGTTTTTGTTGCTGCATCAACTTTTCTCAACTGGCACAATGAACATGAATATTCTCAAGGGTGATTGATGTTGTAACAATTTTTGGAATTTCACCAGGTATTCCAATTGGCTGGTGACATGTGTACTTTCTGGCCCGATGCTTGTTTGCTCCTTCATTTTCTATATGAAGAATTTCAAGGCTAGAAGTACGGGTTAGCAAGTTAGATAATTTTGGGTCAAGTCTAGGTGAAGTTGCAGAGAAAATTGTAAAGTTTGATAGTTTTAGAAAATACAATTTAGGTTCTAAGTCATTCTGTAATAGGTTTTAAATTCATGGGGATTTAATGTTGTATAATAGTACTAGCATTTGAGTTGAAATGATAAATTCAAACTCATGTCTCTCCAATGTACATGCATATCTAAATTTTGAATAAGATAACTAAGGGTTGTTTCATTCATCTCACTGTTGTGGTGTGTATGATCCTTATTTTAGCTTTAATTCAAGGGACTAATTAAAATGCTTAAATGGGATTATAGGCGGATATGTTATGTATAAGGATTTGATAAGTAGTATTGGGTTAGAATACATATTGATGAGATTGCAATGCAATGCTATCAGGGATCATATATGTTATGTGTTAAATTTTTCATAAACCCTTGAATACTTATGAATTTGACTCCCACAATGGATATATGGCACTTATCTAACTTGTATGATTCAGTATTTGTTTGTCTTTACCTAGAGTTTGCTAAAAATTGTGAATCAATGACCTATTTTATCTTGGGATTGTGTTGTAGTTATCTCATGCTCCAAATAGTTGATAATGTCGATGAATAGCCAATTCTATTCTATATTATTATATTATTTTGAGCTATTAAATAAGATTATCTATTATTGTTAATGTTGTTTATGATATTGGTGTAGAGGTTGTAAACACATTAAGGTATCACCCTCCCGGGTCTTGTAGAGCCTGAAGTGTAGGAGGCTTTTTTAAAGTCCTTGTCAATTGGTCCAAGTCCTTCAAGATTCCCTTGATTGGGATTGGAAATTCAATACATAGATTAGAATACCAACTTGGTTACATTGTAAAACAAAACCAACACTTCACTCTACCCTTAACCCAAAACCCTAAACCCTTAGCCCTTAAACCTTAAACCCTTAAACCATCTACCCTCTACCCTTAACCCTCCCTCTTTCTTTCTCTTCTTCCACTCCCTCCCTCTCTCACTCTCTCAAGTCTCTCATCCTACCTCCTCTCTTAGGTCTCTCTCAACCCTTAACCCTCCCTTCCTTTATCTCTCTCTCAAGTTCTCCCTCCTACCACTAATTTCTCTCTGTGTCTCTCTCTCTCTCACTCACTCACTCTACCTATCAACCTCTATCTTCCCCTTAACCCTTAACCTAAAACCATGAACCCTTAACCCTAAACCCTTAAAACCCTACCCCTCTACCCTTAACACTCCCTTCCTTTATCTCTCTCTCTCAAGTCTCTCCCTCCTAGCACCACTCCCTCTCTCAAGTCTCTCTCTCACTCACTCTATCTCAAGTCTCTACCTCCTACCCCTTCTCCCTCTCTTAGATATTTCTCTCAATCACTCACTCCCTCTCTCTCTCTCCCCTCCACCCTTAACCCTAAACCCTTAAAACCATCTACCCTACCCTTAACCCTCCCTCCCTCGATCTCTCTCCCTCCCCCCCTCTCTCTCTCTCTCAAGAATCTTCAATATCCTACCCCCTCTCCCTCTCTTAGGTCTCTCTCTCACTCACTCACTCCCTCTATCTCTCTCCCTTTAACCCTAAACCCTAAACCCTTAAACCCTCTCTACCCTTTAACCCTCCCTTCCTTTCCTCTCTCTCTCTCTCTCAAGTCTCTCCCTCCTAGCACCAATCCCTCTCTCAAGTTCTCTCACTCACTCACTCTATCTCAAGTATCTCCCTCCTCACCCCTCCCTCTCTCGGTCTTTCTCTCACTCACTCACTCACCTATCTCTCTCCCTCCACCCTTAACCCTAAACCCTTAAACCATCTACCTCTACCCTTAACCCTCCCTCCCTCTATCTCTCCCATTTCCTCCCTCTCTATCTCCCAAGTGTCTTCAATATCCTACCCCTTCTACCTCTCTTAGGTCTCTCTCCCACTCACTCACTCCCTCTATCTCTCTCCCTTAACCCTAAACCCTAAACCCTTAACTCTAAACCCTACCCTCCACCCTTAACCCTCTACATACTCTCTATCTCTCTCCCACTCCCTCCTCTCTCATTGAATCCCTATATCTCTCTCCCCTCTAACCCTAAACCCTAAAACCATTAACCCTTAAACTCTAAACCCTTCTACCCTCTACCCTCTATATCTCTCCATCCTCTCTCACCAACCTCCATCTCTCTCCCCCTCTACCTGTTGGTTGTTTTTACTGTAACCAAGTTGGTCTTCTAATTTACCTATGGAATTGCCAATTCCAATCAAGGGCAGCTCGAAGGACCTGGACCAACTGATGAGGATTTTAAAGACCTCCTACACTTTGGGCTCTGCAAGACCCAGGAAGGTGATCCCTTAATGTGTTTACAACCTCTGCACCATTATCGTAAACATCATTAACAACAACACAATCTCATTTAATAGCTCAACATAATAGCATAATACTAAATAGAATTGGATTTTCATTAGTAATATCAACTATTTGGAGCATGAGATAACTACAACACATTCCACAATGTAAAATAGTCATTGATTTGCAATTTGTAGCAAGCACTAGGTAAAGACAAACAAAATACTGAACCATACACATTAGTACTACTTACATTAGTGCCATATATCCATTGAGGGAGTCAAATTCATAAAAATCTAAGGGTTTATGATAGATTTAACACATAACATATAAGATCCTTGAGAACATCGCTTTACAATTTCATCAACATGTATTCTAACCCAATACTACTTATCAAATCCTTATACAGAACATATCCATCAACAATCCCCATTTAAGATGTTTTCAATGCTTTGTGATACCAAAAGTAGAAGAATAGTTGCTTTATTTCGATCAAACCATGGAAGTAGATGTCATGGCCGCCATTAAAGCTTACTCGTGTGTTGCACGAATGGCTCTAATCACATTTGATGCAGAATCAAATATTAGTCGTCGATCCTTCACCTTGGTGAGATCATCGAACGACTTCCTTCAAAGCAAACTGACATAGTCTCCATTGTGGCAATAAAGGGCCCACCATACTACTCGTTGCCAAGGAGATCCATGTGGCGCCCACCTGTGATATCGTAATCAATAAATACCTCACAACTTTTGATCACGCGATGGCGGGAAACTGTTGATCTCAACCATCGGCAATCCCTTTCATTCAACACAGTCGCCAGCATTGTTATTAACCATCGAGCACCTTTCTACCAAGATTATAACATCTCCATTGATTTAAAACACGTGCATCTTATAGCTGCTTTAGTAACTCCTGGCATAATGTATTAAAGATGCATCAAAGTATTTATCATTCCTTTGGCTGAACCAGATGAGACATGTGGCGCTTGCCTGTGATATCGTGATCAACAAAGACAGTGTGGTGGGGTCATCGTGAGATGACAAGGAATGACTTAGATCACACGACAATTGATCTACGACCATGCAAATTTGTCCCTCTACAAAATAAAAACATTTATTAGGGGAGAGGGCCCAATAGTCGTGCGGGGTCCAATAGTCGCACACTCAATCATGATGATTATACCCATTCTTACCACATATTTATACTATATATTGTAAATAAACAGTCCAAATGTAAATAAAGAAAAAACCAAATGTTGATAAAAAAATGGACCCATACTTGAACACATGAGAACCTCTAAATGTTATATGAAAAAAACATAAATACATTCATGAAGAAGTGAAATAAGTATTTTTTTGTTTCAAATAAAATATCATAACTCTCCACTATAAGTATATCATTTAAAAAATAAAATGCTCATTTAATAAAATAAGACACTCATTTAAACAAGTATTGTTATCATAGTGAAAAAATATTGTTCTTATGTGTACAACAATTGGGGTAGCAATGTACAAGCATTGGATAATTTTATATTAATAGTTTGTCCTATCACAAATATAAAAGGTGAGCACAATAAATAACATGTATTTTCCCATTAAATGTGAAGGATTTTCAAAAAGTTTTAGTGTTCAACTATTGGTCCATTTTTGTTCAATATAAGTTGTATTTTAAATAATTATGTGTTGTTTTTATAACAACAAATAGATTTTGTGTGTTCAACTATTAGTCCATATGTGTTGAATATAAAAGGTAGAGATATCAAAGATTTATGGTTATCAATAAGTATTTGGACCACTTAGGTTGTATATTAATTTTAATTTAAATAAAAATATCATATTCTACAAGCAACAAATGATATTTTTTTGGTTCAACTATTGGGGGTTCCATGATTAAGTTTTGGTCGAAAGTCAAATTTTAGACACTTCTCAAAAGATATGCCAATGTGGCGAGTTGCATGATTTGTCATGCCTCCAAACCTTAGTTATAGATAAATAAGAGACCAGTCTACATTTCAAAAAAAAATGAAGGTTTTACGATATTCCAGTCAATTGCTACATGTTGAGAAAGTTACCCTACACGACTATTGGGCTCTCTCCCCTAAGGAATAAGGGGACATCACTAGGTTGACGAAAAACAATGACATAAGTTGTTTTAACGAGGGAACATAGGACAAACAAAAGACTTAGGAAAAATAAAGTCAGGCAAAGGAAATTAAATGATAAAACAAAAGGGGGCCCAACCTAGATGAAGCGATGGGGCTTAAGTCATTTTAAAAATTTCCCAAAAATTAATGGCCAAATAGATCCCATCCAAGGTGTAAGATGAACACTAGGGTTTTACATGAAGATGAAGGTAAAACCCCAACTTAGGCTTTTCCCAAACACCATAGATTACCAGAGACACAAGGCAGGATAAAATAGAACACAAAGAAAAAAACTTTTAAGTTCCATCACTACCCATAACCATAAACCCTAAACCATTAACCCTTAACCCTTAAACCCTCTACCCTCTCTCTCTCAAGTCTCTCCCTCCTACCCCTCTCCTCTCTCTCCTCTCTCACTCCTTTTATCTCTCTCCTCTACTCCTAAACCCTAAACCCTTAACCCTTAAACCCTCTACCCTCTATGTTTAACCATCTACCCCTTATCTCTCTCCCACTCCTCCCTCTCTTTCCCTCTCTCTCTCCAAGTCTCACCCTTCCTACCCCCTCTCCCTCTCTCAGGTCTCTCTCTCTCTCACTCACTCTTATCTCCCTCCCCTCTACCCTTAAACCTCTACCTTCTACCTCTACCCTTAACCCTCTACTCTCTATCTCTCTCCCACTCCCTCCCTCTTTCTCTCATTGAATCCCCTCTATCTCTCTCCCCTACCCTTAACCCTAAACCCTTAGCCCTTAAACCCTACTACTCCTCTATCGCCTTCTCTCAAGTCTCTCCCTCCTACTCCCTCTCTCCCTCTCTCTCTCTCTCTCTCACTCACTCTCTATCTCTCTCCTCTCTACCCTAACCCTAAACCTTAAACCTTAACCCTTAAGCTCTAAACCCTTAAACCCTCTACCCTCTAACTTCCTTTCTCTCTCTCAAGTCTCTCCCTCCTACCCCCTCTCCCTCTCTTAGGTCTCTCTCTCTATCTCGCTCACTCCCTCTATGTGTCTCCCCTTTTTAAACCCTTAACCCTTAAACCCTAAACATTTAAACCCTCTACCATCTACCCTTAACCCTTTCTCCCTCTATCTATCTCCCACTCCCTCCCTCTCTCTCTCTCTAAAGTCTCTTTGTCCTAGCACCACTCCCTCTCTCAGGTCTCTCTCTCTCCCCTTCCTCCCCTCTTTCCCCTCTCCCTTCCCCCTCCTAACTCTCTCTCTCTCTCTCTCCACTCTACCCTTATCCCTCTACCCTCTTAACCCTTAAATCCTTAAATCCCTTACCTCTATCCTCTCCCCCTCCCTCCCTCTCTCTCTCAAGACTCTCCTCCTACCCCCTCTCCCTCTCTTAGGTATCTCTCTCTCACTCACTCCCTCTATCTCTCTCCCCTCTACCTTTAACCTTAAACCCTAAACCCTTAACCCTTAAACTCTAAACCCTTAAACCCTCTACCCTCTACGCTTAACCCTCTACCCTCTATCTCTCTCCCACTCCCTCCCACTCTCTCTCTCAAGGCTCTCCCTCCTACTCCCTCTCCCTCTCTTAGGTCTCTCTCTCTCACTCAATCCCTATATCTCTCTCCCCTCTACCTTTAACCCTAAACCCTAAACCATTAACCCTTAAACTCTAAACCCTTAAACCCTCTACCCTCTACCCTCTTTCTCTCCCCAAATCCCTCGCTCCCTCGCTCCCTCTCTCTCTCAAGTTCACCCTCCTACCCCC
The DNA here is from genome assembly GCA_007258455.2 of Sequoia sempervirens. Lineage (NCBI taxonomy): Eukaryota > Viridiplantae > Streptophyta > Pinopsida > Cupressales > Cupressaceae > Sequoia > Sequoia sempervirens. The sequence goes on along the minus strand of VDFB02047397.1, from coordinate 99,923,170 downwards.
TCTCCCTCTCTCACTCACTCACTCTTATCTCCCTTCCCTCTACCCTCTATCTCTCTCCCACTCCCTCCCTCTCTCTCTCACTAAATCCCTCTATCTCTCTCCCCTCTACTTGTTGATTTCTTTTTACTATAACTAGGTTGGTCTTCTAATTTACCTATGGAATTGCCAATTCCAATCAAGGGCATCTCAAAGGACCTGGACCAACTGATGAGGATTTTAAATACCTCCTACACTTTGGGCTCTACAAGACCCAGAAGGGTGATCCCTTAATGCGTTTACAACCTTTGCACCTGGAAGTGTAAGAATGAGGTAAACAAATTAACAATGCATCTACACTTCTAAATAAGACATTGTATCTAAGATTCAAGAAATTTAAGCTAATTTAAACTAAGAATCTTCAGAAATCTGTCCTATTGCTCTCTAACTCTAAAGATTTCTTTAATCAACTTGCTCTCGGATTTTAGAAACTAATTGATTTCTAAAATGACACTTAGAGAATGAGAATTAAACTAACATGATTCCTAAATGCAACTAAGATGATTCTACAACAAAGCTTCTGAGAAAGAAACTACTGTAAACAGCCATAATTGATGAATTAAAATGCTTGATGAATGCTTGATGGATGCTAGATGAATGCTTCTATTTGCTTGATTGCTTGAATGCTTGGAAAACCTGCAGAGTAAGATTGCACAAGTTAGGATCCTTTTTCCTGTAGCCAGCAACCTATATTTATAACTTTCATGGCACTCATTTGTGAAGGGATAACACAACAGAGGTTGAGATTCAATCTGGAGAATTGAATGGTATGAGATGAGAAGGTGGAGCTGATCATGAAGGATTGTTCCCCCCCATGAAAACACCAGGCGAGATGAGAGGAAAGAAGATTGAGAGGATTTCCTGTAGGTTTGTCCCCGAAGCTCTTCCCATGAATGACAGTTGAATTAATTAGATTTTAAAAATCTAATTTTATTGGTGAGTGAATAGAGGTAAATGATTTTTGCATTTATTTAAATATTTTTGGTTTATTTAAATTTAGCGAAAGAGGATTAAATAATTTAATAAATCAAACTATAGAAGTTGTTTATTAAATTAAAATAAAAGGAAAATGATAATTAAATAAAAGATTCTAGGATATCTTTATTTAATTAAGAAGAAACGTGATAAGGTAATTAAATAACACAAATTATTAAAGTTGTGTATTTAATTTAAGATAGAATTAATGGATAAATTATAGAAGAAATAATAATGATAATAATTAAATAAAACAAAGTATTTAATTTTGTTTATTTTATTAAGAGGGAAATAATATGATAAAATAGAAGAATTAATAATGAACTTAATATAAATAAATATTTCTATTTATTCACTAAGTAGATGAATTTAAGATTAATTAATCAAATAAGTCGTATTTAATTAATTAGATTCTTCAGACCATTTTTAGGTGTCTACATTTTGCCCCTCTTTGAAGTGATGTGTTTACGCATTGCTTCAAAGAAATTTTTTGCTGCAGCTGCCAATATTGACTAAAAGTTTAAAATATGCCCCTGATTTGTCCTAGATGTTGAATTTTGAAATGATAGCAATATATGCCCCCACAGGAGATAAATTGATGAATTTTGAATGTTTTTATGATTTTTCAATTTTTTTTTGAATTTTTATGATGATATGATGATTTGATGATGATTTGATGAACAAGCAATGATGAAACAATTTATCTCCCAATAAAATTGTGCAAAGATGCCCCACTGATAGATAATAATTAATTTCGCAGGAAGAAATTAAAAAAATCCCATAAAAATAACCTATAAAAGTGAAAAAGGTCACTTTAAAAAGTCATTTGTGCATTTGACTTTGAGAAACTTGTGATAGAGACCCTTAGAGTGCTAGAGCATCAGGATGTCGATCCCTTATCACACCCACCGACTCGAATGTGTGCGACGTCACCAACGTCTGACAGACTATGGACCTCCGGTATGTACCCCAAATCCTCCTCATAATTCATGCTTGTACCTTTTAGTTTATTGTTTTTCACATTTTTTTTTAGTGCCCAACCGGCGTGGAATAGCGCGTCAATCGTCTGTTTTAGCGCACCATATTTTTAGTGCTTTAGGTAGATTTTGTAGCGCGCCAGTAGGATAGTGTAGCATGTGAGAGTTTTAGCGCTTTAGGTAGATTTTGTAGCCCGCCAGTAGGATAGTGTAGCGTGCAAGAGTTTTAGCACTTTAGGTAGATTTTGTAGTGCGCCAGTAGGATAGTGTAGCGCGCGAGAGTTTTAGCACTTTAGGTAGATTTTGTAGCGCCCCATAGGTCTGTTTTAATGCCCTACCAGAAATAGTGCCCCTGAGTTCTGTTATAGCGCGTAAAAAAATAGATTGATGAAAAAAATTGTGCACTTTGATTTTTATTTCGTCGATTTGTTGTTGACTCCATCCATTTTAGTTTGATCTGACTAAATAAATGGTAAACGATCTCATGATGAGCGAGATCCATTGATTGATAATAATTACCCTCATGATAGGCGAGGAATAATTAAATTTTTTGAAGGAATGAACCTGATTGATAGATGAGGGTTCATTCTTGATAAATTGATTGTTTCATAGGTAAAGCATAATTTTTTTAGAAATTGATGACCTCATGATATTTGATATTCTAATTGATAACGTATTGATCTGTAAAATGTTTTTATGAAAATAGAAGCGTTTAGATGTTATCCACGTGAGAGCAGTTCCCCTGGCCTTTTGATATAATACCATGACTTTCACCGGATGAGAGACAGCATATTACTGATTGTGGTTTAGCATCATTACTGGATATGCCCCATATTAGACTTAATAGAGGTCTACTGATAGCTTTAGCAGATTGGTGGCATAGTGAACACAACACCTTCCATTTACCTACTGGCGAGATGATTTTGACGCCAGAGGATGTATGGCGTATCCTTCGCATTCCTTTTGTTGGGGAGATTGTCGTGCATGATTCAGAGGAGCGGGGTGGGATAGATTATATTCAGAGAGTTTTTCAGGATCCTCATATTGCGGGAGTTTGGATCCCATGGGTAGAGATGTATAATTCTTATGCTCCACTTCCTTCAGTTTTGGCAGGCTTTATTGGTGGATTCCTTTGTCCTGATAAGAGGTCAAAGGGTCTATCTCTTGGAAGGGGTTGGGTACTAGAGGGTATGGTGGCACACAGGACGAGATATGGTTGGGGCATGTGTATGCTTGCTCAGTTATATCATGATTTACACTAGATCGTGTACCTCGGAGGTAGCAGTTTATCAGCAGGAGCTACACTTCTTCAAGTATGGGCATGGGAGCATATTGCTATCATGCATCCCGTGCCAGTGTTATCGAGACTAGTGACGAGACCCTATGTGTTTCGCTACAGAGGTAGGCCTACCCAGCATATGATGGGTAAGCTAGATTATTGGAGATGGGTTCTTGATGATGTGGAGACAGTGACCTGGCGTCCCTATTTAGATTGTGATGACTGGGATGAGGATGATATCGAGTTGGGATATTTGGCTGACTCAATGTATTTGATCGGGAAGAGCTCCAAGATTTTGAAGCGATTCCTGTTTCGCCGCGTCTACATGCAGTATGGGATTTTTCAATGTATGCCACAGGGAGTAGCGCACTATGGACGACGATGGATAGATGCCAGTGATTAGGGTCCATGCTTGCCTTATGGGGCACTTATTGGGGGTTATCGTGCTCTTTAGCCATCGGCATGGGATATGCGGTGAGACATTGTTGAGGCACCCGTTACTCCCAATTATGGACAGTATTTGGCTCTACACCCTCCTCCTTGTATTACCATTCCAGATGAGCTAGTACCAGCACCAGCACCAGCACCAGTAGCTGCAGGGGGTGGTCAAGGTGGTCAGAGATGGAGGAGAGAGGAGGATGTAGATGTTGATGTGGAGGGTAGTGATGAGAGTGATAGTGATGAGAGTGACAATGATGAGAGTGATGATGACAGTGATGATGATGGCGAAGATGATGGCGGAGATGAGGGGAGACTGAGCGTAGCAAGTACCTCAGAGCCCTTGATGAGTGTGCCTTGTAAGAGGCAGGCCGTTGCTCCCTCTCCAACAGAGCAATCAGAGGTTCTGACCCTACAGGGACAGCTAGCACAAGTGTAGGGATTATTAGCACAGACTCAGGCCCAAATGCAGGCACAGCTAGCTACTGCACAAACACAGATTACCTCTCTGATTCGTGAGAGAGATGAGGCTAGATAGGCAGCAATGACAGCACAGGCTCAGCTAGCAAGTGTATGAGCACAGTTGACCACTACGTAGGCACAGATTATAGCCTTGACTACAGAGCGAGATATTGTCAGATAGGTAGCATAGACAGCATAGGCTACTATAGAGAGATTGCAGAGAGTGGCAGATGGGACCTCTGTGGTAGATTACATGGGAGAGGCCATGCAGGCAAGTGCTGAGATTGAGTTCTACAGGAGCCGTTATCATGAGCTATGCCCCCCATAGCAGAGAGTCAGTTATGCCCAGTCCTGCTCAGAGAGGACTCATTCGAGGACAGTGAGCAAAGGTGTGACACAGCCTCTCCCGAGATATCCGAGAGATCTGAGAGATCCTGGGGCAGCCGGTGGTGGTGGTGATACTGGTGCGAGACTTGCTCCTTCTGGTGCAAGCACTACTTGAGGTCATATGTGTACCTTTTGATGTATTTTACGAGATGTATATAGCCATTTCTTTTTTGATATGATGTTATCTTTATCTGTTTCAGACTTCATTGTATACTTGACACTTGATGAGATATATATGTGCAGCAGGTTTGATTTGATCCATGATGTGTTCTACATGATTTATGTGATGGATGTATTTTAATCTTTATGTTTTATGATGATTTTATTATACTAGATTGGATAGATGCATTGCTGATGATGTGTGTATTTTCTTAATGAAATGCAATGTATAATATATAAAATGAGATGTAAATGAATGATGTATGGATGAAATGCAATGTATGATAGATAAAATGAGATGTAAATGAATGATGTATGGATGAAATGTATGATAGATAAAATGAGATGTAAATGAAAGATGTATGGATGAAATGCAATGTATGATATATAAAATGAGATGTAAATGAATGATGTATGGATGAAATGCAATGTATGATATATATGATGAGATGTAAATGAATGATGTATGGATGAAATGTAATGTATGATATATATGATGAGATGTAAATGAATGATGTATGGATGAAATGCAATGTATGATATATATGATGTAAATGAATGATGTAAAATGCCTTCTATATGTATGCAATGAATGATCATTTTGCAACTACATGATAATGACAATGTGATGAGATGTAAATGAATGATAAATGTAATGAATGATGAAACATAACGTGTATATGATATCATGAAATGAGATGTTTATTGTGAAATTTATGATGAGGTGAAGAAATGATTTTATATGCATGCCATTATGAAAATTGTATGTGTCAAGTATACTCAATCTTTAATAAGAAAAGATAACATCATTTGCAAATGAATCTTTGTAACTTGTGTAATCAATACTCTACAAATGTATTATTATGAATGCAATCTATTTTTACCATGCAAACCTATTTTACCAATGCAAACCTAAGTGTCATTTCAACAATCTTTTTATTTTGCTTTGTATCATCATTGAGCTTTTAAAATGTTGAAAGCGAATACAAGCATCAATGATATGAGATAGACCAATGATGACCTGAGTATTTCTTTTATGATATTTGATATTGCAAGCGAACACAAGCATCAAGGTATAATTAAACTGAGATGACCTGAGCATTTCTTGCATAAACAGACAAGAATTAATCATTTTCTTAAGTGAATCAAAATGTCATCCATGATACTTGGTAGAGCACTTCCCACGACAATTCACAAAATAATAATGACTAACTCATAAACAACAAACAAAGAAAAGGTATCATTCTCTTTCCTTGCTTCTCTAGTTTAATACATCATCAAGTAGCTCCAAAGAAATGATAAGCAAATGAAAAAAATAAAAATAAAAAAGTACAACAATTCAAATTCTACTTAATGTATTTTCAAATCATTATTCAGATTAGATCATCAATGTTGAAATGTGTGTGATGATGTTTGCATGATATTCTCAGACGTTTGACCAAATGATGTAACCTAAAGACCTATCCTAGGGGTCTCGGGGACTGATCAAAGATTAGTCTTGCCTACGTTATACACGCAGAGACCACGTAGTTTGATTGACATAGACTCCATTTTCTGACTGATGTAGACTATATTTTTGTGTTTTCAATTTTATGAATGTTTTCGCATGGATTTTCTGATGTTTTTGATTTTCTTTTGTTTTTTGATGGATTTTTTGATGTTTTTGGATTTTGACAAATTTTTTGATGTTTTTGGATTTTGATGGATTTTCTAATGTTTTTGGATTTTGACAAATTTTCTGATGTTTTTGGGTTTTGACAAATTTTTTGATGTTTTTGGATTTTCACAAATTTTCTGATGTTTTTTGGATTTTGACAAATTTTCTGATGTTTTTGGATTTTGACAAATTTTCTGATGTTTTTGGATTTTGACAAATTTTCTGATGTTTTTGGTTGCTTTTCAAGTATCGCCACTCGGTGTTGTCATGTATGATTGTCTCCCCATTTAAGCTAAGAGTCCATTGTACCAAATAACTCTAGGATGTTGCCCCCAAGCTAGGGTAAGACATGATATCCTTGTTATGATATGGATAATGATACTAATTATCTCAAATGATAGATGGAAATGATATGAAAGGAAACAATCGTATCAAAACTATACCCAATAGATAGAAGAGATGATGAAAATCACAAGTAGCACATGTTTGCCAGGTTTTCATTACTTGTTTTTATTGTGTCCTCCTTTTTGTATTTTATTTTATTTTATTTTATTTTTGTCATCATGACGTCTGTTTGCTAGGTTTTCATCAAGACAACCTTATTGACCGTGCACTAGGTATCCTTAAGTATAGAATCACCTAAGATGGATGCTGTTCATGGGCTCCTCCAACATATCTCCTTTTAATGTAGACAGTCGGTATGCTCCTAATCCATAGACTGATATAATGACATAAGGACCTATCCAGTTAGGTTTAAAATTTCCCTTCTTTTCCCTGTCTGCTTGATTTCTAGGGTTTTCCCGTAGGACCAAGTCTCCGATGTGGAAGACTCTAGGCTTAACCCTATGATTATAGTTCCTAGACATTCTTTGTTGATAGGCTATCAAATGATTGACAGCTTGTTGTCAACGTTCATCAAGTAGCTCTAATTCTTGAAGTCTAGAGATCCTATAATCCTCATTTGAAATGAGTCCCTTTAGTGAAACTCGAAGGGATGGAATTTCACCGATAGGTAATATTGCCTCTGATCCATAGACAAGAGCATATGGTGTAGGTCCCTGTTGGTGTTCTATGCTAGTCCTATAAGCCCAAAGAGCAGGGTTAAGCTGAACGTGCCAATCACGCCCTACCTCATTTACAGCCTTCTTGAGAATCTTTAGGATTGTTTTGTTTGAAGCTTCTGCCTGTCCATTACCTTAAGGGTAATAAGGGGTTGAAAAGTGATGTTGGATGTGGAACTTTTCACATAGCTCTTGGATGTCTTGGTTCTTGAAAGGCCTGCCATTATCTGTGATGATTGACTGGGGTATCCCATATCTACAAATGAGATAATTAAGTATGAAAGATGATATCTGCTTCCCAGTGATTGTGGTTAAGGGAACTACCTCTACCCATTTTGTGAAATATTATGTTGCTGTGATAATGAACTTATGTCCATTAGATGAAGATGGTTTAATTTTCCCTACCAAGTCCAACTCTAATCGGTTTAAAGGCCATGTAGTTGTAAATGGATGGAGCTCCTATGCTGGTGCATGTATAAGATTGCCATGAATCTGACATTTTTGACATCTCTTGACAAACTTATAAGATTCTTGCTCCATGTGTGGCCAGTAATACCCCAAACGAAGGAGTTTCTTGGCTAAAGATAATCCGCTTGAATGTGTACCACAAATTCCTTCATGGACCTCATGTAAAGCAAAAGCGGATTCGTTATGTTCTAAATAATGCAAAAGAGTACCATCTAGGCCTCGACGGTAAAGGGTGTCAGCAATAATGGTATGTTTGGCGGATTGGCGTATGAAGTTGCACTTTTGGTTGCGAGAAAGATCTAGTGGTAAGATATTTTCTTTTAGATAAGTATAAATGTCTCCATAAATGGAAGATTGGGCACTATCCAAAAGGCTTATGGTTTGGGATTTGGGATTTGTGTATGCAGGATTTGACACTTGTTCCACAATAAATCGATAACGATCTTGCATTTCGGGCATTTGTAGAAGAGATGCTATTATGGCCATGGTGACCGCTACTTTATCTCCTGATCTCTTGGTATCTACCAAATTTGATATCTATGAAGCATTTCTTTAGATCATCTACCGCCTCTTTGTATAAAAATTAGTGTGTCATCTTTGGTTTGGTAATCATTGTTGACTTGATAGATGATTAACTGAGAGTCTCCATATACCTGTAGTTCTGTGATTCTTCAGTCAATAGCCACTTTAATTCCAAGGATTAAAGCTTCATATTCTGCCACATTGTTAGTGCAATGAAAGGTAAGCCTATAAGATCGTGGAATTGTGTGCCCAAGAGGTGTGACAAATAAAATTCCTGCCCTTGATCCATGTTGTGTGTAGGATCCATCGAAGTAGAGTTACCATGGTTGTGTTGTAACATTGAGGATATCTGCATCAAGAAATTTCATGGTCATAGGATGACTATTTGATAATGGAGCATCTGCTAGTTGGTCGGCAATGACTTGTCCTTTGATAGCTCACCTTTCAACATACTGAATGTCAAACTCACTGAGGAGCATGACCCACTTTGCCAACCTTCCTGTTAAAGCTGCTTTGCTCAGTAAATACTTGAGGGGATCAATTTTTGCAACGAGCTTGACAGTGTGAGTGAGCATATAGTGTCACAATTTTTGTCTTACAAATACTACTGCTAAGCATGATTTTTCAATGAAGGTGTAGTTTACTTCATGTCCATTGAGTGTCCTGCTGATATAGTATATTGCCTATTCCTTTCCTTCTTTATCCTCTTGTGCTAGTAGGGCTCCTAAAGAAATATCTGTTGTTGCGATATATAGCAACAATGGCTTGTATTTACTGGGTGGCACCAAGATTGGTGGTGTCATTAAATAATGCTTGATTTGATTGAAAGTATTCTCACACTGTTCATCCCATCTAAAAGACACATTTTTATGCAAAAGATGGTTGAATGGATGACACCAATCTGCTAGTTGAGAGATAAATCTTCTGATGGACTGTAGTCGGCCTTGTAGAGATCTTAATGTACTAATATTCTTAGGAGGTGGCATTTCCACAATGGCTTTAACTTTTGCTGGATCTACTTCAATTCCTTTTGTAGAAACTATGTATCCAAGGAGTTTTGCTGATGTTACTCCAAAGGCACATTTCTTAGGATTTAATCTGACTTTAAATTTCTCCAACTTGTCAAATATTTTGGCAAGTATCTCTAGATGTCCTTCCCTAGTGTGAGATTTGGCTAAGATATCATCCACATAGTCCTCCATGAAGGTGTGCATCATGTCATGGAAGATTGTTGTCATAGCTCACTGGTATGTAGCTCCTGCATTCTTTAACCCAAAAGGCATGATGTTCCAGCAAAAGGTGCCCCACGGACATGTAAATGATGTCTTTTCTTGGTCTTCAAGAGCTATTTTGATTTGATTGTATCCTAAAAATCCATCCATGAGTGATAGCATTTGATGGCTAGCTGTTAAATCTACAATCATGTCTATGTTTGGCAAAGGAAAATCATCCTTTGGACATGCTCTATTTAAATCCTAGAAATCAGTACATATTCTGATGGTGTGATTTGGTTTTGAAACAGGTACAATGTTGGATATCCATTTAGCATAATCAATATATCTGATAAATCCAACATCTAGTAGTTTTTTCAAATCATTTTTTACCAATAATGCAACATGTGGATGCATCTTTCTCAGTTTCTGTTTTACTGGTTTAGTGCCAGCTGGTAAAGATAAGTGATGCATAATAAGATCTATGTCTAAGCATGGCATGTTAGGGTAGGACCAAGCAAAATTGATGCATCTTTCTTCAAAGAATTTGATAAAATCTAGCTTTTTTGTATCTGTCATGGATGCTGCCAAGTGTAGTATTCTTACTTTCTCTGCTGTGCCAATATCAATAGACTGTGTGGATTCTACCAACACTGATGATCTTTCATGGTAATGTTGTGGGAGTATGTCAAGCCTTCCATCCTTTGGTGCCTCAATGAGGTTTTCACCATTGGATGCATTTGTTTTTACTATTTTAGGATCAAATACTGCCATAGAATGGTTTTCACCAGTAGATCCATTTTTTATTTCCATATTTTTGCAACTGAAAGGCTTGGCACCCTCCTGCCTAAAAGCATCATTAAAAGAAGCATTGGTAGAACAAGTATCAGATTCTTCACAGCAAAGGTAGTTAATAATAGCGGAGTCATTGTCAAAAATAGGGAGATTGATGGGGTGTTGGGGTTCCCACTTGATAAGCTCGGGATGCATTAAAGGAAATGAATCATTAGATGGGTTGAGGTCAGCGATTGTGAAAGCTCAGATGGAAATGTCGTCCAAGTTGTTAGTGGTTATGTCGAGGCCTACGAAGGTATTTTCTTCCACATCATTTATCTCACTTGATGTATGTTCGTCTTCACTTGAGTCATCAAAATTTTGTGTTTCAAAGACAATAGGATTAAAACTCGAGCTTTGACCCTCCTCATGTTTGGGGGTATACTTTTTGATAACATCAATCTGGATATCTTCATAGGAAACATCTGATAAATTGTCCCACTCATATTCATTTGAATCTATTTCGAAGTTATCTCTCATTTGAAGAATACACTCCATAGTTTTATTGGTGAGTTCTGCTCTTGCTTCTTCTGTGTATCCTAGTCCAGTTCTACCATTTTGATGAATTGTGAGAACTTGGATTGGTTTTGTTACACTTTGTTCCCCTCATTCAAGAGGTCCTTGTTCTGCTGCATATCCTAGTCCAGTTTTATCCCACCATCACTTGGCTGATTGAGAAAATATTTGTGATAGATGGAAAGAGTGTCCAACACCATATTCACTTATTCCTTTGTCACTTATCTGTACTTTATTGGTGAATTGGTGTGAGAGTGAAGCCAATTGTTCTTCAACATTTGAAGGGTTAGATTGTGCCACCTTGATCTCTTGTGATTTTTGTTGTTTTGGAAGCCACTTTGATATGAAGCTTTGTTGTTTCTCACCATTAGATGAATCTGATGTGCTAACTTCTCTATTGTGAGGTATTAATGTATCTTGAGATGTTTTCAATGTATGACAAGCTTGGGTGTCATTATAGTCTACTGTGATTGTTACCTCCTGTCCATTGATGGAAAATTTCAGGCATTGATGATAGGTGGAAGGTATTGCTTGCATATCATGAATCCAAGGACGTCCCAATAGTATCTTGTATGTTAGTTCCCTATCTACGACTTGACAAACCACATTTTGGAAAATAGGTCCCACTTGAATGGGTAATATGATCAATCCTTTAGAGGATCTTTCTTCCTCATCATATGCTTTGATTGTGATTTTTCTTCTTGTATCAATGGCTTCATCTAAGTATCCTAGTGCACAAATCAGCTTTAAGGTACAAATATTTAAACTAGCCCCTCCATCTATCAGAACACGCTTTACACAGTGTTTATGGATGAGGATTTCAATGTGAAGGGTGGAATTATGTGGATGGGTGAGTGATACATCATCATGTTCAGAAAATGAAAGGAAATGAGGTGTAGATAGATGTCCCACCATAGCTTGAAATTGACATACATCCAAATTGTTAGGTATCGTGGTTGATACAAGAGCTTGCTCAAGAACTTCTTTGTGTGATGGGGAGATCTTTAAAAGTTCCAAGATAGATATTTGCGCCGGTATTTTCTGTAATTGATTGATAAGATTATATTGATGGGAGGGAGGATCTATAGATTGGGATGATAATGATGCTCCTTTCAATATAACTTTGGATTGTGCCCTTGTTGTGGCATTAACCGGTTGGTGCTCTTGTTTCCCTTTGAGTGTGATTACATTAATTTGGTTTTTAGATTTGTCCATATGTTGTACCAAATTAGTAGGTGTAATGTCATTGTTTCGATTGATTTGATTGCATAACTCCTCATCCTCCTTGGTAGCAGAAAGACAAAGGATCGTTGTGTCATAAACATAACCAACATTCTTACCTTTGTTGTTTTCGGAAGAGGATTCTCCCTTTTGATAATTGGGTAAAGGATTTTTGAATGTTGTATGATATTTGTTTGTTTGGTTCCCTTCTACAAATACTTTCTTTTGACCTATAAGGTCTTGTACTGCATGTTTTAACTGCCAACAATTTTTAGTCATGTGGCCTTTATTTTGATGGTAGTGACAGTAATGTGAGTCATTCCACCATGATGGTTTGACTTGAGGGTCCCAATTCCTAGCCTCTTGTACTTGAATAAGTTTTTCATCTAAAATTTCTTTGAGGACTGATTCCAATGATTTCCCTAATGGCGTGAATTTTTGTTTATTGGATGGTCGTTGGAATGATTGGGTTTTTGTTTCTCCATTGTTCTAATTATTCCCTTGATCACTACTTTGTTTGACATTAAGACCATTGTCTTGTTTTATTGTAGTTGTTGGCATCAAGGTGAATACTGGTTTGGATATGTGTGTATCGATCATGGTATCAGTATTTTTATTCTTTTGCCAAAATCTTGGCTTTTCATTGTTGTTGTTAGAGGAATTGTTATTGTTTGAACCTTCAATGAAGTGTTTGATTGTTCCTCTTTTGATTAGAGCCTCTTTGATTTTGAGTCCCTTTTCGATAACTTGCTCAAATGTAGATGGACATTGCAAGTCCAATCTATAATTCATTTCATCCACTAGGTTACCAATGAACATATCTATCTTCTCCTCTTCAGGAATAGATCTAGGGTATTTAGCAAATAGCCTTCTCCATCGTTGGAGAAAGGAGAGAAACTTTTCCCCCTTTGCTTGTTTGGTGTTGTAGAGTTCTTTCAAGGTCACCCCATGTTGGATGTTGAATGAGAAGTGTGTTATGAACCTATTGATCAGTTCTTCAAAAGATTGGATCCCAGGTTCCATTTTAGAAAACTACTCCATGCAAGTGTTTCCTAAGCTTCTTGGAAATAATCGTAATAAGAGTCCTCATGTGCAAACTCTATGCTCATGGCTCTAAATTCCTGTACGTGATCAAATGGATCGGTTCTTCCATTGTATTTGTTGTACGTCGGGTATTCACAATACCGACGGTATCATGTTGATGCTTTGGTCAAATGGATAAGGGAAAATGTCTTGTAAGGAATATCTTTTTGTTGGCCCTTGTTGGATATTTTGGAACTGCAATTGTAATTGTTGGATTTGTCTTGTCAAAGCATCTATTTGATTTGGATTTTCCATACTAGTTGTCTGAGGTGTGGTCATTTCCTTGAGTTGGTTGACATCAAAGTCTTTAGGAAGCTTAGCACCTTTGTCAGCTAATAATAAAAGATGCTTTTCCATATCTTGCTCCAACATCTTTTCCATAAATTTATGGAAATGAGGGTCTTGTTGAACTTTCTCGATTTCTTCTGCAGTTATTTCTTTCTCTTGTGAAATAGTGAGAGGATCAGTGTTGCTGTATCATCCCCAAGGGTTTTCTTCAGCCATGGTTGCTATTCTTTTGTTTTCTTCTTGTTGTTGTCTTTGATATGCTAATTGTGTGAAAATAGGCATACAAACGTTTAAAGTTTTACTCTAGACTTTGATCTTGGATTTTTGATTTGATAAGTGTCGAAGTTTTTGATTTAAAATCTGATTTAGTCATGTCTAGTTTCGTGATGGAAGGATGATAAAAATCCGTGATAGGGAAATTTTGACACAAAAATCTCAGATTTAGTGATAAGGACACTTTGCAAGATGTTTGAAGACCTAGGCATAATAGTAAAGTTTTCTTTTTGTATGATTCAAGTGTTTTGGACTATGAAAAAAAATGTTTTGGATTGATGAAAACCTTGTTTTCGATGTGGGAAAACTAACAAACTGTCTTACTAACTCTCTATTTTTCTGACCTTCTGGAGTGCTAAAATAGAGCCATGACGCACTAAAACAAAGATGTGAGGCACTAAAACAGATTCACTAGGTGCTAAAACAGAGTTCTAACACGCTAAAACAGAGTTCTAACACGCTAAAACAGAGTTCTGACGCTCTAAAATAGAGCTCTGAAGCACTGAAACATAGATCTAATGCGCTAAAACAGAGTTCTAACATGCTGAAACAGAGCCTTGAAGCATTGAAACAGAGTTCTGATGCACTAAAACAGAGTTCTGACGTGCTACAAAATGTTTTTGGGGTGCCACAGGAAACTATCTCACTCTATGAAATTCACTTGGTCTTGTGTCGTATTGTATGGTAGGTTGTGGGATGCATTCTGGATGAATTCATTGACTATGATTGTGGTGTTGCCTAAGAGCCCTTCTTTGATAAAATGCTTGTGAATCTAAGGGAGCTACAACATAGTCATCCGTATAACCTCTAGAGAAATTGTGATATCTATGAATAAAAGTCCTATGTTGGAGTAGAACTTTTCTACTTTGATATAAAAATCGTTGCTTTCTCAGGAGTTGTTTGTATGTAAGTGTTTTCTTTGGTTTTCTGATTCATTTGACAAGAGACTTCTTGACAAATTTGGTGGATATCCAATCTCAAATCATGTGAATTTCACAAGTGTTTGATTTGAAGCTTTTTGTGATGATCTTATCTAAATTTAATGAAGGAAAACATAGCAAGCAAGAATAGAATAGTTGATCCAAAATCCTAGAATCTAAACAGATAGTGTATGTTCTAAGAACCAAACATGATTCTTCTTGATTTTCACTGGTTTGATAACAAGATAAGAAAGTTCAAATAGACTCACTCCTAGAGACAAAAGGTCATCGTTATATACTCGAACAACCCACAGCTTGGAATTGCGTCGACTCACACAGCCATGTCACCCCCTAGAGGGCGCCCGTGTTTTTGTCTTTTCTAGGTGCGTACTCAGAGTGACGGAAGTGGATACCGGATCCCCTGAGCAAACAGTCCTTGGTAATTATATGGTGAGTGCTTGAGGGTAGATTCTTCCCCGCCCTTGCATTGCTGAGTATTACAATGTTCAGAAATTGACAAGCATGCTTCTATTTCTAAGTTCTTAGATAGGGTTTCTGTTTAGAGTGGCAAATGGATAAACTCCCTTGAGAGACCTCCCAATCTTTAGAACAAAGATTTTGGGGATGGTTATCCTGCACACTTCCGTTGAAAGAGGGTTTCTCCAAATTCACATAAATTTTTAAGTGGGTTGGAATGCCATGGCTTTTGGCTGTCCCCACTCAGGTCGTTCTCGTAGGGTGAGTACTTTTTCCCACTACGGCAGGCCTGTCTAAAGGTTTTAATGAAAGCTTGAAAATGCGTAAAGTAAAAGTGAGTCTGGTATTCTGATGCACCCAATTAAGGGGAGAGTATAAACCTATCACCCAATCATAGCAAAGAAGTTGTTCACTTTTAAAACCCAAAAGACAAATTAGCTAATCTATATGGAGATATTGCTCCATAAAAAGCATGATGTTCAATTTTAATCCCACAAGAAATGATGAAGTTTCTATCCTAGGATTGATCAATTTTTATCCATTTGCTATCCTAGGATTGATAAATTTTAACCAAAAAGAGACAAAAGAAAAAAATCTGGTTGCGGATGCGTCGGATCTAGATAAATAAAATATATATATATTTAAAGAACAAAGAGTCGAGGCACTGAAACAGTGGATCGACGCGCTAAAATAGTCAATCAGCGTGCTAAAACAGTTGTGCGGAGCGCTAAAACAGTCGATCGACGCGCTAAAACATCTAAGTGGCACACTAAAAGAATTGAGCGGCGTGCTAAAACAGTCGAACGACGCGCTATAATTTTCCTCTGACGCGCTACAGAATCCAGCCGACACGCTATAAAAAACCACGGTTTCGCTAAAACAAACACGTCGATACCTGTAAGACACTTTTCACAAAAAAAATGCAAAATATGGGGTTAGGCCCCACGGTGGGCGCCAAAATGGAAGTGTAAGAATGAGGTAAACAAATTAACAATGCATCTACACTTCTAAATAAGACATTGTATCTAAGATTCAAGAAATTTAAGCTAATTTAAATTAAGAATCTTCAGAAATCTGTCCTATTGCTCTCTAACTCTAAAGATTTCTTTAATCAACTTGCTCTTAGATTTTAGAAGCTAATTGATTGCTAAAATGACACTTAGAGAATGAGAATTAAACTAACATGATTCCTAAATGCAACTAAGATGATTCTACAACAAAGCTTTTGAGAAAGAAACTATTGTAAATAGCCATAATTGATGAATTAAAATGCTTGATGAATGCTTGATGGATGCTAGATGAATGCTTCTATTTGCTTGATTTCTTGAATGCTTGGAAAACCTGCAGAGTAAGATTGCACAAGTTAGGATCCTTTTTCCTGTAGCCAACAACCTGTATTTATAGCTTTCACGGCACTCATTTGTGAAGGGATAACACAGCAGAGGTTGAGATTCAATCTGGAGAATTGAATGGTATGAGATGAGAAGGTGGAGCTGATCAGGAAGGCTTGTTCCTCCCCATGAAAACACCAGGCAAGATGAGAGGAAAGAAGATTGAGAGGATTTCCTGTAGGTTTGTCCCCGAAGCTCTTCCCGTGAATGACAGTTGAATTAATTAGATTTTAAAAATCTAATTTTATTGGTGAGTGAATAGAGGTAAATGATTTTTGCATTTATTTAAATATTTTTGGTTTATTTAAATTTAGAAAAAGAGGATTAAATAATTTAATAAATCAAACTATAGAAGTTGTTTATTAAATTAAAATAAAAGGAAAATGATAATTAAACAAAAGATTCTAGGATATCTTTATTTAATTAATAAGAAACGTGATAAGGTAATTAAATAACACAAATTATTAAAGCTATGTATTTAATTTAAGATAGAATTAATGGATAAAGTATAGAAGAAATAATAATGATAATAATTAAATAAAACAAAGTATTTAATTTTGTTTATTTTATTAAGAGGAAAATAATATGATAAAATAAAAGAATTAATAATGAACTTAATATAAATAAATATTTCTATTTATTTACTAAGTAGATGAATTTAAGATTAATTAATCAAATAAGTCGTATTTAATTAATTAGATTCTCCAGACCATTTTTAGGTGTCTACAACACCATTATCATAAACAACATTAACAACAACATATAATCTCATTTAATAGCTCAACATAATAGTATAATACATAATATAATTGGCTTTTCATCAGTAATATCAACTATTTGGAGCATGAGATAACTACAACACATTCCACAGTGTAAAATAGTCATTGATTTTCAATTTGTAGCAAGTGCTAGGTAAAGACAAACAAAATATTGAACCATACAAATTAGTACAACTTACATTAGTGCCATATATCCATTGAGGGAGTCAAATTCATAAACATCTAAGTGTTTATGACATATTTAATACACTAAAAAGTACATGCATTATAAAAGTGTATATAATATACCAGAATAATTACCTTAATGAAGATATGCCAATAATGCATTTTCATCCCTGACCCAAGTTCACCTTTCTTTGTTATTATATTGTTTATGTTCGTAGAAAATCCTGTGGGAAATCGATTTTTTTGTATGACTTCTTTTATAGCATTGCTTTTCTGCTTTGTTAATAACCAAGTAAGGGCACTTATATTAATTTGGTTGCCATCGCTATTTAATTGAATGACATTTTTCATTGCATGATTGGCTTCCTGAATATCACTAGAAATTTTGACAATTTTTTGTTTGTCATGCCTTCCATCCAATATTTTCCATAACATTTCTGTTATATTCTTTTCGATATGCATTGTATCAAACAAATGCACAATCTGTAGCTGCTCATGGTAGGGCAACCTACTAAATTGTCTGGGATAACTTTTTAGTCCCTGTGGAAGCTGACCATTAATGCCTTGACGACCTTCATGAAGCATATAAGTTAAACAAATTAACAACGACAATCATTGTCAATTACAGCATGAGTAAACACA
>VDFB02047397.1:99859091-99904849 GCA_007258455.2 Sequoia sempervirens | reverse complement strand
TACATAAGGTTATATAAAATTATATGGGAATCCTTTTCAAATACCCTACCTAGGTGTTTTCAATAACAAACATATTGAAGAAGGAAAGAGGCTTTTCCTTTCGAAGGGCCCAATTATTATTACAAAGTTACTCAAGTAGTTTTTTAAAGAACTCAAGAATATTTATACATTACTCAAGTAAGCATTCTTGATAGAAAATCTAGCACTTAGTTGTGCTTCAGTCCTTTCTTCCACTTATTTACTTCTCAATTAGTCAAGCTTGGTTCTACACCAACCAAGGAACTATGGTTTGATATTACCTTTTTAATAATAAAAAAGAATCTCATAATAAGCAATGGTGGTTTCATGCTGCATCCCAGAAATATCTATGCCAAGGAGGGTTTGAGGGTAACCTACCTCGAGCTACCTTTTAAACATCTATTTCACTCTAAAACAATCAAGAATTAAACTTTCTCATTTTGGACATTTAAGTAAATCTCACAAAGATCCATGCATGAAGTGGTTTATAGGAAAGACTTCCCCACTACTAGTTTTCATAACCATTATTATCACAATGTATACGTGTATACAAAGAAAAGGCTATATCCATTATAAAGGAAGAAATATTACTTTCCTTACAATGTACACAATAACCCCTGTCATCTCTCGACTATTTTGGCTTTGAAATTGAAGTTACTATGGATGTAGCTAGCAATTAAGCTAAGTATTCCCAACTTGATAGTCATTACTTTGGCCACATTTATTCCATTTTAGAGGATTTAGTTTCCCTGACAGAATTTGTGCAAGTCTATGTTGATCGTTAGCATGAATACCATTAATTTCTGCTCACTGGTATTTCCTACCTCTTTTATTGACTCTGAAACCTTTAAAAAATTTCTTTGCTATTTTATCCTCATATTTTTGGCCAATAAGTTTTTGAATAACAAAATGTGACTTTCTCTATTATATAGTAAACCATGAATGATGGCGGCATAGCATTATATCTTAACAACTTTTCTAGGATCTGCATCATTATTCCCATATCATTTCAATGCTTCCATGAACATGTGTGGCAGTTAGAGTATATGCAACACAATAGATCTTAGTCCCCGATTCCTCCATGATAGTGTGGCGAAGGATTTCCTAAGTAGTGACATTGCAAGTAGAAGCTACGTTGGGTTACTAATCCACCACAACTTCTTCAAACATCTTCAATGCTACCCTTTTGCTTAGTTACATGGCACCCCTTCTCAAAAGTTGCAACCACCATTCTTCATTTGCATGTAGTTTGGGAATACTCCTTGAGAAAAAACAACACTCCTTTCTTTTTCCTCCCAATAGCTTTGTTCCCAACAGGACTCTCCCGACAAGAATCCATTCTTCCCAATTGATAGAAAGGTGGTTCAAGAAAATAGTTCCAAAAGCAGTTAAAGAATCGGTTGCCAAGAATCTATTATTCCATTCATCCACGACATGATTCCTATCCTCCCCTATATCATCAAATTATATGGAATATATATTTTATTAGTAAAAAAAATAGTTGCCATGCTAATTGATGTGATGAGAGACATGGTTTGAAAGTGGAGAATTTGAATTACTATCGAATAAGGTTTATGCCACCTTCGTGAAATTGTGCTTACAACCCTTGATGGCCACTATTAGCATTTTAAACCTTCTAAATCTATTTCCAACGATAAATTAGTATGTCATGGACTTTCAAGGCTCATGTTGGCATTAGAAACAAGATGGCACCCTTTTAAATACAAAACGTGCTCCTCATGTAAGAGTTGAGCTAAACAATAAGCTCTACGGTTAGATTAGCCATTTTGAATGATCTCATATTATATATAAATATTAAAACTTCCAAGATTAATATCAACTTTACCATATAAATTCGATGATGTTCCTTATCATGTCGACACTCAAGCGAAGTCACCCCCTCAATATGCACTTCAAATATTATCATCATGATCAATGTCCTTATGCAATATCACAATGAGAGTCATCAAGAATAAACATTTAAAGATTGAACACATCATACATATATGAATATACTTATATGTGAGTCATTTTCGTCGCAAAAACTTATGCATGCACGTATGTATCCATACACACTTGAACGTAAATGTTTGTATGTTGACAATATCTATGTCTTTGTATGCATATATGCATCCATGAACCCATCTATATGTGTATGAGTACATATGCTTACCTTATCCCACGCATACCTACATTCATATATTCATTTGTTTTATATAATAAAAAGAGAGTTAATAACCCTTAAGAGAATCATATCAACACAAAGGTTGACTAATCAATTACTATCAAAAAGCTTCTAAACATGTTAAACAACATGAACTAGACTTTAAATGACATCGACAACTTGTCGAGTTGAGAAATAAACTTAGACCAAAAGGGTCGAGTATCACTTACTCAACTCAACTAGGTTCACCATTTTGCATCAACACTAGACCTAAGATGGCGGCAACCTATTCTTTTCCTTGTATCTATACCCTTCTCTCCGATGATGCTATCCCTCCATTCAGAGGGGCAGAAACCTATTCCCTAAATGGAACTTGCAATCACCAACTCGAGATTATGAAATTATCACACCTTGAAAACTTTTAAACGCATGTCAATTATAGCCAAATAAACATAACTCATGAAAACATTGATTTTTCCAGACATTTTAACTAAACATCAAATCATTGAATCATGTGTAATCATCTACTAATTACTTCAAAATTAATAAGTAAAACATAGTTAAATTTAGGGGTGTAACACCTTAGTACATATTAGAGATTATTTCATTCATTGATTAGTTCATTCTTTATTTTTTGTTCCTCTAGGAGATGTATTTTGTATTTGATCAGAGCTTTGTACCTCTATGTTATTTGATGGATATCGATGGACATGATGGACTTGTTATGTTATGTTTTTATGATGGACTAATTATGGACTCTTATGGTTTTATTACAGATTATGATGTACATATGATGGACATGATATATTTTGATATTTATATGATATGCGATGGATATTGCCGACACTATGTGCTTTTTATGGGATGGATGTTTATTTATGTTCAGGTGTATGTCGATGATTATGAGATATGAAGAATTTTATGGTGATGATGATTGTGATATATGTATGTGACTATGATGATTTATGCTTATGTTTATGTGGATGTTATGGATTAAATGCATTATGTCTAACACTTTGTGATGCTAGATATGATGAATTATTTAGGGTTTTATTTGCCACGGATGTGGTACTAACAGTTTGTGACGCAGGTAGTGATGGATGTGTGTACATTGTACAATCAATTTTTCTTTTAATTGTAGTGGGAAAAATTTCTAGCCATTTATGATGATTTGATTATGATATGAAAATGTGATGGAATGCAATGAGTGAAAAATGTGATGTATGAATATGTAATAATGTTATTGATGGATGTGATTAATGTAATAAAATGTATATGATATGAAGAATGTAATGAAATGAAACATATGTAGTGAGATGGACTAAGATGTTTAGAATAATAACTCTAAAAAACCTAAAATGATAATGCAATGAGATGATAATGGGATGGAATGAACTTAAGATGCTTAGAATAACCAATCTAGATTAATCTAAACAACTTAAAATGAACATGATAATGATAAATGAAAATGAGATGAAATGATATGAAATGAACTTAAGATGCTTAGAATAACCAATCTATATTAATCTAAACAACTTAAAATGAATATGATAATGACAAATGAAAATGAGATGAAATGATATGAACTTAAGATGCTTAGAATAACCAATATAGATTAATCTAAACAACTTAAAATGAATATGATAATGACAATGCAAAATGAAATGAGACGATGAACCTAAGTGAGCAATGATAAGGGTGACAATGTATCACATATCAAGATGAATGGTAATGGGTGGGGTATGGCACCTTTCAAAACCATAGGAACCTTGATAGGAAGAAAATATGGGAGATGAGCATTTGCACAACCGAAATCACTAACCATAGGCTAGGGAAAAGGATGGATGGGGAAAAATACAATGCAATGCTAATGTTATTTTTCCATTTTAAGAGCATTGATTTTTGATATAGCATAAGACATGATACACCAATGTATAAGGAACTAAGGTGGATTAGTGTCTCATTCATAAGAAAAACACATCAAACAAGAAGGCTATCCCAACACCCCAAAAACACAATAGCTTTGGTCGGGCCAAGCATTGGGATAAACACAAGCACAAAGGATGCCCTAGCATAACAAAAGACCCCAAAGATCTTGGTGGGTACTATGTGGGATAACCAAGAAGATAGAAACAAACAAAAGATCAAGATATGCCCCTATGTTTACTAGTCAAAGCACACCATGATATGACAGATTGTGGAAACCTTGATAAGGTATAATGAGAAGCTCAAATGATAAGAAAAATCCAAAACCATTAAAAGATCACAATAAATTTCAACTTTCCTTTGCTATAGGATCAAAAGGGTGGATGTGATTAATGCAGCCTGATTAGGAAGGATACATCCAGTTAAGGCCAAAGATGTAGGATAGGTCAAGTGATCGGCATGACTCAGGATATTCGAAATAGATTGAACCTCATGATACTAACAGACTTTGTTTGTTAAGAACCAACTAGGTAAGGACATACTTGACAACATGACACAACAATAAGACAACCTAAAGACTTAGGGGCTTGGGGGTTGATTAGAGATTAGCCTTGCCTACGTGAAAGTGCAGAGCCCTCGTAGTTCGATAAAAGACCGATGACTGACCATGGATAAAAAGTTGAAAGAGGAAAATGGAGACCATGATGGGGGAAAAAGACTATACAAAAAATGCCCTAGGGGTTGATCAAATGATCAACCTTGCCTACATGAAAGCACAAGGGCAATGTAGTTCAACAAAAGGAAAAAAGATGAGACGAGACGAACAAACGATGAAAGCTCAGAATTAGGATAAAAGCTTAGGAGTGCAGATAGCCAATGTGGATCATTTAATGCTAAAAAAAAATATACCAAGCAATGGATAAGTGGATGCAGATGAAAGGATTGGATTGATAGGATATGAGGATAGGATGCGAGGATAGGACAAATAGAAGCATAAATTAACTAAGACACACAGTAGATAATGATTAAGCCCTCTATGTATCACGTCGATTGCCAGGTTTTAGCCAAACGTACTTATCCAAGGTGCCACCAAGGGTGGTTTTAACCATAGGATGGATTAATTCTCTTTACTATTTTTGACATTTTTGATTTTTTTTTGTATTTTTTAATGGTTTTTAACCTTTTTTGGTATTTTTAAAGATAGGATAACCCAACTGACTTAGGTGTAAAACCTCTTTAGGTGCATGATGTTGATAGGATCTTCTATGTGTTCACCCTCAGGTGTAGCAAGTCTATATGCCCCAAAACCATATTTAGTTGTGACAACATAAGGACCCAGCCAATTCGCCTCAAAATTTCCTTTCTTGTCTCCATCTTGTTGGGTGCACTGATTCTCTTTAAGGACTAGATCACCGACATTGAATTGATGGGGATGAACCTTATTGTTGTAGCTCCTCCTAAGATGATGTTGGTACACTTGTAGATGGTTGTAGGCCTTGATGCACTTTTCATCCAAGAGTTCAAACTGACTTAAGTGTGCAAATCGAGTATCTTCATCACTAATGAGATTCTTTAAAGAGATTTAGAGTGATGGGATCTCAACTTCAATAGAAAAAATTGTGTTGGCACCATATGCAAGAGAGTATGGAGTGGTGCTAGTGGGTGTGCAAATGGATGTATGGTAGGCACAAAGGGTGAGATGAAGATGGAGGTGCCAATCTTGACCATTATTATTGACCACCTTTTAAAGGATTTTGATGAGGGTCTTGTTGGTATCCTTAGCTTGGCCATTACCTTGAGGGTAATAGGGGGTGGACCAATGATTCTGGATATGATATGTCTCGCAAAGGTGTTTCATGAACTAATTTTTGAATGGATTTCCATTGTTGGTGATGATGGTGGAAGGGATTCCATATCTGTAGAGAATATGGAAAAGGATGAACTTGGAGATCTGAATACCCATGATTTGGGAGAGTGGAATGGCTTCCACCCACTTGGTAAATTATTCAATGGTTGTGATGATGGAAGTATGGCCATCAAAAGATGGAGGGTAAATCTTGTCGATCAGGTCAAAACCCCATTGAGAAAAAGGCCATGGTGTTATTATGGGCTACAAATCTTATGCAAGAGCATGGATTAAATTTGCATGTTGCTGACAAGGTAGGAATTTCCTCACAAACTCACAAGATTCATGATCCATAGTAGGCCAATAATAGCCATGCCATTAGAATGGGACCCACAAACACCACTATGCACCTCGTTTAATGCAAAGTGGGATTCTGATTCATTAAGACACCAAAAGAGTGTGCCATCATACCCTCAATGATAAAGTTTATCTCCTATGATGGTATAGAAACAAGTACATTGGATAAATGATTTGCATTGATTTCGAGTAAGGTCAGGTGGTAGGATATTGTCACGGAGATAGGTGTAAATGTCATGGTACCAAGGTGATTCAGGACCTATGATATTGCACACCATCTCACTATCAGGGACATCATATGCCAAGATTAAAACTTGTTCAATGAGAAACTCGCAGTTCGTTCAATCTTTGGGTATGTCGATGAGGGAACCAATTGTAGCCATTGCATTTGTTACCTTGTTCTAAACTTTGGGGATCTGCTCAAATTGAATGAAGTTGAAATGCTTCTTGAATTCATCCACCATGCATTTATAGGGTAATAGCTTGTCATCTTTTGTCTGGAACTCATCATTAACCCGTTTAACAATTAGTTGGGAATCACCAAAAAATCATAGATGAGTGATATTCCATTGGATGGAAATTCTAAGACTAGTGATGAGAGCTTCATACTCTACCATATTGTTAGTGCATAGAAATGCTAATCAAAATGACTTTAGGATGTAGTCACCTTGAGGGGTGATGAATAAGACACCTGCACTAGCTCCATTATGTGTATATGATCCATCAAAGTAGAGCATCCACATATACGCTTTTGTGACTTTAAGGACCTCTTCGTCAGGAATCTCAACTACTAACAGATATGCATCCACCAAAGGAGTGTCTGCAAACTGATCTGCTATGAATTTTCCTTTGATTTCCTTACGGTCCACATACTCTATGTCAAATTCGATCAATAACATGACCCACTTGGCCATGCGACCAATCAAAGAAGTCATGGACAACAAATATTTTAGTGGTTCAACTTTTGACATTAGCTTGACAGGATGACTGAGCATGTAATGACGAAGCTTTTGTGAACTAAAAACCACTTCTAGACAAGCCTTTTCCATTGGAGAATAGTTGAGTTCATAACCCACCAACGTTCGACTAATGTAATAGATTGCATGCTTTTTAGAGGACTCATCATGCTAAGCTAATAATGCCCCCAGTACAACTGATGTAGTTGAGATATACAACATGAGTGGTTTTCCTAGAATAGGAGGTGTGTGTGTGTGAAATGTGAAAATTACTAGTAAATCAACACAAACCTTAATGAAATTAATTATATCAAAGATTTGAAATAAGTAAACTACTCTATTTTGCAGCTAAACAAATCTTTTAAGAACATCTCATTGTCCTCTATTCCCAGGGATTTATTAAACCATTTGGCCCTCATATTTCTTTGTGCACAACGGTTGTTAAAATGGAAACTTAGGAAAGGAGATAATATTCAACATGCAAGCCAATTAAATTTTTACATGAAACTTTATGATAAAAATGATAATGGATACTATGATGAATGGATGATGATGCTAGATTATTTGAGGTAGATAGTATGGTACTAAGATGCGATGATTCTGCATATGCTCAAATGCTAACTATTAAAATGCTAATCTAAAATACAACTATGATGCAAAGGATGACATAAAATGCAATTATGAAGCAAAGTGTTATTCTAAGATTTAGCTATGATGCAAAAAATGATATAAAATGTAACTATAAGACTCCAAAATACTCCCAATCTCAAACGATATTCCTCCATGATAACTCTATTAAAAAGTGGATGCCAAATACAATGCCAAAGGGTTGTATTTATAGCCTTTTCCAAGCATCTTGTGAGGTGGCAATGATCGACGGTCCAAATTCAAACAAGAAGGATGAATGGTGGAGATGAAGAGAATCAAGAAGTTTTCCCCTTGACCAAAGACAACATGCCAAATGGATGGATGAATCTCTTGACCAATAGGAAACATGCCAAATGGATGAAAGACCAAAGTGTGGGAAGAAAAGGCCATATGTTTGAAAATTGGTTGAAGAAGTGTGTGAGGAATAAGCCATGTGCTTAAAAATATGTTGAAGATAATTCTAATTTAAAAATTAGAATTATTTAATTTCATGCGACCTTGGTGAGGTGGCAAAAAAAGTTTTAGACATGTGCTTGAATTCCTAATTGGGATTAGTGAAGATTAATTAATAAAACAAGCTTATGGAATTTTTTTTATTTAATTAATTTAGAAGAATATGATTTTAGATTTGGAGAATTAGAAAAGGGTGAACAATATAAATAAATTGAGAATTATTTATACGTAGTCGAAATATTAATTACATAACTAGTATTTAATTAATTAGATGTCATGACCAATTTTAGGTGTATACATTTTTCCCCTCTTTGAAGTAATGTGTTTACATGTTGCTTCAAAGAAAAATTTGATACCGATACCGAGAAAAAAAAAATTGATGCCCTAGATGTTGATTTTTCAAATATTGATGGATATATGCCCCCTCGGGAGATAAATCGATGAATTTTGGAATTTTTAGGATTTTTTGAATTTTTGAAAAATTTGATGATTTTTCAATGATTTATGATGATCTCAAAATGTTATTCAATAGAAACAATTTATCTCCTGAAAAATGATGTAGAAGCCAACAGGTGATAATTTGATTCATTAAGGCCCCTTTGAAAAATAAAAATAAAACAACCCCATAAAATGCCACTTAATTAACCTTTAAAAGGTTAAAAAGTTGATTAGAAAGGTCATTTGTGCATTTTGCAATTTTGAAAACTGTGAGTGAGAGTGATTGAGCATTTTGGAGCATAATGGTGATCCCCTACTACACACACCGGTTTGAGTGAGTCAGGCGGCACAACTGTCCAACAATGTACAGACCTCTGGTGAGTACCCCGAAGACCATCTTGTATTTCGTACATTTGATTTTCCCTCCATTTTTTGTTTGAATTTGGTTTTTAATTATTTTAGCGCATAGGCAAACCGAAATAGCGCATAGGGTTATCGTTTAGCGCATAGGTTCAATTAATTAGTGCATAGGATAAAGTAGTGCATTAGAAACCCAAAGTAGCGCATTCATTAACTGTTGTAGTGCATAGAATATTCTAGCGCATAGATTAAATAGAATAGCGCATCGGGTAGTTTGGCACATTGGGACTCTATTCCAATGCATCTATGAAATGTTTCAGTACATAGAGTAGATTAGCACATTAGATTAGCACATTGAAGGTTTTTTTTAGCACATTTATGAATTTCTCAAGCGCATTGGTTTTTTTAGTGCATAGAAAGAATATTCTAGTGCATTGGTGAAGTTTGATGATTTTCTTGATTGAAATCCTTGATGTCAATGATGTTTGATTGCGTCAGTTTGTGATTTGATGATGATTGATGATTTTGATAAGTTAGATGTCCATTGATCTCATGATAGGTGAGAATCATTGAGAGGATGATGATAATTGACCTCATGATAGGCAAGGATCAATTATAAGTTGATTGATCTAATAAACCTCAGGATAGACGAGGCTAAATTGATTGATGAACCTCATGATAGGCGAGGTACATTGATTGATTTGATAAACATGATAGGCAAGGTTAAGATTGATTGCTCTAATAGACCTCATGATAGGCGAGGTTGAGTTGATTGATAAACCTCATGATAGGCGAGGTTAATATTGATTTGATCAAAGTCTCACTAGAGCTAATTAGATTGAAAGGTTGATTGATTTTGATTGATGTTGATTGATGTCGGTTGATGTTGGTTGATAGAGTGACTGACTTGCTATTTTGTGATGATAGGAGCCTTTGACTAGTTTACAGATCAGAGAGCATTTTCTGAGGACATGGGATTTGATTCATCATTTGACACAGCCTGAGGTAGCCATTATTGCATGGTGCAGTTTGTCATCGCTCATCAATATGCCCCAAATCAGAATCAACAGGGGGTTATTGATAGCCTTGTCCGAGCAATTGCATAGTGATCATAACACTTTCCATTTTCCCACTGGTGAGATCACAATTACACCTAAGGATGTATATCGTATTCTATGTATTCTAATGGTGGGGGAGTTGGTTATATATGATGCACATGAGGAGGGCGGAATTGATGCACTACAATGAGTGTTCCAGGATGATCACATATGCAGATATGAGATTCTGTGGAGGGACATGGCTGATGTGTATGCCACATTACCCTCTATACTAGTTGGTTTCATTGGAGGGTTCCTTTGTCCTGATCATAGGTCAAAGAGGCTCTCAGTTGGATGGGGCAGGATCTTAAAGAGTATGATCATTCATGAGACCAGATATGTGTGGGGTTGTTGTATGCTTTCCCATCTTTACCATGATTTGCACCAGGTGGTCTACCTTCAAGGGGCTAGTCTATAAGCAGGAGTCACATTTCTCTAGGTCTAGGCCTGGGAGCACATAGCAATCAATCGGCCAGTAGGAGACAAACATAGGCTAGCCCAGAGGCCCCATGTTCATAGCTATGCAGGTTGACTTGCTTAGCCTAGGCTAGGAAATTTGGAGTATTGGAGGAGGGCTCTAGATGATCTTGAGTCTATTGTATGGAGGCCATATGTGGATTGTGAGCCATGGCTAGAGGATGATATGGAAATGACCTTTTTATGTCAGTCGATTTATTTGATTGGTTGGACTTGTTTCATCATCAAGAGATTCATGCTATTAAGAGTTTTGAGACAATATGGCTGGGTTTAGACCATGCCTTAGGGTGTATCCCATTATGCACAATGATGGCATGATGCGACAGAGTGGGGGCCAGTTTTATCCTATGATGCAATAGTAAAACACTTCTAGGGGTTGTCAACCATCATTTGGTAGGTGCATCCAGAGATCACCGATGGTCTAATATCAACATTGTATGCCCATTATATGTTTATGCATCTATTCCCATGGATCACGATTCCAGATGAGCTAGTGCCACTACTAGCAGAGGAGGAGGTAGGAGGTCATGAGTGAAGGTGGTAGAGAGTGGAGGAGGAGGAGGAGCAGGGGGAGGGGGAGAGTAGCGATGATGGTGATGATGAGGAGAGTGATGGGGGAGATGGAGGTGGACCAGGGCCAAGTCCTAATGTTGCAAATTTGAGTGTACCTCGCAAGAGGCGATCATTAGTGAGCTCATCACAACAGTGGGTAGAGATCAGAGTGCCATATCAGCAACAATAAATGCAGATTGTTGTGTTACAGGTGTAGGCGTAGACTCTACAAGGACAGTTAGAGCAAGTACAAACTCTTCTGACACAGACAAAAGGGAAGGTGTAAAATTTGACAATTGAGCAGGATGCTACTAGGCAGTAGGCACAACAGGTGCAGGCCTAGTTTGCATAGATATAGGCCCAGGCATAGGGACAGGGACAGGTGTAGGGTCAGATTTCCACATTGACCACTGAGAGGGATGCCCTGAGACGGCAAGAAAAGTAGGCTGAGGCCATTACTGAGAGGTTACAATAGGTGGCAACAACTATGGGTACATTAGATTATCTCAGATAGATTCATCGCACCGCTCAAGAGGCTAAGTTCCATAGGGGTCGATATCATGAGGTGGTTCCTCCTGAGCGGTGAGAGAGCTTTACATAGTCCCGATCTGGCAGGTCCCGGTCTTGGATTATTAGTGTGGGTGTTACACAGTGATTTCTTGGAGATCTGAGAGATCCTGGGGCAGGTCCATCGGGCGTAGGGTGAGGCATTGATCATTTTCATGTGATGCCGACACCGTCTAGGGGGAGCACGACATAGCTCCAGTCATGATTCTTTGATGTATTTTTGGACATGTATACACTCTTTATTCAGTTTAGACATTGATGATTTTCTTGTTGTTGTTAGACTTTATGATACACTGACATTTTTGATATTGATGTATCTCGTCATACTTTTGGATATCCTTGTACACTTTGAAATTATGATTTTTGAGGTTATATGATATGCGGTGATGATTATGATCTATGTGTTGATATGATGATGGATGTTTATGATGCATTCAATTCCTATGTTTATAATAATTATGATGATTATGACATGTTATGGATGTATTTAATTTCAATGTTTATGCTATGTGATGTTCTATATGAAACTGATGATATGATATGCAATGGATGCATTTAATTTCAATGTTTATGATGGTGATATGTTATGGATGCAAATGATGATGCAACTGATGTGTTATGATTCTATGATGATTTATGAATGATGCTTATATGATGCATGTGATGGATTTTATTTATGGTATGTGATGTATTTGATATTTTGTACTTTTCTGATGCAAATAAATGATGTAATGAATGAATGAATGTGTATATGAAATGATTGTATGATGGTATCTAATTCTATGAGGATGTATGCAATGATGATATGATATGATAATGAATGATGGATGATTCGATATGTTTCATGGATTTATGCAAATGATGTTTTATGCTATGTGAGATGGATTTGATTATGCAATAATGATATGTGATGAAATGTGATGTTCATATTGATTATGTATGGATGTAATGATAATGAGATATAATGATTATGTAAATGATGCTTATGATTCTTTGTGATGATGATATGATTATGTGATGCATTTAGTATTCTTAACTAAGTTTTCAAGACTTCAAGGGTCTTAAGCTTAAATGAGTGAATCTATCCAACTTCCAAGAGCTATGGGAAGGTTTTCATCAATTGATTCTTTGTTAAATTAAGCTTCACAAAACTTGACATATTTCCTAATTCTTTTGGAAATCTAAAGAGAGTCACTCATTTAAGATTAGTGAACCACTTTCCTAATGCCACTATATGAAATGATTTTGATTATGTAAATGAGATGTGATGCACTTCTTTTTTGTGTTTTCTGATGCAAATATCATGATGTGATGCATGAATGGATGAACGATGTTGTAATGTGTTCTAATGTATGTGAATGATCATGCAACTGATATGCAACTAAATGAGAATGTTTTCTAATTGATGCAAATGATAATTTAAGTGATGTGTAACTATATGAAAATGATGTGTTTTTGGCAATGTCAAGTGTACTCAATCCATTAATGCAAGAGATAACATTATTGTTGTAGCTTTTGGAAATCCCATAAATAGAGATTCAAACTAACATGGATGCAATCTACTCTAACCATGCAGATCTCATATGCAAAAGTTGTCATTCGTAACAACCTATTTGTCGTGCTTTTTATCATCATTGGACCTTTAAAATGTTGAAAGTGAGTACAAGCATCAATGGTATATTTAGACCATGATGACCTAAGTACCACTTCCATTATGTTTGATAGTAAAAGTTAACACAAGCATCTAAGTATAATTAAACTGAGATGACATGAGTATTTCTTGCATAAATAGACAAGAGTTAACTGTTTTCCTATGCAAATTCAAAATTTCATTAGTGGTACTTTGTAGAGCACGTCCTACCACAATTTGCACAGTAATAATGAACAACTCACAGATAGCAGACAAAGAAAAATCATACTCCTTCCTGGCTCCTCTAGTTCAATACATCATTGAGGTGCTCCAGAGATATGATAACAAAAATAAAAGTATAACAATTGAACATTCTAATTTGATGTGATAAACCCATGATTCAGAAGAACATCCTCCATTTGACGTTTTCTTTTGATTTGATTGATTTGGCTATTTAATTTGGACGGTTGATGTGGTCATGTTTGTGTGATTTGATGTTCAATGTTGAGCTACACTATGATCATTGTTTTGTGTTGTGTTGTACTACTACTGTTTGTTAGTTGGTTCAAGCTCAAAGTTTATTTTCCCCAATGAGTTCAAGATTTTGCCCCCAGTCTAGGGTGAGACATGACCGCGATGCCAAGATATGTGCATGGTGCTTTCTGAGGATAAGCAGATGGATGGAAAAAGTGAATGGTCGACATGCTCAAATAGATCGAAAAGCTAGCCTATCACAAATAGCGCCTGTTGCTAGGTTTTCACTAGTTTTTATTGCACTTTTTCATTTTTTTATTTATTTTTGATCTTTTTGATTTTCACTCTTCTTTTTGTATTTTTCTCTTTTTCTAATTTTTTTGTATTTTTCTCTTTTTTAGTTTTTTTGTTGTTACTAAGACACCTGTCTACCAGGTTTTCATCAAGGCAACCATTTTTTTAGGACATTTTATGATGTTTTTGGTATTTTTCCAAGACCTTTTTCTGATGCACTAGATGATTTAGGTGTAGAACTTCTTGAGATGCAGGCTATTGAGGAGTTCATAAAAAAAATCCCCTTATGGTGTCGACAACTAATATGCTCTTGATATGAAGACTGAGACAATGACAAAGGGACCTAGCCAGTTTGGTTCAAATTTCTACTTCTTCTATCGATCTTGTTGATTATGAGGGTTCTCTTTCAAGACTAAATCACCAACCTGAAATGTTCTAGGCTTCACTCTGTGGTTGTAGCTTCTGGATATCCTCTGCTAATATGCTTTCAAGTGATCCACTACATGTTGATGACGTTCATCCAAGAGTTCCAATTCATGTAACCTAGACACTCTGTAATCCTCATCTAAAATGATCCCTTTTAGAGACACATAGAGTGATGGTAGATCAACCTAAATAGGTAGAATGGCTTCTGATCCATAGACTAGAGCGTATGGTGTAGCTCATGTTGGGGTGTGGATGTTGATTCGATAAGCCCACAAAGCAGGGTTCAGTTGAACATGCCAGTCATGTCCAACATCATTGACAGTTTTCTTCAAGATTTTCAAGATAGTTTTATTTGAGGCCTCTACTTGGTCATTCCCTTGAGGATAATATGGTGTAGAAAACTGATGGTGGATGTTAAACCTCTCACAAATTTCATCAACAGCCTAATTTTTGAAAATTCTTCCATTGTTAGTGATAATGGATTGAGGGGTGCCATACCAACAGATGATGTACTTCAAGATGAAGGACAAGATTTGTTTTCCTGTGATGGTGGTTAGAGGGACAACTTTGATCCACTTCATGAAATACTCAGTGGCTGTGATAATGAACTTGTGTCCATTTGATGAAGATGGATGAATCTTGCCTATGAAGTCCAATCCCCACTGACAAAAGGGCCATGTTGATGCAAAAGGTTGAAGTTCCTACGCTGGTGCATGGATGAGATTGCCATGAATCTGACACTTTTAGCATTTCTTGATGAACTAAAAATAATCCCTCTCCATAGTCGGCCAATAATATCCTAGATGGAGGAGTTTCTTAGCCAATGTTAAACCACTCGAATGAGTTCCACAAACACCTTCATGTACTTCTCACAAAGCCATTTCAGACTTGTCACATTCTAGACATTGAAGGAGAGTTTTGTCAAGACTTCATCAATAAAGGACATCTGTGATAAGGGTGTGTCGGGCGGTTTGGTGAATGAAGTTTCTTTTTTGATTGTAGGATAGGTCAAGAGGGAGGGTGTTATGTTTTAGGTACGTATACATTTTCCCATAGAGGGAAGTTTCAACCTCAGCTAGATGGTAGATAACTTGGGACTCAAGGTTTTCATAAGATGGGTTGAACAGTTGTTCCACCATCAATTCGTAACAGGCTCATTTCTCTGGAATATGCAAGAGAGAAGCAATGGTCACCATGGAATCAACGACTTTATTGTTGCTTCGAGGAATTTTCTCAAATCTTATTTCAACAAAGTAATTTTTGAAATCATCAACCATTCTTTTGTAGGGAATCAATTTTTCATCCTTTGTTTGATAGTCATCATTTACTTAATTAATGACTAGTTTTGAATCCCCATAGACATGTAACTCTGTGATCTTCCATTCAACTACTACTTTGATTCCAATGATCAAAGCTTCATATTCAGCTTTGTTGTTGGTGCAAGGGAACATCAATCTATAGGACTTGGGAATGGTATGTCCTTATGGTGAGATAAACAAGATTCTGGATCCTAATCCATGTTGTGTATAAGAACCATCAAAGTACAAGACCCATTGTTGTGTGGACACTTTTAGGACATCAACATCTAGAAACTCAATGTTCATTAGATAATTGTCATGCAATGGTGCTTCAGTTAATTGATCTATGATTTCTTGTCCTTTGATTTCCTTCTTATCAACATATTGGATATCAAATTCACTCAGCTTCATGACCCACTTAGCTAATCTTCTAGTTAGATTAGCTTTGCTAAGAAGGTATTTCAATGGATCTATCTTGGCTATTAACTTGATGGTATGAGTGAGAATATAGTGTCACAATTGTTGGGTAGCGAACACTACTACCAAACAAGCCTTTTCAATGAAGGTGTAATTGATCTCATAGCCATTTAAGGTTCAGTTGATGTAATATATTGCCCTTTCTTTTCCTGTTGAATCCTCTTGCACTAACAAGGCTTCCAATGATATTTTAGTTGTTGCTATGTACAATAAAAGTGGATTTCCTTCTACTAGTGGTATCAAGACAGGTGGACTCATCAAATATTTTTTTAATTGGTTGGAGGCTCCTTCGTATTTCTCATCCCATCGAAAAGATACGTTCTTATGTAGAAAATGAGTGAAAGGATGGGTCTTGTCTGCCAGTTGTGAGATAAATCTTCAGATTGATTGGAATCTCCCTTGCAGAGATCATAGTTGAATGATGTTCCTAGGTGGTGGCATCTCCATGATGGCTTTTACTTTTGTGGGATCTACCTCAATGCCATTTTCAGAAACTATGTATCCCAAAAGTTTAGCTAAAGTCACTTCAAACACACATTTCTTTGGATTCATTCGTACATTGAACTTTTCTAGTCTGGTGAAGATTTTATCTAAGATCTCTAGGTTTCCTTCTCTGGTGTATTATTTGGATAACAAATTGTCCATATATTCTTAAATGAATGTGTGCATCATATCATGAAATATTGTCATCATAGCATGCTAATAAGTTGCTCTGGCATTCTTCAATCTGAATGGCATGACATTCCAACAAAAGGTTCCCCACGGACATGTGAAGGTTGTATTATCTTGATCCTCAGGTGCAATTTTGATTTGATTAAAACTGAAAAAACCATCCATGAGTGACAACATGCCATGCCCTACTGTTAGGTCCACAATGATGTCGATGTTTGGTAGGGGAAAGTCATCTTTTGGGAAAGCTTTGTTGAGATCTCTGAAATCTATGCAGATTCTAATGTATTTTTCTGGTTTGGAAATAGGTACGATGTTAGAAATCCACTCAACATAGTTGATTGGTCTAATGAATCCAAGATCCAATAACTTCTTCAGTTATTCTTTTACCAATATGGCAATATGTGGATGCATTTTCCTTAACTTTTGCTTGACCAGTTTTACTCCGGCTAGTAGTGATAATTGGTGCATGATTAGTTCTAGGTCAATCCCTGGCATGTTGGCATATGGCCAAGAAAAATTGACTTATCTTTCTATAAATAATTTGACGAAGTTTGGTTTTTCTTGATCTGTCAAGGATTCTACTAGATGAACAGTCTTCACTATTTATTCGTTGCTGATATTGATAGACTGATTGGGTTCAACCAATACTTTAGATCATTCCTAGAAGTGTTTGGGGAGTGTGTCAAATCTTCCATCCTTCAGCACCTCAGAGAGGTTTTCACTATTGGATATGCTCTTTATTTTTACTTTTTCTAGATTTGATACTGCCATTGAATGGTTTTCACCATCAGATCTATTCCTTGTATTATTCATTTTGCAGCTGGAAAATTTGACACTCTCCTAGTTGGAAGCTTCATTACAATGTTCAATGGTGGAATCTATTTCGAGATTGGAAAAATAGAGGAAGTTGAAATTGGCTTCGTCATTTGAAAAGAATGGGATATCAGATGGCTCAATTTGATCCCAATCTATGAGTTTGGGATGTACCGGGGGTAAAGAGTCATTGGATTGGTTAAAGTCAAATGCAGTAAGGGTCTCGATGGTAATGTCTTTAGATTGTCCAATAGTGAAATCAATGTCTATAAGGTAAATCTCCTCTGAATTATCCTTTTCGCTCTGAGTCTGATTGTCTTTCTTGGAGTCATCAATATGTTGTGATCTTATTTCAAGTGGTCTATAACCTAAACTTTGACCCTCCTCATGTATGGGTGTATACTTTTGTACCACATCAATTTGCTTATCATGACAAGACTCTTCAAATAGCGAATCCCATTCATACTCATTGGAATCTGTTTCATGATCATCACTAGCTTGTAGTTGTAGGATCCTTTCAACAACTTGTCTGGTTTCTTCTCTTGATTCTTCTCTATACCCAAATCATGTTTTATCCTTGGCTTGCATTTTGATAGGTTGTATCAGTTCTATGATGCCTTCTTTCGTTTTACTGATAGGACCTTTTCCCTCGTATCCCATCTTTTCCATGATTGTCTTTCCTTTTCCATATTGCTCTATCTGTACACTTGAGGTGGATGCTTGTGATGATTCTTCATCTTTGTATAACCAATTTAACATCTTTATCATCTGACTCATCCATTAATGTGCCTACTCTCACAAAGGTTCCATCAAATAGGGTGGTTGATTGTGATGATTGTTGTCTCAATGTTGATGGTTGTCCATATGACTTTGGAGAAGATGAAAGTTGTGATAAACATAGAGATTGCTGAAATGAGTATTCCCCCATGCCTTTGTCTTTCAATTGGATCTTGGCAACTTGTTTCGATAAGGACTTGAGTTGAATCTCCTAACTTTTTGGAGTAGGATTTGATGTACTTTCTTTACTTCAGGGATTGGCATCACCAATGTCCTTATCCTTTGATTGGTCCTTTTTCTCAACCCACTTTGACAAGGCATTTAGTTGTTTCCCATCATTTGATAAACCCTGAGTTGAAGCTTCCCTGTTGTGTGGTACAAAAGTATCTTGGGTAGTCTTGAGGCTGTTACGATATTGGGGGTTGTTTGAGTCAGCTACAATAGTGATTTCCTACCCATTAAAAGAGAACTTAAAACATTGGTTGTATGTGAATGGTGTTGCTTGCATGTCATGAATCCAAGGTCTTCCCAAGAGTATGTTGTAGGTTAACTCCTTGTCTAACACTTGGCATACTATATCTCTGACAACTACTCCCACTTGAATAGGTAGTACTATTAATCCTTGTGAAGATATCTCCTCATCATCATAGTCTTTTATTGTGATTTTCCTTCTAGGATCAATAGCATTTTCTGAATAGTCTAGTGCACGAACAAGTTTCAAAGCACAGATATTTAGGCCATCTCCTCCATCTATTAGGACACGTTTAATGTGGTGTTTATGAATTAAGACCTCAATGTGTAGGGAACTGTTGTGGGGATGATTGATAGATACATCATCATGTTCAGAAAATGATAAGCAATGTGGTGCATTCAAATGTCCCACCATAGTCTAAAATTGGAAAACCTGTAGATTGTTCAGTACCGTGGTGGAAACTAGAGCTTGTTCCAAGATTTCCTTGTGAGCAGGTGAAATCTTGAGAAGTTCTAATATGGATATTTATGCAGGTATCTTCTGCAACTGATCCACTATGTTATATTGGGTGGTAGGGATAGCAATTGATTTGGACATGGAAGGGGTAGCTCCTTTTAATGTTACATTGGCTTGTCCTCGTATGATTGCATTGACGAGTGTTTTGTCTTGTTGCTCTTTGATTTTTATAACATTGATTTGATGTGAGGTAGTGTTGACATCATGGTGATGATTTTTAATTACAATGATGCTTTGTTCATGTTCAATGGTGTTGCCATTGGTTGAGTCATCATTTGCAATAAGATCTGATTTTTCATGGGTTGGATCATCAACCACCCCAATATGCAGAATGGTGGTGTCATAGACATAGTTTATGTTTTTTCCCTTGTTATTTGATGATGAGGACTCTCCTTTCTCATAGTTTGGTAGAGGGTTCTTGAACGCCTCATGATCATTGTTTGTTTGGGGTCCTACAAATATCATTTTTTTGTCAATTAGATCTTGTATCAAGTGCTTCAACTACATGCAGTCATTTTTTTTATGTCCTTTGTTGCAATGAAAGTCACGGAAATGAGCATCATTCCACCATGGAGGCTTAACTTGCGGTTCCCAATTTCTTTCCTTTGGTAATGTTATGACTTTAGCTTCAATAATTTCCTTTAATGTTGACTCTGATGATTGTCCCAAAGGGATGAACCTCCTTCAATTTGAGGATGTTTGATATGATGATGTTCTAGATCCAACATTACCTTGATTGTTGCTTTGGTTGACATTTTGGTTGTTGTTTTGGTTGTTGCTTTGGTTGACATTTTGGTTGTTGTTTTGGTTGTTGCTTTGGTTGTTGCTTTGGATGTTGGGGGGATTTTTATTCTGATTAGTTTTGGTGGTAGTTGCAGTTAGGTTGAATACAGGTTTTGCATTTTGAATTTCAACTGCACCATCGTTGTTTCCAATGTTCTTGTTTCGTTGCCAAAACTTGGGTTTTTTCACCACTATTGTAATTTTTGGAGGAGTTCGATGAGTTTTTTTCATTGTATATCTTGAGGACTCCTCTCTTTACTAAAGACTCTTCGATTTTAATCTCATTTTCAATAAATTTTTCAAAGGCTGGGGGACATTGCAATTCTAATCTATAACTCATCTCATCATTGATGTTGTCAATAAATATTTCTATCTTTTTCTTTTCAGGTACAGGATAAGAATATCATGCAAATAACCTTCTCCATTTTTGCAAGAATACAAGGAATGATTCACCCTTTTTCTGTTTCAAGTTACAAAGATCTTTCATGGTGATTTCATGTTGAATGTTGTAAGAATATTGGGTGATGAACTTATTGACTAATTCCTCAAAGGTGTTAATTGGTGGGGTGAGTTTGGAGAACCATTCAAGGCATTGTCCAACTAAGCTTCTTGTGAATAATCTCATCAAATATGTTTCCTCATATGAAAATTCAAGAATCATGGTCCTAAATTCCCTCACATGGTCTATCAGATCAGTTTTTCCATTGTATTTGTCGTACTTGGGGAATTCACAATGTTTGGGAAAGGGTATCATGTGGATACTTTGATCAAACGGATATGGAAATTGTCTTGGATCAAGTATTTTTTGGAGGTTCCCCTTTGCATATTGAGAACTTGTTGTTGAAGGTTCTTCATTTGGTGAGTTAGAGCAACCACTTGTTTAGGGTCACTTTTGGGTTTTTTGGGAGGTGCTTTCAATTGATTCACATCAAAGTCATCACGCAATTTTTCACCTTGTTTAGCTAGCATAAGGAGGTATTTTTCCCCATTTCTTTCAAAAATATTTTCTAAACATTTGTGGAATTTAGGGTCTTGTTTGGCATGTTGGATATCTTCCTCAGTTATTTCTTCCCCTTCAGTGTTGTCGAGTCCATAGAAAGGATTCTCTTTAGCCTCTACCATGGTGTTTTGTGTTTCACTATTTTGAGTTTTGGTGTTTTGAGTCTCAATGATTGGAGTTTCAATGGTTGGAATTTCAATGGTTGGAGTTTCAATGTTTGGAATTTCAATGGTTGGAGTTTCAATGTTTGACTCTTCAATGTTTTGATTTTCAAGTCCTTTTTCCTTGAGTTTTTGTTTTTGCAACCTTGTTTGAATGAGCATACAAGTTTTATAGTTTAGACTAAAATTTGATCTAAGTTTGGAAGAGTACCAAGGATTATAACTAAGTCCAATATAATGACAAATTCTAATGAGACTATGTCTAATTTGACTATCTAGCTTTGTTTCGTGATGAGAGGATGATAAATCCTAATGATGAAACTAGGCTTAATAATCAAAGGTGTGATAAATTTGATAATTTTGGTACTTTGAGATGTTAGATCTTGCTTTAGGTTGGAAAATTCCATTTGTAGAGGTCAATTTTAACAAGTTTAGGTTCTAAGGTACCTAAGGAATGATTTTGGACTTGAGAAAATTCTAAAATTTTGGTTCAAACTGTCAAACCAGAGACAAATTTTCTTCCTATATGAGATACTCAAATCTTTGGAAAAGTCTTGGATTTTGACAACAGTAAAATGAGTACAAGTTGGGATTGTTCTTTGAAGCTCTTTTGTAGAAATTGAAAACCAATCTCTCTCTAAATTAGTAGAGTGTTGAGAGGCATTTTTTATGAGCCTTTGGGCTAAGAACTTTGAACTTTGGTTTTCAGATTTTAATCTTTCGTGAAATCATTTGATAAAGCACATGTTTAGACTCTATTGTACCTGAGGAATGATTTTGGCCTGAAAAGGATTCTGAATTCGTGTTCAAACTGTGAGACAAAAGACAAGTTTAACTCTCAGGTTTTGCATTTAATGGATGCGCTAAAATAGAGCCTGGATGCGCTAAAAGACTTGATAGATGCACTAAAACAGAGGTCAGATGCACTAGAGTTTTGTATAGATGCGCTACAAGATTGCTTGAATGCGCTGCAACAAACAATCAATGCACCATAAATTTGCACATATGTGCTATAAGATTGGTTGAATGCACTATAAAAATGCACAAATGCGCTATAAGATTGCTTGTATGTGTTGTAACAAAGGACATATGTGCCATAGTTTTACACAGATGCACTATAAGATTGGGTGAATGCATTGTAAAAATGTACAGATGCACTATAAAATTGCTTGTATACGTTGTAACAGAGGACAAATGTGCCATATTTTTGTATAGATGCACTATAATAGCAATTGGATGCACTAAAAGAACACACAAATGTGCTATAAGATGCAATGAATGCACTGAACTGGGAAAATGACATGGTTTTTTGGAAGTTTGTTTGATTTTTTGGATTTTCTAGTTAGAGACTCGATTGTTTTAATGAATGTTTTTCTGAATCAAGGTTTTCACTTTCAACATGTGATTTTTGTGATTGAAATTGGTTCAAAAACACATTGGTAAAGACACATCAAACATGTACAACTTAGGTTGTGTAGGACTATATTTGTTGAATTCCCACTTGGATTTTACTCCAGCTATGCTTACTTATAGCAGATGATTAGATGCTTGACCCCACTGGCTCCCCTCCATGACACTCACTTCTACGAGGCAGCCAAGCATCAATACCCATGAATCTCCCATCACATATTTTTCATCTCTACTAAAAGCTACAAGAATGTGGGACGGCTTCAGAATGATCGTTCTTGCACCAATAAATAGATTAAGGATTTTGGCCTTGCTACAACAAAGGGTTTTAATATAGGAATTTCATTTGTGGGGGATCATCCATGCGGCAAGAGACCATTGTTTCCCTTCTTGTCAAAATAATCCTTGTGATACTTGAACTTTCCCCAAGTAGCCACATTTATATCCCAATTGGAAGTCGCTTGGCTTTAGTGTGTTACCGGTTGGGTTGTTCACTTGGGTGATTACTTTTTCCCACAAGGTAGGCCCTCTATGGATAAAAAAAAAGAGAGCCAGTACATCTGTAGTTCAATCAATTTTTTTTTTTGTGTGAACAAAGAGAGAACACATGTGATATACTCAACTCACACTCGCAAAAAAAAAGTGAATGGGTCTGGATTTTTGGTCAACAAGTTAAGGGGAGAGCATATGCCTACCATTCATCAAACACAAGAAATGGTGTTCTTTGTCCCTCTTAATTAAGCTAGATGCCTATTTTAAGAAAAATAAATCATTTAAATAGCTCCAGCCCCTACATAAATCATTAGTAGTTTGATAAATTTGTCTTTGACTAGTGTATAAAAGTATCTACTGTAAGAGTTGTTGATGAACTCGAGCACCCAGGATCACTTGCAAAACCAAGATAAACCTTCCACATGAGAGAAACAAGAGATAAAATGCAGGAATATAGTGCAATAACAAAATGATGTTATTATCACACACTAAATGATACAATATGCCTCAACTCTCCTTTGAATTGATTGAGTTAATATGAACTCATCTTGACTAGATAGGAGGGAGAGGTGAGTGTTGATTATATAGCACAATATAGGTAAATAATTCCAAGAGGGGTAATAACTCCCAAATAACCAAATTAGGTGGGAGTTATGCCTACTTGGAAAATGCCAAATAGGTGGCATAACCTACTCAGAAAGAGACAAATGAGTGGTTTTGTGAGGTGGCATGTAAGGCCAAAAGAGGGTGTGAAACTCAACCACCTAAGTGTGAGTGGGAGCAACACATGTAACCGATGGATTACGCCATGTGTCCTCACATAAACCACATCTCCTATAGCCTAAGGTATGCTTAATAATGTGTAGGAAAAATAAATATTCCCTAACATAAGGAAAATAAAAAACCTACACCAACACCCCCCCTTAAGCATAGCTTAGGTGGGTGAGAAGACACAAAGATGCAAATATGGATCCCAGCTACTAGGCCATGTTAGGTACCCATGTACAAAATACTTTCTCACAAATGAAGTAAAGGAGAAAACCCAGTGGGACAAAACTCCTCCCCAAAAGAGAGAAAAGAAAACAAGTTTCCCAACACAAGAAGAATCCCATGCAAGGAAGAAGTCCCCTCCAAAATAGAAAGGATAGGAAAGACCATGTAGTCTTCCCCAAAGTAGTCAACTATGCCAATGGTTGAAGCTCGAAAATGAATGTAGAACATGGTCCACGATCGTTGAACAATGTTCCTCCCCTTAGGAAGAAACAAAACCAAAGGTGTATGAAGAATGTCTTCCCATTCCTGAAATGAATATGAGGGAAGAAAGCTCAAAATGTATGAAGTCT
Organism: Sequoia sempervirens; assembly: GCA_007258455.2. Lineage (NCBI taxonomy): Eukaryota > Viridiplantae > Streptophyta > Pinopsida > Cupressales > Cupressaceae > Sequoia > Sequoia sempervirens. The sequence goes on along the minus strand of VDFB02047397.1, from coordinate 99,879,955 downwards.
CTGAAAATTGCTCATCTGTCTCCACGTCGATGCCGAAAGTTGCCACCACCAACTCGGGTGTTATAGGCCACACTGATGAAGATGACAATCCAAAACCTAGTAGAGATGTGTGTAGAACAAAATCCAAAGACTCAACTACCTCCTCTGAAAACAAAGATGCCTCCTCCAAATGCTGCTTAAAAGTATCCACACTCATGTCAAATTGTGATGAATGATCATGTGGAGAATGAACAAGAGGATCCACACGTTCCTCCATAACAACTGAAGAAGAATCAACTTCATCAAAGAGAAGATGGATGTCATGAACAATGTCTCCCAAGTCTGAAATATGAGACTCTATGAACAAACCTGCAATGTCTGTCAAGTAGTCATCCCAAGCAACTATATCTGGAAGACGATGTCAATCTTGTTGCACTGAATCACAAGTAGGAATGAAAGCAACACAAGTACCTTCAGAAGCAACAATCGTTAGAGGAGAAGGAATGTAAGGCTCAATAACTAGATCTGATGTGAGAATACCAAGATTCAAATAGCCAAAATTCTCCTCAAAATCAAATGTCACACAAGGAGTGTGATCAATAGCCAAAGGATCAGAACCGTCATCAGGTGCAAAGTCTGAAAAGGTATACAACTAAGATTCATTATCAACTATCCCAGTAGCAATTATCTCTGTGCTCTCCAAATCTCTGATGATAACTGAATCAGGTGTGAATTCCACAGTCTTGCCTACTCCACCATGAGTGATCTGATAGATGGAAAGAAGATTTTTTGTCAAGTGAGGTACACACAAAACATCATTGAAGGTGCCATCCCCAATATCAATAGAACCCTTCCCAATTACACTCATGTAAGTGTTGTTGCCCATCAGAATAGGTGGCATAGCACAAGGCTCAAAAGAAGAGAACATAGACTGTGAAGAATCCATATGATGAGAAGCTCCAGAATCTAGGAGCCATTTCCCTAATTCATGACTTGTAGAAGCACAAAGAGCTTTACCTTTATTTTTCTTAGACTCAGAAGAAAATTCCGCATGACCTTTATCCTTACTAGATCTTGACTATTTGGAATGTGAAGAAGAAGAAGTAGACTCAGACATTCCAGAAGGTAGATCAATGTTGTTCTTCTTAAGAAGATGTTTCAGTTCATCAATATCCTTCTTATAACAAGAATGTTCTTCATGTCCAATCCTCTTGCAATATGACCAAGTAGACTTCCCCTTCTTAGATGAGTCCTCCCTTGTAGAGGATTTGTGTTGTGCTTGATTTGTGTGTGGATTTCTCTTAGATTTCTTTTGTTTCTTGTCAGATTGTCCTAACTCTTTCTATCCCTTAGGCTGACTAGCCAACAAGGCTTGATTCTATGATGGCTTTATGAGACCCATAGAAAGAAGCTTTTGTTGTTCATGCATTAACATCTCAGAAAAAGATGCAAATGAAGGCATAGTGTATGCAGATCCCATAGTCAGTCTATGAGTATGAAAGCTAGAAACAAAAGCTGCAAATTCAAGACCAATTTTATTCAGTGTATTATAGATTAACTGAATGTCCTTTTTATCAATACCACAAGCTTTACATTGTGCTCTCAGATCATTGACCTTAGTAATATAATCCTGGATGTTGCCAAAGTTCTTTGGATCAAGGCTCATCAATTCATTTTCAATCTGATAGCCTTTGACTTCATCTGTTGTATCATATAAAGATTTTAACTTTTCCAAAGCATCATGTGAATTTGTACAAGATTCAATCTGAAACATAAGATCAAGGGAAACAAAGCTACGAAGACATCCAAGAGCTTTTGTATGTTCAAGCATTCATTTTATCTTTTCCTTATCATCTTCAGGTTCAGCTACCTTGTTTTCAACATATGGAGTATACCCAAGTTGCATTAAGGCATTCCATTCATGTTGATGCCATGTTGCATAATTATAAGGTGTTAGAAAAGGAACCTTAGAATGATCCATGTGTGAAGGAAAAGAAAAGCACAAGTGAACAGATCAAAAAACACACACACACAAAGAGATACCCCCCTTTTTCACTCAATCAAGAATCCCCCCCAACAAAAAATAATTTGGTACTTTATAAATCAGTGCGTTTACAATGCTGGAGTTGTTTTTCAGAGTTTTACAAATGTCTAAAATAGACCCTAATATTGAAAGTACAATCAAATCTCAGAATTATAACCTCAAAATAGCACCAATGTGTAGTGCTCAAAAAATATTCACTTTCAAAAAAATAATCACCTCAATACGAGGTCGTATGTGAAAGTTACATCAATTTGAAGTTAAAAAAATGAGAACTGTCCTTCAGATCTGCTGATAAAACTAATTTTCTGGAAAATCTAGATCACTTGAGAAAAAATGGATCACACCACTGCAAATCTTATGAAATTCTACCCCAAATCAAAAAAAAAATCTCTGAAAAAAGAGCTTGTATGACTGAATTATGGCCCTCCAAAGATTGACTTCAAAATAAAAAATGCAATTGGAGAGGGGGTCTGCAAAAATGTTCTGATTTAGATTCTGCAAAATATGTAACCTGTATGTAGAAACTAGCAACGACCCAGATGGTTTTTTCTGCTACGAACAAAACCCAGATGGCGGATTTTCTTTAAAATATACAAAAAAATATGGATGTAGTGTAAAAAAAAACATCTTTAGCAACATAAAACGACCCCAACAACCAAAAAACAGCATGAAAAGGTAGAATCACCTACTTAAGACAAGCAAAGGCATGTTGCAACCTACAATATTTATTAAACACTCACAAATCTCTCAAATTTGAGAAGGGGCTTGCAAATCTGACGCTCTGATACCATGTAAGAGTTGTTGATGAACTCGAGCACCCAAGATCACCTGCAAAACCAAGATAAACCTTCCACACGAGAGCAGCAAGAGATAAAATGCAGGAATATAGTGCAATAACAAAATGATGTTATTATCACACACTAAATGATACAATATGCCTCAACTCTCCTTTGAATTGATTGAGTTAATATGAACTCATCTTGACTAGATAGGAGGGAGAGGTGAGTGCTGATTATATAGCACAATATGGGAAAATAATTCCAAGAGGGGTAATAACTCCCAAATAACCAAATTAGGTGGGAGTTATGCCTACTTGGAAAATGCCAAATAGGTGGCATAACCTACTCAGAAAGAGACAAATGAGTGGTTTTGTGAGGTGGCATATAAGGCCAAAAGAGGGTGTGAAACTCAACCACCTAAGTGTGAGTGGGAGCAACACATGTAACCGATGGATTACGCCATGTGTCCTCACATAAACCACATCTCCTATAACCTAAGGTATGCTTAATAATGTGTAGGAAAAATAAATATTCCCTAACATAAGGAAAATAAAAAGCCTACACCAACATCTGCAAGCAGAAAACACAAATCAGTTGTCAAATTTTGCAATTTTTACCTAATGTGCCAAAATAGTCATCAAATGCGCTAAAACACCAATGTGCACAAGAACTAACCAATGCACCAAAACAACTACCAATCCGGGCTAAAAGAACTGAATGTATGTGCTAAAACAGATACTAATTGCACTATAAGAACGATGAATGCACAAAACATTTACTCGTCCTATAGAAAAGACCGAATGCACTAAAATACTCCCTGTATGTGCTAGAATATTTATCGGATGCGCCTGGAAAGAAAGGTTGGATGTGCCAAAATAGACTACAAATGCACTAAAAGATCCGTCGGATGCACTGAAATAGAAGTCGTGATGCACCAAAAGATTTGTCGATGCACCGAAAGAAACCACGATTGGCGCTAAAATGTCACATCGAGCCTATTTAAATAAACTTTTCTAGAAAACTGTTAGAAATGGGGTCTGGCCCCACTGTGGGCACCATTTTGTGTGTGTGTGAAATGTGGAAATTATTAGTAAATCAACACAAACCTTAGTGAAACAAATTATATCAAAGATTTGAAATAAGTAAACTACTCTATTTTGCAGCTAAACAAATCTTTTAAGAACATCTCATTGTCCTCTATTCTCAAGAATTTATTAAACCATTTGTCCCTCATATTTCTTTGTGCAAAATGGTTGTTAAAATGAAAAGTTAGGAAATGAGATAATATTCAACATGCAAGCTAATTAAATTCCTATATGAAACTATATGATAAAAATGATAATGGATACTATGATGAATGGATGATGATGCTAGATTATTTGAGGTAGATACTATGGTACTAAGATGGGATGATTCTGCATATGCTCAAATGCTAACTATAAAAATGCTAATCTAAAATGCAACCATGATGCAAAGGATGACATAAAATGCAACTATGAAGCAAAGTGTTATTCTAAGATTTAACTATGATGAAAAACATGATATAAAATGTAACTATAAGACTCCAAAATGCTCCCAATCTCAAATGATATTCCTGCATGATAACTATTAAAAAGTGGATGTCAAATACAATGCCAAAGAGTTGTATTTATAGCCTTTTCCAAGCATCTTGTGAGGTGGCAATGATCAACGGTCCAAATTCAAACAAGAAGGATGAATGCTGGAGTTGAAGAGAATCAAGAAGTTGTCCCTTTGACCAAAGACAACATGCCAAATGGATGGAAGACCAAAGTGTGGGAAGAAAAGACCATGTGTTTGAAAACTGGTTGAAGAAGTGTGTGAGGAATAAGCCATGTGCTTAAAAATATGTTGAAGATAATTCTAATTTAAAAATTAGAATTATTTAATTTCATGTGACCTTGGTGAGGTGGAAAAAAAATTTGTAGACATGTGCTTGAATTCCTAATCGAGATTAGTGAAGATTAATTAAATTAAACAAGCTTATGGAAATTTGTTTAATTAATTAATTTAGAAGAATATGATTTTAGATTTGGAGAATTAGAAAAGGGTGAACAATATAAATAAATTGAGAATTTATTTATACATAGTCAAAATATTAATTAAATAACTAGTATTTAATTAATTAGATATCATAACTGATTCTAAGTGTATACAGGAGGCATTAAGATAGGGGGATGAGCCAAATACTCCTTTATCTTGTCAAAGTCTTGCTGACATTTTGGATCACACTTGAAGGTGGTATATTTGTGCAAGAGATGCGTGAATGATTGGCACTTGTTAGCTAGCTAGGCTATGAAATTCCTGATGGATTGTAGCTTCCCTTAAAGACTTCTTAATTGCTTGAAATTACATGGTGGGGGCATTTCCATGATTGCCTTGACCTTAGAAAGATCCACTTCAATACCCCTTCTAGAGACTATGAAGCCCAATAAATTTCTAGATGTGACACCGAACACACACTTTTTTGGATTTAGACATAGCTTATAGTGCTCTAACCACTCAAATATTTTCTTTAGGATCATAGGATGCTCTTCTCTGGTCTTGGACTTCCCCAATAATTCATCGACATAATCTTCCATTATGATATGAATGAGGTCATGGAAGATAACAATCATAGCACACTAATAGGTTGCACCCACATTTTTTAGTCCAAAGGGCATGACATTAGAGTAGAAGGAGCCCCAAGGGGTAGTGAAGGTAGTTTTATGCTGATCTTCTAGTGCAATCCTGATTTGATTGTAGCTTGAGAAACCATCCATAAGGGATAGAATCTCATGACCTACTATGAGGTCGACCAACATGTCAATATTCAGAAGCAGGAAATCATCCTTAGGACAAGCTTTATTGAGATCCCAAAAATTTGTACAGATTCTAATATTCCCATTTGGTTGGGCGATAGGCACTATGTTGGATATCCGGTTAGAATAATCAATAGATCTTATGAACCCTGCCTCTAACAATTTCTCCAATTCTTTCTTGATAAGCAAATCCACTTGGGGGTGCATTTTTCGTAGATTTTGTTTAACAAGTTTGGAATCTAGGTGAACATCCAAATGGTGCACCACCAAGGCAGGGTCTAATCCTAGCATGTTTGAATAGGTCCATACAAATTTGATGATTCCTTCTTTTAATAGGTTGAAAATGATGGAATTATCTTCCCTTGACAATGATTTGGCTACGTATGTAATCTTGGGGTCTTCTTTTGTTCCCAAATTTACCTCTTGCATTTCTTTGATCATGATGGAAGACCTTTCAAACAAGTGAGCTCCTACAAGGGGAAGATGAACATCTCCCATCCTCCAGTGCCTCATCAAGGTTTTCATTGTAGATACACCCTTTATTTTGACTTTTGATGAGTTGGGAAGTGCCTTAGAGAGGTTTTCACTAGATGACCCTTTTTTATTTTGTGTCTTTTTACTTTTGTGATTAGGGTGTTCATCTTCCCCCAATCCCATGAGGTGCACGTAAGTGTACTTCAATAGGTGTGGTACCTCATAAGTCCCAATCAATGAGGTCAGGATGGTGAAGGGAAAGGCTGATGGTAAAGATGAATAGGCAGTTGAATAGGGAAGGGAGATCAACATCATCGTATGCGAGTATGATGGCCTCTTCCTCCAGTATGTCTTCAAGGAAATCATTATCCTCATTGACATTATTAGAGGTACTAGTTGATGGTGTAGGACCTTTTTGCTTCTTATCATAGCCTAAGCACAAATGTCTAGGCTACACAAATCTGTCAATAAGTTGCAATCTTCCTTGTTCTTCTACACCCAGAACTCCCCCTTGGTAATTGTATTTTTTAGCTAACTTGGATGCACGAGGATAAGTGTCTTGGAAATACTCAATAAGAGGGGGCAAAGGTTCAGGCTCCTCTCTATATATCCACTGACTAATATCATCATCTAGTTGATCTTGTCGTGTTTTGGTGGATAAAAAAGTGTGAGACCCCATGTTCTTAGAACTGAGTGTTATTGTCTTCTCTTCTTTTTTGGTGCAGACTAAGAAGGTTTTCCATAAGTATGAGGATATGGAGGCATGGTTTCCACATTTAACTCTGTACGCATCTCATACTCACCACAACCTTTATCTATGATCTGGAACTTAGTGATAGTGGATTCAAATGTGGAGGATGGAATGGATGATGTGGTGAGTGATGTATTGGAAGATGGATTGGAAGATAATGCCTAAGGTTCCACCACTTCCACTCCTGGACAGTAGTGAGAGTGATGGAAGGAAGCTTCCAAAGCACAACAATATTCAAAGGGTTATGGATCAGCATGTATGGTTACTTCCATCCCATTGAATGGGAACTTCAGGCATTGATGGTAAGTGGACAAAACAACCTGCATGGCATGGATCCATGGATGACCAAGGAGGAGATTGTATGGGAGGTCTAGATAAAGGACATGGCATGTGGTATACTGTACAACAGGGCCAACCTAAATAGGAAGACAAATGATTCCCTTAGAGTCTCATTCTACAATGCCATAAGCTTTGATGGTGATAGTTTGATTACTTAAATCAGCATGGGTGTACCCTACCTATTTTATGAACTTTAGCATACAGAGGTTGAGGGCTAAGCCATTATCTGCAGGACCCTTTTTACTTTATGTTGGGCCACTTGATGTGAAGGGGATGATTGTGGTTTGAATTGATGGAAGGCATATCATTTTGACTGAAGCATGGCTGATATGTGGATGACAGATGTCCTACTAGGGCTTGAAATTGAGTAGGATCTACATCATTAGGCACATGGGTGTCTTGAAGAGCTTTGGTGAGGATTTCCTGATGGACAAATCCAAGATGGATATTTGAGTGGGAGTCTTTCCAAGGTGATCAAGAATTTTATATTGAGAGCTTAGAAGAGTTGGCTGGGATGACATGGAAGGTCCAAGGAAAAATATGCAGGTGTGACGGGTTGTAACAACACATTGTGGGTCTTTTCCTTTAACATGAATCATGGATACACAAGGCTCTACCTAGATAATACACATAACTATACCATCATAGTTATAGGGTACATTCTTATAGTTGATATTATTTGTGTTGTTATTTTGGTTATTTTTATTACTTGACCTGGGATTAACATTGGATGTATTGTCACCCTAATTGTGCTTTGGGAAAGCATTTTGATATATTTTCAGTTGGGAATTGGACAATTTCGCCTAATTAGCATCCACTACTGTATCTCCTCGATCTATGAGATATTGGATATGTGTTTTGAGTCCTTGACACTTGTTAGTGGAATGACCTTTGATTTTATGAAAGTCATAGTACTTTTTTCCCCTATACCAGGTGGGCTTTGCTTTGGACTTGTCAAAAGGCTTAGTCACAGGATAAGTGACTGGATAACTCAATTGGAGGAGCCTATTGAAAAAAACACTTAAGGATTCTCCCAAAGGAGCGAATGAGTGTTTATTGTTCCCTTGATTTTGTTGATTGGACTGTTGGGGAGGATGTGGTGCCCCCTGGGGCACTGATATGATGTTAGAGACTGATAGTTGATTGGGGATGTATTGTGACCTTTGTGAGGTGTTGGCTACTTGGACATGCTTGGTATCGGTGACACCATCATTGAAAACATTCTTTTTTTATTCCAGTAGCAGGACTTATCTCCAAATGACTTATCCTTATCTGGATTATAAATTTTGACTTGTCCCTTAGCAATGAGCGCCCTCTCAATAATAGTACCTTTTTCTATGACCTCTGAAAGGGTTGTGACACAATGAAGGTTGATATTATGTTCCATATTTGGATAGGTTTTTTCTATGAAAATGGTCACCATGTCCTTCTCACTGAGATGGGATTTGAGTTGAATAGCCAAGGCACACCACCTTTGTAGGTAGCTTGCAAAGGTTTCTCATTCACGTTGTTTTTCTTTCTAAAGATCAAAGGTATTGATGTCCTTCTCCAAGTTGAAGGAGAAGTGTGCAAAAAATTTCTCGAAAATATCCGCAAAAGAAGATATTTACCCCTTTCAAAGACCCCTAAACCAATCTAGAGCTACTCCCATTAGGCTCCTAGGGAATAACTGCAAGAGATAATTGTCATTGTGCAAGACTTCTTGGTAGTGTGTGTAGAATTCCTGGAGATGGTTCTTTAAGTCTTTGGTTCCTTTGTATTTGTCAATTTTTGGCATTTCAAAATGCTTAGGAAAAGGAACAAGTGAAATTGAGGGATCAAATGGATAGGGGCAAATCTCTTCAAATTTTAAAAAAAATTGGATGTCCCTGCTTGTAAGTTTTTTAACCCAACTTTTATCTCTTCCCACTCCTTATTGATAGGCACAAATGATGAAGGATTGGTTGGATTGGATTGACTATAAGGAACATATTGTTGATATGATGTGGATGGAGCCACAATGGTTTGATTGTATGATGGAAGAGGCGGATATGAAGAGGTTTGTTGATATTGATTGGGATATGTGGATTGTGTATTAACATAAGATTGTTGATATGATGAAGGATTTTGATAATAAGAAGAGGAGGCACCCTATTGATATGATGGTTGTTGTTGGGAGTAGTATGGATTTGATTGATAATTATAAGCAGCAGTTGGTTGTTGGGAAGCATATGGAAGCTATTGCGGATTGGATTGTTGGTAATAAGGATTTTGTTGTGATTGCTAGGGATTTGTGTAAGATAGCTACTACTAGGATTGTTGGGGGTTGTGATAAGGATAATTAGGATTAGGATTGGATGGGGTAGTGCACATGGTATATGTGTTTTGTGGGTGATACATGTATTGAGTAGCAAGGTTTCCTAGCATTTGTTGGAAGGATTGATGTGGTTGTGTCAAGACAAGTGTATGCTAAGGCGGTTGTTGATAAAGAGGATGAGATGGAATTTTGGTTTGTTGAGGGACTTGTGGTTGGTGAGGAGGCAATTGGTAGGATGATGTTGGCTAGTCAGTAGGCATCTATGATTGATGAGGGTTTTGTGATGGGATACCTTGAGACTGGTGTGGAGGTTGTTGCTGATGTTGTGAAGTAACATGTGCTTGATGTGGGGGTTGTGAAGGAATTGGGGTATGTTGTAGAGGTTGAGATGGAATGGTAGCATGCTGCAAAGGCTAAGATGGAGGTTGTTGTGATGTCTGTTGGTGAGGTGGTTACGATGGCGATGCCTGTTGCAGGTTACCTTGAGGCTGATGCAAGGATGGGATAATTCCTTGAGGCAATTGTTGAGATGTGAATGGAGGTGGAGGTAAATTGGATGTTGGTGTAGATCTAGGAGGTGGAGGTGGTTCAACAAAAGGATTTCCCCCAGTATTTCTCGGTAGTTTACCTAGTTGGTTAGGCAAAAGAAGTGGTGTAGATGGTATGGGGGCTGAGCTTTGTGGGATGTTCACACTTGGCAGATTGGGAAGACTTTGCAACATACCAAGACCAAGGGGATTGTTAGGATTGAGGCCTTGAGGAATGTTTGGATCAGACACTCCCCTAACCAAAATTGCAACTCGAGGAGGTGGTACAAGGGGTATGACTTGATAAAGCACACCATTTCCAAATCCAAGTTGATACCAACTCTCTTGAGGTGGACCCTTAGGGATGTATGAATTTTCTGGATTATTCTATGAATTTTGAGGATCTTGTGACACTAGGGGTGCATGAGGTGTGATATTGACATACTTGAATAAGTTAAACCTCGATGATGGCTTGAGAACCTTCAGGAGAAATGTGGCGAGGATCTTATCCTCACTCTCATTAAGGAGACAATTGATCATTTGGACATTGACAGGATTGTTAAGATATTCATCCACTGTGACATAGGTTATTGACCATGCTCTCATCAGTAGGAGGCAACATGGTGTGAATTTTAGTATTGGACTGTGATGAGTCACCATTGGTGGGATCCTGAGGAATGTGAGGCTGAGTACCTTGGGTTTGTTGTTCTTCCATGAGTTTCTTTGCTTGCAATCGGGTGGTAATGGGCATGAAAATGCAAAACTACCGGATGGACTAAGATGACACTACATTCTAGGATGCACTTAAATGAATGACCTAGGTGATGATTAAAGGATTGATTGATTGGATAGTATAGGATTGAATTGGATTAGGTTGATTGACGGGATTGGACAATTGATATGATTGGATGATTGATTGGATTGGATGATGAGATCGAGTCTAAACCAAGTTCAGAGGTTTAACTAGATGACATAAGATTTCAACGATCAAATTATATGACGAGAAGGATGATTACGAAACTGAATATACCTCAATATGGAAGTAGATTGATTGGGCCATGGATGATTACTAACTCAGGATGGATAACAATCCTAAGTAGGTGTGAAGGATGATGATAAAGATCAAGCACCTAATCCAATTGGGATAAAAACCTCTAAAACAAAGTCTAGGGGATTGGGATTGATGGACCGATGATGAATATGCAATCTAGGGATGTTCTGCAATGCACCTATATGATTTGATCGATGAAATGATGAATTTTAGAAAATGCAAATGGACTAAAGTGACAATTACGGGTGGATAGATGGTGATAAAAAAAATTGATCATGGAAACAGACTCAAAAAATGATAGGATTTTAGTGACCCAAAGGATTACCTCTCGAGATTTTTGTATGGACAACACATATGCCTCTATGTTTTACAAATTCCCCCCTCCAAGTGACAAGTTCACCTATCTAAAGGACAATAGATTCACCTCTGTGTCAAGAAAATTTTCCTATCTATGACACAAGATCATCATTTTATAGCACAAGATCTCCTAAGTATTAGGGGTGTTCAAAAGAAATAGGTAGATACGAGACACAAACTCGCCTATTTGGGATACAGGATCACCTCTCTAAGACACGAGATCACTCAAATCTTAAGGGACTCACAAGAAATGGGCAGACACGATGGGTAGAATTTCCTATCTATCAAGTAGGATCGCCTCTATCGTGGGGTGTACGGACATGAGAAAAATTTCCTAGCAAGGGGATAACAAGTTTTCCTATTTCCTCAACAGTACAGATGGAGAATAGAGACACCTAAAATAGGAACACCTATTGGACAAGTGAATTCACCTATGACCTAAACTGAATAGACGGGGATGATACAAGCGAACAAGGATTCACCCCTATTGACAATAGGTTCGCCTATTCTAAGGAGTGGATGAACAAGGAAGACTCAAGTGAGATGCGAGACCGCCCTTGTGAATAGTAGGTTTTCCCAAGAAACAAACATGATAGCCTATTTTAGAGGGAAAAGGGTAGACTCGAAAGGTATGGACTAGAAACATACTCACCTATGAGGTGGGTAGACTCACCTATTCAAAGAATGGGCAAACATGGGGTCACCTAATGAAGGGATCCACAAGACAATTTTCCCCTAACAAGGACGAACTCACCAAAAGGGTGACCTAGACCAGTCTCAAAAATGGAATCGCCCCTTTATAGGGAAGGATCACCTATCCACAATGCAAATTTTCCTCTGTAAGAAGTAAATTCACCACTGCGGGTAGGGGCAGACTATGGCAAAGGGAAAAAAACATGACAAACAATAGACAAAAAGGCTAGACTAACTCAAATTGACAATAAGCACTAGTATCGCACAAAGAAGACACGCCGTGAAACACAATCCTAGAATTAGTATTAAGGGTTTACAAACTTGATGTAGGACCACCACCTTGGGCGAACAACCCAAGGTTAATACTTTGTGATACCAAGGTGATTCTCTAGATCACCCTTTCTCATGAAGGAAAATAGCTAGCAATTCAATGGCACAGGGTCATCAACAAATGTCATGGGATCACCTTCACACTCTCTCTCAAAGACTATTGTAGTCCACCATGAGGATTTCTATCTCAACCCAAGGGAGTACATGGTGACTAACTTTAAGGTACGGTGTGCATCCCCTACACTACACCAAGCTGCGGCTAAAACATGGGTCTCTATCTAGGCTATACATGCTATCTCGTGCATCCTCAATATATGCTAAGTATGTGAGGCACAACCATGAACACCAACCCATCACAAGTGTGGATCGGGAGCCCCAAAGAAGTATTAGAAACTCAGACCAACCCTGCACATCTTATGTAGGTATCACCCTAGCTTTGACGCTTCGCTAAACACGATGTGACTAGATTGGGGTACAACTTTAGTTCTCCCCCTTTTATATACCCCATCGGTAACACATGGTTGGAATCGTCCCCCAAGTGATGAAATCCCAGGAATGTCCTGCTAAAGGAAGGAAATACTAGATGCTTCGGCTAGTCCCCAGGCTCGCATGTAGTGCAAGGGGGAGCTTAGATGCACTAGAACTTTTTGGGTAGACTGGATTGGACTAGAACAAGTTATGATTTCTCTTTACCCAGGATCACTGAAAGGTGCAAGGGAAGTGGATACATCAACAAATTGCTCCCAAGAAAACCAAACAAGATTAATTGACCCTTTAATTAAGCTATGTGTGCCTAGATTAGTGCGAAAAACAACAGACATAGCTAACTAATGGGTCTTTGACCGATCGTCCTATAGAAAATAGATTAGTAATTTTAACCACCGGTCTTCGTCAAATGTGGGAAAATGCTATGCAAGTCATCAGTAAAATACCATAATCACTAACAAACAAGTTAGTTGGTCAGTTCCCGAAACGAAATCAAATTTTAACTCAAATTGAAAAATTAAGGGTTATGGACAATTGCCAGTTCACCTTTGTGTGAGGAAATTTTTCCCATGTCTGTAGGTCAAGGTCACTTGTTTGGGGGTATGGGTGAAGTCATAGTCACCTACTCAAAGGGATGGGAATATTCAATTATGCCTTTGTAACTGCTTCAAATTCACCTCTGTAATCAACAATGCCACTCGTTCCTGATGTCCCTCCATGTATTCGCCTCTGTATCAAATGACCTCGCCTGTAGCTTCAAATCCACCCCTTTTCTCGAAAGGTTGGGATCGTGTTTGCCCGTGTTCAATGCAAGTTTTCCTTTGTAACTAGCAAATTCACCCATCAGGAGTAGATTCACCCCTACGTGTAAAATTTGAACCTGCAAAATTTAAAAACAACAACAAACAGTAAAAATGACCCATGACATGGGTCCCATTGGGCATGCCAAAAATGTGTGTAGTGTGAAATTCCTACCTCAAGATGCAAAAAATAACTAATGCAACAAAGGAAAAACACAAAATAATCACCTCAAGATTGGCCTAGTTTAATCTAAACAAAACACAATAAATTGGAACTTTTTACCTTGTTTAAATGTTGGTCTTGGTTGGAACTTGAAATTTCTTGATATGTGTGCTCCTTGATGTAAAAATAGCTCTAAATGATGCTAATATGAAGATGAATGTGACGGAGGTTGTGGGTAGTTGAATGGATGCAAAATGAGAGCTCTATGATACTACAACAATGGAGGATGCTTGGATGATTGAGTGCAAGATTGCTAAGTGTTCTTGGTTGATTGTAAAAGTGGCTGGTTCAAATGAGGTAAATTCCACCATTTTAAGGGGAAGTTCCTCTAAATGATGGAGGGTTAGGATCAAGCCAAGATGGAAAAGATCAAGGGCTGGAGTGAGTTGAGAACTCACAAGCCCTCACATCTTGACATGTGGCAGGTAAGATGGGAAGAGGGAGATGACATGGACATGACATGTAGGTACTACATAGTACCTTGGGATTTGGACAAGATCTCCTCAAAAAGGAGGTCCTTGTCCTCATGTGAATGAGAGGACATGTGAGGAATTAAAAATTCCTCAAAAATCCTCATGGGGATGGGAGAAGGAATTTTGAATTCCTAAAAAATGCATTGAGGAAATAAAGGGAAGGGGTTGCCTTCTCCAAAAGAAGAAATCATTTAATGCAGTTGACTTATGACATATGCCATAAATGGCATGGAGATTAGGTTGACCTAATTAAGTTATTAAGGTTGTGCAAATGCATGATTAGATGAATTAATGACATATTAGAAGCAAGTGGGAGATTATGGAGGATGTGTCCCTAATAATGATTAGGGGTGTGCACATATTAATCACAGATTAATTAAATTAACCTAGCTTAGAGAGGATTATGAAGGATGTGACATTTGGAGAGAGAAGAATTTGAATTAAAAATTGATTTAATTCATAAAGACATTAAGTGACTAAATTAAATAAATTGGGGTATTTATTTAATTTAGAGAGGAAAGGGGGGTAAGGTATTTAATTGATTTATTAAATACCTTAGGGACATTAGGCTGTAGGGTAATATTAATCAAATAATAAATTATTTAATTAATGTGGATGAGGGATGCGAGACAAAGGAATAGAAAGGGGTGTATTTGACCATATGTGGGTGGTCAAATTCAGGTGTCTACAAGTAGATTTCCATGAAATATAAATACAAAGTAGGACCCTTTCTATGTAAATTTCTACATCTAAAATGTGTGATATTTATGAAGAAATTTCTACATCTAAAATGTGTGATATTTATGAAAGGATATATTCAATAGGCTTTTAGTAGTTCTTACCTAATTAAATGTTAGATCAAGGTAATTTTATTACCTTTATGTAGTATGTGAACATAGGAGTATAGGGGACATATACAAGTCATTCCTTGAGATAAATTGGAGAGTCTAGTCAAGTTTCAAAACATCATATTTGATAATTATAGTCAATACTTCAATTGTTATCTTTAGAATCATCATTCTAAGGAAAATATTATGACTAGGTTCCACTCAATAATTTTGTAGGGAATATAATATATACTTATTAGGTCAAATATTATATCAAATCCTAACACACCATAGATTATAGAATATTAAACTTCTTCAAAGTTTGATTATGTGGAAGCTAAGTTATAATCCTATATATTATACTTATCCCTATTTAATATAATAATTTATCAATTTTTAGATATTATAAAATTATAAGATACTCATACTAACATTTATTTTTCATCATCAAAAGTGTTGAATTTTCTTTCTCAATTGGAAAAAACTAGTTCATTATCCTAGAATCATCTCTAATGTTCCATATCTTTATCCAAACTTAGTTTATGGATAATATATTCTCCCACTCATCTCATTTAATAAAAGAATTTTTTAAATAATATTTTGGATGCTTTTCTCAAAGCTTTTAAAATTATGTTAACCATGATAAATTAGAAATATTTTGTTTGAATATTGAGCTAGTGTGAATGAATAAATCACTAACCCTAAAACAGGTGGCATATCATATATCACTAAGATCTAAATTTGATCAAATGATGAAAAATACAAAAGGTACATCTAAATCAATAAGTCTTAAAAATTGAAATACTAGAGAAAGATTATTAGGAAAAAACACTTCTCATAGGAATTATGCAATGAAGACAAAAGGATGAAATATTTTAAATAAATAAATTAAAAAATAGTACATTAGGTACCCTAACTTAATTATCTCATTGTCTAAAAACTCAATTAGTATAATTTGATTCTTTAAATAAAGTCACAAAATTAGTGATTTATGATGTACAATTCATGTGGATAAATCTATACCCTAAACATAGGCATTGAAGCATTCTAATGCATAATTATAATATATTAATAAAAAATATTTAAAATATTCTAACATCCCCTTTTAATGTAAAATTGAGGATTTATAATTCATTCAATGTAACATAGATATTGTAGAGAAGGGGGGCCAACTGCTCAGGACCCCAAGTCACAGGAGGGTCTAGAATAATAGGTTGCCCTGATCTACTTCAAGCTAGATGAATTTTTAAGATAGGTGTGATGTTTAAAGGGGTGAAAAGGAAGGAAAACTGATCTGCCTCTTTTCCTCTGCCAACCCAAGAGTTTCAGGAAGTCAGGTGAGAAATTTTCTAGAGTCCAAACTACAACTTAGGTAGCTCACTGCTAGAGGACTACAGTGTGTGATGCGAATGGTAGCACAACATGCTAGTGTCTCAATGGGGCATCGACATCCATACAGACAAAAAGTGTAAAGTACAACCAAGGACCAAAAGAAACTCACTAACAACCTAATGAGTATAGTTTAATGTAATAACAGAAACAAAAAATAACAAAATAACAAAATAGCAAGAAAAATACATTAACTTGATCTAACTACGAATTGACAAAAGAGGGTGAGGAAAGCACACCTTCCTACCCATGAGTTGATATCTTCAAGGTCTTCATTTAATGAAAAACCTACACACACAAGACAAAAAAAATTTGGGTTGTGTATAGGGGACTACTATAGTCAACCCCCCACATTGGCATTTCCACCTCCACGGATAGCCAATAGAGCAACAATAGGAGAAATATGATAAAAAAAAGATATTGAAATAATGATGCCAAGCAATATGTTGAATAAAAATATGCTACAATCCCAAAAGTGATAATGCAAGAGAAAAGGAAATGGAGTGATAACACCTTAAACCACGTGCACTCAAGGAAAATGGGAGGAGTGAGCTCGCAAGCCTTCAAGATCGGCGTTGCCGCAACAACGAGGAGAGTATTCCAACAAAGTATCAACTTGCAGCTTCAATTGAGGTGATGGAGCTTGAGAAGGTTGTGTAAAGAGTAAAGAGAGTAGTCCCAAGTGTGTGAAAGATCAAGAGAGTTCAAGAGAAACTGAAAGAATGGAAGAGATAGTCATTTGAAGGGTGAAATTTGAGAATAAGGATCCATTTGAGGTCAATCAAGGGAGCAGAGATGTTACTCTTCATCACCAATGGAGAATTATAACCCCTCAGTGGATTCCAGAGGCAGGAATCCTATCAAGATGATAGCATGTTTCATAGACATCCACATGCCGCACTAGCATCCCTAACAAAATATCCCCCACCAACGTGTAAAATAGCTTCCAAGTGGACGAAAAATGGATAAAGAGCATGGAATTGCATTATTAGACTTAATTCTCTAAGGTAGGAGGTATGTAAATGTGGAATTTACAAGGGGTGAAAATTCATGTCATTACATTTTTCCCCCACTTTAGCGAGCATAAGTGTCAGCAAATGCAGGGTAAAGTACAGTGAAAGTTGATATATGTATACTTGAACCATCGAGGAAGCATACCGTAATCTAACACACTCAAATGCACAAGAAGAGGAGATGGCTCCATAAGTACTCATTCTTGAGGAAAGTTGAACAAATGTGTTAGAAGCCCTCAAACCTATAGATGGTGAACAAAAGGCTTTGCAAGTACTCAGTCCTATAGAGCAGGCGCCACAAGTGCTCAGTCTTGAGGGAGGCTAGATCTAAAAGGCTCCATAGATTCTGATATGTCCTTACAGGTGCTCAGTCCTACAAGGAATTTTGAGGTCCTCGATCCTCCAAGCTTGGTTGAAAAAAGTAGCTTCACAGGTGCTCGATCCTGCAAAGAAATGTGTTAATCCACAAACAAAATATTTTAGATAGAGAAAATCCATGAAATGTTGCAAGCAGACAAATAGTCCTATAGACAACCAACAAATGAAGGAGAAGATTTCAAAGGGGTCCCTTGGGAACCCTTCAAAAGAAAGGGGTCTACTCAAGGGACACTCTATTTGAAAGGTGATGATATTTTTCATAAATGATTATAGCATCAAGGAATTCGAAAGGAAGAATACTCCCTTGCAAGGGAAAGTTTTCAGATTCTTTCTCTATAAATCTTTTTGAAATGAAAAATTCCACTAGGGGTCCTTGTTGAATAATAGAGTTTTTTTTGAAAAATAAGAGGTTGAAAAATAAGGTATTTTCAATGAATTGTTTGTTTGCCACTGAATACATGTTCTTGAAAATCAAAGCAATATGATAGCCCCCACTTAGGATGGTGAGTGTTGAACACAAAGGCACTTGACATCCTAAGGAGAGAGAGGAAAGTGATGTGACCTGTGATACATGACGAGATGGAATCATGGAAATGTTTTCACACAAGTGAGGGAAAACACATAGGCACCACAACATCACAAAGCAAGCAAAGAGAGAAAGATGAAAAGAAAACATAAGCAAAGATGAGAGAATCAAGAGACAAGGGGATCTGATATTTCGGGGTTAGAAATACTCATAGATATAGATAGATAAATATAATATAATAATATTTATGAACTTTCATCAATCCCCTACTATATTAGATCATGAAGAAGGGTATGTGAAAACAAAATAAAAATAAAAAATTGGGTCAACATGGAAGAGAAGCCTAAATGTCCCCAAAACTTTGCATCATCCACAATTGTTGAAAATCAAGACACAACAAAGAGAAGAATGATGTAACAAATAGAAGTTTACAACACAAAACACTATTGTATCCAAGAACCGTAAGGGCATGCGTCCCCGGATCGCTATGTAAGTACAAGGGAAAAACATAAACACATAGACAAATCTTAAATCGCGATAGAAGAGACACCGCCCCAGTCCCTGGCCAACTGCTATATTGTCATTCTCAATATAGATTGTATGTGTTAAAAGATGATACCGCAAGGGTGGGATAGAAAGGGGAGCACTTTCTAACTCTCCTGTGACAAGATCCAAGGAAGAGGCCCCCTCGAGGTCTTCTTCACTCAACTTCTATGAGGTAAACATCATTGATTTTGCAGAAAATTCTAACAAAGCCAAAACATCATCCTCTGAGTTGAACATGCACTTGATGGGAGTTGCATGTGTCAACTGAGCAGGCAATGAAGGAGGCTCCCAAGATCCACTACCAACCTCACCAAAAGACTTGGGGGATGTGGTGAACTCCGGGGATGTCGGGGTTGCCTCTATTACTAGGACAACATAAGCCAAAGAAAAACCAGCTTTCAAAGAAGGAAATCCCTTCTTTTGAACCCCATTAGAAGCAGGGTCATCCTCCAACTTACACTTCATTGGAGGATGCAAGATCCCCACAAAAGAAGTGGAACCTATGAGGAAGAAGAGTAGAAAACTGTAGTTGACACCATCAAGGTATTCAACATATCCATGGGCTTAGGAAAAGGTATGATGTTTGAAAGGGATATCAGGAGAGGAGGCTCAACCAAGGGAGCAATGAAAAATTTCACCCTTTTAGGGTGAGGGTCATCCATGCTCGCAGGGGGAGTTGGAAGAAAGATCGAGGTGATGGGAACCAAAGCAGAAGGGGTGGAAGAGGAGGGCATGGAAAGAAGCACCAAAATAGGAATTGTCGACTTCCCTTCCACCTTCTACAAAGTAGCTTGCTCAGTGGCCAAAGCCTTCCTTCGATGCGTATGCTCACACGTAAGGAAATTTCTTCAGCTCTGAGAGTTGGAAGTTGCAACTTGAGGAGGACCAAGAGGCTCTTGTTCTACCATGGTAGTATTCATTGCAATCGTTTTTGATGAAGGCAATGACTCCTAGACATAAATAGGAGGAAGAGGTGTAGGAACAATGGTAACAACCGACTAAGATGTAGATTCCAGTGCCTTAGTGGTGGTCCTCTTCCCATTTGCTACCCTAGAGGCAGGAATAGTAGGAGGCCATGGAGGCTAAGACATAGAGGTAACTCCATAGGGACCCTTCCCCTTACCATATATGATGGGGTGAGACACTGTGGGTAAGAAAAGAAGGTCAAACACCCAAAAATTGGCCTTCTTCCAAGTGGGCACCATCAGAATTCCAAAGAGATGCATGGGGGAAAATGTCAAGGTTGTTGGGGCAAGGAAAGAGGAAAAAGTAGGTGGAACTACAGGGGAAGAAGAAGAAGGCTCCTGAGCATGAGTAGACTTCTCCTTCCCCTTTTGAGAGGAAGAAGTAGCCTATTGTTATGCTATCATGCAAGCCTTTACCAAAATAGCATAAGGGGGAAGGAGGATAGGTCACTTTCAGTGACATGCCCCCATTCCTATATTTTATGTAAGTGTGATACAATAGGTTTGTCCATGGTGAAGTAGACCAATAGGGGCAGGCCAAAAGTGATCTAATGAATAAGCCCCACATGACATGAGGGGTTTGTGCCCAATGTCGTGCACAACATGCATAGAGCCCTCATGGGAGAATTTAAAACATTTTTGGATCACCAAAAGGACTACATTCATGGAAACTAGCCAAGGAATTCCTAGCTTCACTTTGAACAAGTCAAACTTTGAGATAATATTGAAAAGGGCATTCATAGTACTAGGGCCAACTAGGATTGAAAGGGTGACATAACCAATGGGAGGGAAAGAAATC
>VDFB02047397.1:99848759-99858991 GCA_007258455.2 Sequoia sempervirens | reverse complement strand
AGGTCCTACACCATCAACTAGTACCTCTAATAATGTCAATGAGGATAATGATTTCCTTGAAGACATACTGGAGGAAGAGGCCATCATACTCGCATACGATGATGTTGATCTCCCTTCCCTATTCGACTGCCTATTCATCTTTACCATCAGCCTTTCCCTTCACCATCCTGACCTCATTGATTGGGAATTATGAGGTACCACACCTATTGAAGGACAATTACGCGCACCTCATGGGATTGGGGGAAGATGAACACCCTAATCACAAAAGTAAAAATACACAAAATAAAAAAGGGTCATCTAGTGAAAACCTCTTTAAGGCACTTCCCAACTCATCAAAAGTCAAAATAAAGGGTGTATCTGACAATGAAAACCTTGATGAGGCACTGGAGGATGGAGATGTTCATCTTCCCCTTGTAGGAGCTCACTTGTTTGAAAGGTCTTCCATCATGATCAAAGAAATGCAAGAGGTAAATTTGGGAACAAAAGAAGACCCCAAGATTACATACGTAGCCAAATCATTGTCAAGGGAAGATAATTCCATCATTTTCAACCTATTAAAAGAAGGAATCATCAAATTTGTATGGACCTATTCAAACATGCTAGGATTAGACCCTGCCTTGGTGGTGCACCATTTGGATGTTCACCTAGATTCCAAACTTGTTAAACAAAATCTACGAAAAATGCACCCCCAAGTGGATTTGCTTATCAAGAAAGAATTGGAGAAATTGTTAGAGGCAGGGTTCATAAGATCTATTGATTATTCTAACCGGATATCCAACATAGTGCCTATCGCCCAACCAAATGGGAATATTAGAATCTGTACAAATTTTTGGGATCTCAATAAAGCTTGTCCTAAGGATGATTTCCTGCTTCTGAATATTGACATGTTGGTCGACCTCATAGTAGGTCATGAGATTCTATCCCTTATGGATGGTTTCTCAAGCTACAATCAAATCAGGATTGCACTAGAAGATCAGCATAAAACTACCTTCACTACCCCTTGGGGCTCCTTCTACTCTAATGTCATGCCCTTTGGACTAAAAAATGTGGGTGCAACCTATTAGTGTGCTATGATTGTTATCTTCCATGACCTCATTCATATCATAATGGAAGATTATGTCGATGAATTATTGGGGAAGTCCAAGACCAGAGAAGAGCATCCTATGATCCTAAAGAAAATATTTGAGTGGTTAGAGCACTATAAGCTATGTCTAAATCCAAAAAAGTGTGTGTTCGGTGTCACATCTAGAAATTTATTGGGCTTCATAGTCTCTAGAAGGGGTATTGAAGTGGATCTTTCTAAGGTCAAGGCAATCATGGAAATGCCCCCACCATGTAATTTCAAGCAATTAAGAAGTCTTTAAGGGAAGCTACAATCCATCAGGAATTTCATAGCCTAGCTAGCTAACAAGTGCCAATCATTCACGCATCTCTTGCACAAATATACCACCTTCAAGTGTGATCCAAAATGTCAGCAAGACTTTGACAAGATAAAGGAGTATTTGGCTCATCCCCCTATCTTAATGCCTCCTGTATACACTTAGAATCAGTTATGATATCTAATTAATTAAATACTAGTTATTTAATTAATATTTTGACTATGTATAAATAAATTCTCAATTTATTTATATTGTTCACCCTTTTCTAATTCTCCAAATCTAAAATCATATTCTTCTAAATTAATTAATTAAACAAATTTCCATAAGCTTGTTTAATTTAATTAATCTTCACTAATCTCGATTAGGAATTCAAGCACATGTCTACAAATTTTTTTTCCACCTCACCAAGGTCACATGAAATTAAATAATTCTAATTTTTAAATTAGAATTATCTTCAACATATTTTTAAGCACATGGCTTATTCCTCACACACTTCTTCAACCAGTTTTCAAACACATGGTCTTTTCTTCCCACACTTTGGTCTTCCATCCATTTGGCATGTTGTCTTTGGTCAAAGGGACAACTTCTTGATTCTCTTCAACTCCAGCATTCATCCTTCTTGTTTGAATTTGGACCGTTGATCATTGCCACCTCACAAGATGCTTGGAAAAGGCTATAAATACAACTCTTTGGCATTGTATTTGACATCCACTTTTTAATAGTTATCATGCAGGAATATCATTTGAGATTGGGAGCATTTTGGAGTCTTATAGTTACATTTTATATCATGTTTTTCATCATAGTTAAATCTTAGAATAACACTTTGCTTCATAGTTGCATTTTATGTCATCCTTTGCATCATGGTTGCATTTTAGATTAGCATTTTTATAGTTAGCATTTGAGCATATGCAGAATCATCCCATCTTAGTACCATAGTATCTACCTCAAATAATCTAGCATCATCATCCATTCATCATAGTATCCATTATCATTTTTATCATATAGTTTCATATAGGAATTTAATTAGCTTGCATGTTGAATATTATCTCATTTCCTAACTTTTCATTTTAACAACCATTTTGCACAAAGAAATATGAGGGACAAATGGTTTAATAAATTCTTGAGAATAGAGGACAATGAGATGTTCTTAAAAGATTTGTTTAGCTGCAAAATAGAGTAGTTTACTTATTTCAAATCTTTGATATAATTTGTTTCACTAAGGTTTGTGTTGATTTACTAATAATTTCCACATTTCACACACACACAAAATGGTGCCCACAGTGGGGCCAGACCCCATTTCTAACAGTTTTCTAGAAAAGTTTATTTAAATAGGCTCGATGTGACATTTTAGCGCAATCGTGGTTTCTTTCGGTGCATCTGACAAATCTTTTGGTGCATACGACTTCTATTTCAGTGCATCCGACAGATCTTTTAGTGCATTTGTGGTCTATTTTGGCACATCCAACCTTTCTTTCAGCGCATCCAGTAAATATTCTAGCACATACAGGGAGTATTTTAGTGCATTCGGTCTTTTCTATAGGACACTGAGTAAATGACATGGTTTTTGAAAGTTTGTTTAATTTTTATTAGTTCTTATAATGATTTGTGTGTTCTTTTAGTGCATCCAACTGCTATTATAGTGCATCTATACAAAAATATGGCACATATGTCCTCTGTTACAATGTATACAAGCAATTTTATAGTGCATCTGTACATTTTTACAATGCATTCACCCAATCTTATAGTGCATCTGCGGCAAAAAACTCGGGCGCGATTTTAAGTCCTTGTTACAAAGACATGTAAGCGTAATCTTATAGTGCATTTGTGCATTTTTACAAAGCATTCAACCAATCTTATAGCGCATCTATGCAACTTTCTAGCACATTGATCCTTTGTTGTGGTGCATTCAAGTAATCTTGTAGCGCATCTATGCAAAACTATGGCGCATATGACCTTTGTTTTAGCGCATCTGTCAAGTATTTTAGCGCATCTAGGCTCTATTTTAGCACATCCATTAAATGCAAAACCCGAGAGTTAAACTTGTCTTTTGTCTCACAGTTTGAACTAGAATTTAGAATCCTTTTCAAGCCAAAATCATTCCTCAGGTACAACAGAGTCTAAACATGTGCTTTATCAAATGATTTCACGAAAGATTAAAATCTGAAAACCAAAGTTCAAAGTTCTTAGCCCAAAGGCTCATAAAAAATGCCTCTCAACACTCTACTAATTTAGAGAGAGATTGGTTTTCAATTTCTACAAAAGAGCTTCAAAGAACAATCCCAACTTGTACTCATTTTACTGTTGTCAAAATCCAAGACTTTTCCAAAGATTTGAGTATCTCATATAGGAAGAAAATTTGTCTCTGGTTTGACAGTTTGAACCAAAATTTTAGAATTTTCTCAAGTCCAAAATCATTCCTTAGGTACCTTAGAACCTAAACTTGTTAAAATTGACCTCTACAAATGGAATTTTCCAACCTAAAGCAAGATCTAACATCTCAAAGTACCAAAATTATCAAATTTATCACACCTTTGATTATTAAGCCTAGTTTCATCATTAGGATTTATCATCCTCTCATCACGAAACAAAGCTAGATAGTCAAATTAGACATAGTCTCATTAGAATTTGTCATTATATTGGACTTAGTTATAATCCTTGGTACTCTTCCAAACTTAGATCAAATTTTAGTCTAAACTATAAAACTTGTATGCTCATTCAAACAAGGTTGCAAAAACAAAAACTCAAGGAAAAAGGACTTGAAAATCAAAACATTGAAGAGTCAAACATTGAAACTCCAACCATTGAAATTCCAAACATTGAAACTCCAACCATTGAAATTCCAACCATTGAGACTCAAAACACCAAAACTCAAAATAGTGAAACACAAAACACCATGGTAGAGGCTAAAGAGAATCCTTTCTATGGACTCGACAACACTGAAGGGGAAGAAATAACTGAGGAAGATATCCAACATGCCAAACAAGACCCTAAATTCCACAAATGTTTAGAAAATATTTTTGAAAGAAATGGGGAAAAATACCTCCTTATGCTAGCTAAACAAGGTGAAAAATTGCGTGATGACTTTGATGTGAATCAATTGAAAGCACCTCCCAAAAAACCCAAAAGTGACCCTAAACAAGTGGTTGCTCTAACTCACCAAATGAAGAACCTTCAACAACAAGTTCTCAATATGCAAAGGGGAACCTCCAAAAAATACTTGATCCAAGACAATTTCCATATCCGTTTGATCAAAGTATCCACATGATACCCTTTCCCAAACATTGTGAATTCCCCAAGTACGACAAATACAATGGAAAAACTGATCTGATAGACCATGTGAGGGAATTTAGGACCATGATTCTTGAATTTTCATATGAGGAAACATATTTGATGAGATTATTCACAAGAAGCTTAGTTGGACAATGCCTTGAATGGTTCTCCAAACTCACCCCACCAATTAACACCTTTGAGGAATTAGTCAATAAGTTCATCACCCAATATTCTTACAACATTCAACATGAAATCACCATGAAAGATCTTTGTAACTTGAAACAGAAAAAGGGTGAATCATTCCTTGTATTCTTGCAAAAATGGAGAAGGTTATTTGCATGATATTCTTATCCTGTACCTGAAAAGAAAAAGATAGAAATATTTATTGACAACATCAATGATGAGATGAGTTATAGATTAGAATTGCAATGTCCCCCAGCCTTTGAAAAATTTATTGAAAATGAGATTAAAATCGAAGAGTCTTTAGTAAAGAGAGGAGTCCTCAAGATATACAATGAAAAAAACTCATCGAACTCCTCCAAAAATTACAATAGTGGTGAAAAAACCCAAGTTTTGGCAACGAAACAAGAACATTGGAAACAACGATGGTGCAGTTGAAATTCAAAATGCAAAACCTGTATTCAACCTAACTGCAACTACCACCAAAACTAATCAGAATAAAAATCCCCCCAACATCCAAAGCAACAACCAAAGCAACAACCAAAACAACAACCAAAATGTCAACCAAAGCAACAACCAAAACAACAACCAAAATGTCAACCAAAGCAACAATCAAGGTAATGTTGGATCTAGAACATCATCATATCAAACATCCTCAAATTGAAGGAGGTTCATCCCTTTGGGACAATCATCAGAGTCAACATTAAAGGAAATTATTGAAGCTAAAGTCATAACATTACCAAAGGAAAGAAATTGGGAACCGCAAGTTAAGCCTCCATGGTGGAATGATGCTCATTTCCGTGACTTTCATTGCAACAAAGGACATAAAAAAAATGACTGCATGTAGTTGAAGCACTTGATACAAGATCTAATTGACAAAAAAATGATATTTGTAGGACCCCAAACAAACAATGATCATGAGGCGTTCAAGAACCCTCTACCAAACTATGAGAAAGGAGAGTCCTCATCATCAAATAACAAGGGAAAAAACATAAACTATGTCTATGACACCACCATTCTGCATATTGGGGTGGTTGATGATCCAACCCATGAAAAATCAGATCTTATTGCAAATGATGACTCAACCAATGGCAACACCATTGAACATGAACAAAGCATCATTGTAATTAAAAATCATCACCATGATGTCAACACTACCTCACATCAAATCAATGTTATAAAAATCAAAGAGCAACAAGACAAAACACTCGTCAATGCAATCATACGAGGACAAGCCAATGTAACATTAAAAGGAGCTACCCCTTCCATGTCCAAATCAATTGCTATCCCTACCACCCAATATAACATAGTGGATCAGTTGCAGAAGATACCTGCATAAATATCCATATTAGAACTTCTCAAGATTTCACCTGCTCACAAGGAAATCTTGGAACAAGCTCTAGTTTCCACCACGGTACTGAACAATCTACAGGTTTTCCAATTTTAGACTATGGTGGGACATTTGAATGCACCACATTGCTTATCATTTTCTGAACATGATGATGTATCTATCAATCATCCCCACAACAGTTCCCTACACATTGAGGTCTTAATTCATAAACACCACATTAAACGTGTCCTAATAGATGGAGGAGATGGCCTAAATATCTGTGCTTTGAAACTTGTTCGTGCACTAGACTATTCAGAAAATGCTATTGATCCTAGAAGGAAAATCACAATAAAAGACTATGATGATGAGGAGATATCTTCACAAGGATTAATAGTACTACCTATTCAAGTGGGAGTAGTTGTCAGAGATATAGTATGCCAAGTGTTAGACAAGGAGTTAACCTACAACATACTCTTGGGAAGACCTTGGATTCATGACATGCAAGCAACACCATTCACATACAACCAATGTTTTAAGTTCTCTTTTAATGGGTAGGAAATCACTATTGTAGCTGACTCAAACAACCCCCAATATCGTAACAGCCTCAAGACTACCCAAGATACTTTTGTACCACACAACAGGGAAGCTTCAACTCAGGGTTTATCAAATGATGGGAAACAACTAAATGCCTTGTCAAAGTGGGTTGAGAAAAAGGACCAATCAAAGGATAAGGACATTGGTGATGCCAATCCCTGAAGTAAAGAAAGTACATCAAATCCTACTCCAAAAAGTTAGGAGATTCAACTCAAGTCCTTATCGAAACAAGTTGCCAAGATCCAATTGAAAGACAAAGGCATGGGGGAATACTCATTTCAGCAATCTCTATGTTTATCACAACTTTCATCTTCTCCAAAGTCATATGGACAACCATCAACATTGAGACAACAATCATCACAATCAACCACCCTATTTGATGGAACCTTTGTGAGAGTAGGCACATTAATGGATGAGTCAGATGATAAAGATGTTAAATTGGTTATACAAAGATGAAGAATCATCACAAGCATCCACCTCAAGTGTACAGATAGAGCAATATGGAAAAGGAAAGACAATCATGGAAAAGATGGGATACGAGGGAAAAGGTCCTATCAGTAAAACGAAAGAAGGCATCATAGAACTGATACAACCTATCAAAATGCAAGCCAAGGATAAAACATGATTTGGGTATAGAGAAGAATCAAGAGAAGAAACCAGACAAGTTGTTGAAAGGATCCTACAACTACAAGCTAGTGATGATCATGAAACAGATTCCAATGAGTATGAATGGGATTCGCTATTTGAAGAGTCTTGTCATGATAAGCAAATTGATGTGGTACAAAAGTATACACCCATACATGAGGAGGGTCAAAGTTTAGGTTATAGACCACTTGAAATAAGATCACAACATATTGATGACTCCAAGAAAGACAATCAGACTCAGAGCGAAAAGGATAATTCAGAGGAGATTTACCTTATAGACATTGATTTCACTATTGGACAATCTAAAGACATTACCATCGAGACCCTTACTGCATTTGACTTTAACCAATCCAATGACTCTTTACCCCCGGTACATCCCAAACTCATAGATTGGGATCAAATTGAGCCATCTGATATCCCATTCTTTTCAAATGACGAAGCCAATTTCAACTTCCTCTATTTTTCCAATCTCGAAATAGATTCCACCATTGAACATTGTAATGAAGCTTCCAACTAGGAGAGTGTCAAATTTTCCAGCTGCAAAATGAATAATACAAGGAATAGATCTGATGGTGAAAACCATTCAATGGCAGTATCAAATCTAGAAAAAGTAAAAATAAAGAGCATATCCAATAGTGAAAACCTCTCTGAGGTGCTGAAGGATGGAAGATTTGACACACTCCCCAAACACTTCTAGGAATGATCTAAAGTATTGGTTGAACCCAATCAGTCTATCAATATCAGCAACGAATAAATAGTGAAGACTGTTCATCTAGTAGAATCCTTGACAGATCAAGAAAAACCAAACTTCGTCAAATTATTTATAGAAAGATAAGTCAATTTTTCTTGGCCATATGCCAACATGCCAGGGATTGACCTAGAACTAATCATGCACCAATTATCACTACTAGCCGGAGTAAAACTGGTCAAGCAAAAGTTAAGGAAAATGCATCCACATATTGCCATATTGGTAAAAGAATAACTGAAGAAGTTATTGGATCTTGGATTCATTAGACCAATCAACTATGTTGAGTGGATTTCTAACATCGTACCTATTTCCAAACCAGAAAAATACATTAGAATCTGCATAGATTTCAGAGATCTCAACAAAGCTTTCCCAAAAGATGACTTTCCCCTACCAAACATCGACATCATTGTGGACCTAACAGTAGGGCATGGCATGTTGTCACTCATGGATGGTTTTTTCAGTTTTAATCAAATCAAAATTGCACCTGAGGATCAAGATAATACAACCTTCACATGTCCGTGGGGAACCTTTTGTTGGAATGTCATGCCATTCAGATTGAAGAATGCCAGAGCAACTTATTAGCATGCTATGATGACAATATTTCATGATATGATGCACACATTCATTTAAGAATATATGGACAATTTGTTATCCAAATAATACACCAGAGAAGGAAACCTAGAGATCTTAGATAAAATCTTCACCAGACTAGAAAAGTTCAATGTACGAATGAATCCAAAGAAATGTGTGTTTGAAGTGACTTTAGCTAAACTTTTGGGATACATAGTTTCTGAAAATGGCATTGAGGTAGATCCCACAAAAGTAAAAGCCATCATGGAGATGCCACCACCTAGGAACATCATTCAACTATGATCTCTGCAAGGGAGATTCCAATCAATCTGAAGATTTATCTCACAACTGGCAGACAAGACCCATCCTTTCACTCATTTTCTACATAAGAACGTATCTTTTCGATGGGATGAGAAATACGAAGGAGCCTCCAACCAATTAAAAAAATATTTGATGAGTCCACCTGTCTTGATACCACTAGTAGAAGGAAATCCACTTTTATTGTACATAGCAACAACTAAAATATCATTGGAAGCCTTGTTAGTGCAAGAGGATTCAACAGGAAAAGAAAGGGCAATATATTACATCAACTGAACCTTAAATGGCTATGAGATCAATTACACCTTCATTGAAAAGGCTTGTTTGGTAGTAGTGTTCGCTACCCAACAATTGTGACACTATATTCTCACTCATACCATCAAGTTAATAGCCAAGATAGATCCATTGAAATACCTTCTTAGCAAAGCTAATCTAACTAGAAGATTAGCTAAGTGGGTCATGAAGCTGAGTGAATTTGATATCCAATATGTTGATAAGAAGGAAATCAAAGGACAAGAAATCATAGATCAATTAACTGAAGCACCATTGCATGACAATTATCTAATGAACATTGAGTTTCTAGATGTTGATGTCCTAAAAGTGTCCACACAACAATGGGTCTTGTACTTTGATGGTTCTTATACACAACATGGATTAGGATCCAGAATCTTGTTTATCTCACCATAAGGACATACCATTCCCAAGTCCTATAGATTGATGTTCCCTTGCACCAACAACAAAGCTGAATATGAAGCTTTGATCATTGGAATCAAAGTAGTAGTTGAATGGAAGATCACAGAGTTACATGTCTATGGGGATTCAAAACTAGTCATTAATTAAGTAAATGATGACTATCAAACAAAGGATGAAAAATTGATTCCCTACAAAAGAATGGTTGATGATTTCAAAAATTACTTTGTTGAAATAAGATTTGAGAAAATTCCTCGAAGCAACAATAAAGTCGTTGATTCCATGGTGACCATTGCTTCTCTCTTGCATATTCCAGAGAAATGAGCCTGTTACGAATTGATGGTGGAACAACTGTTCAACCCATCTTATGAAAACCTTGAGTCCCAAGTTATCTACCATCTAGCTGAGGTTGAAACTTCCCTCTATGGGAAAATGTATACGTACCTAAAACATAACACCCTCCCTCTTGACCTATCCTACAATCAAAAAAGAAACTTCATTCACCAAA
>VDFB02047397.1:99730473-99848659 GCA_007258455.2 Sequoia sempervirens | reverse complement strand
TGAGAGTCTCCATATACCTGTAGTTCTGTGATTCTTCAGTCAATAGCCACTTTAATTCCAAGGATTAAAGCTTCATATTCTGCCACATTGTTAGTGCAATGAAAGGTAAGCCTATAAGATCGTGGAATTGTGTGCCCAAGAGGTGTGACAAATAAAATTCCTGCCCTTGATCCATGTTGTGTGTAGGATCCATCGAAGTAGAGTTACCATGGTTGTGTTGTAACATTGAGGATATCTGCATCAAGAAATTTCATGGTCATAGGATGACTATTTGATAATGGAGCATCTGCTAGTTGGTCGGCAATGACTTGTCCTTTGATAGCTCACCTTTCAACATACTGAATGTCAAACTCACTGAGGAGCATGACCCACTTTGCCAACCTTCCTGTTAAAGCTGCTTTGCTCAGTAAATACTTGAGGGGATCAATTTTTGCAACGAGCTTGACAGTGTGAGTGAGCATATAGTGTCACAATTTTTGTCTTACAAATACTACTGCTAAGCATGATTTTTCAATGAAGGTGTAGTTTACTTCATGTCCATTGAGTGTCCTGCTGATATAGTATATTGCCTATTCCTTTCCTTCTTTATCCTCTTGTGCTAGTAGGGCTCCTAAAGAAATATCTGTTGTTGCGATATATAGCAACAATGGCTTGTATTTACTGGGTGGCACCAAGATTGGTGGTGTCATTAAATAATGCTTGATTTGATTGAAAGTATTCTCACACTGTTCATCCCATCTAAAAGACACATTTTTATGCAAAAGATGGTTGAATGGATGACACCAATCTGCTAGTTGAGAGATAAATCTTCTGATGGACTGTAGTCGGCCTTGTAGAGATCTTAATGTACTAATATTCTTAGGAGGTGGCATTTCCACAATGGCTTTAACTTTTGCTGGATCTACTTCAATTCCTTTTGTAGAAACTATGTATCCAAGGAGTTTTGCTGATGTTACTCCAAAGGCACATTTCTTAGGATTTAATCTGACTTTAAATTTCTCCAACTTGTCAAATATTTTGGCAAGTATCTCTAGATGTCCTTCCCTAGTGTGAGATTTGGCTAAGATATCATCCACATAGTCCTCCATGAAGGTGTGCATCATGTCATGGAAGATTGTTGTCATAGCTCACTGGTATGTAGCTCCTGCATTCTTTAACCCAAAAGGCATGATGTTCCAGCAAAAGGTGCCCCACGGACATGTAAATGATGTCTTTTCTTGGTCTTCAAGAGCTATTTTGATTTGATTGTATCCTAAAAATCCATCCATGAGTGATAGCATTTGATGGCTAGCTGTTAAATCTACAATCATGTCTATGTTTGGCAAAGGAAAATCATCCTTTGGACATGCTCTATTTAAATCCTAGAAATCAGTACATATTCTGATGGTGTGATTTGGTTTTGAAACAGGTACAATGTTGGATATCCATTTAGCATAATCAATATATCTGATAAATCCAACATCTAGTAGTTTTTTCAAATCATTTTTTACCAATAATGCAACATGTGGATGCATCTTTCTCAGTTTCTGTTTTACTGGTTTAGTGCCAGCTGGTAAAGATAAGTGATGCATAATAAGATCTATGTCTAAGCATGGCATGTTAGGGTAGGACCAAGCAAAATTGATGCATCTTTCTTCAAAGAATTTGATAAAATCTAGCTTTTTTGTATCTGTCATGGATGCTGCCAAGTGTAGTATTCTTACTTTCTCTGCTGTGCCAATATCAATAGACTGTGTGGATTCTACCAACACTGATGATCTTTCATGGTAATGTTGTGGGAGTATGTCAAGCCTTCCATCCTTTGGTGCCTCAATGAGGTTTTCACCATTGGATGCATTTGTTTTTACTATTTTAGGATCAAATACTGCCATAGAATGGTTTTCACCAGTAGATCCATTTTTTATTTCCATATTTTTGCAACTGAAAGGCTTGGCACCCTCCTGCCTAAAAGCATCATTAAAAGAAGCATTGGTAGAACAAGTATCAGATTCTTCACAGCAAAGGTAGTTAATAATAGCGGAGTCATTGTCAAAAATAGGGAGATTGATGGGGTGTTGGGGTTCCCACTTGATAAGCTCGGGATGCATTAAAGGAAATGAATCATTAGATGGGTTGAGGTCAGCGATTGTGAAAGCTCAGATGGAAATGTCGTCCAAGTTGTTAGTGGTTATGTCGAGGCCTACGAAGGTATTTTCTTCCACATCATTTATCTCACTTGATGTATGTTCGTCTTCACTTGAGTCATCAAAATTTTGTGTTTCAAAGACAATAGGATTAAAACTCGAGCTTTGACCCTCCTCATGTTTGGGGGTATACTTTTTGATAACATCAATCTGGATATCTTCATAGGAAACATCTGATAAATTGTCCCACTCATATTCATTTGAATCTATTTCGAAGTTATCTCTCATTTGAAGAATACACTCCATAGTTTTATTGGTGAGTTCTGCTCTTGCTTCTTCTGTGTATCCTAGTCCAGTTCTACCATTTTGATGAATTGTGAGAACTTGGATTGGTTTTGTTACACTTTGTTCCCCTCATTCAAGAGGTCCTTGTTCTGCTGCATATCCTAGTCCAGTTTTATCCTTATGTTGGAGCGTGAGAGGCTGGATTGGTTCTATTATGCCTTGTTTCCTTAACCCAAGAGGTCCCTGTCCTGAATATCCCATCTTCTCCAGAATAGTTTTTCCCTTTCCATATTGATTTGTCTCTATGATATTACTCATGGAAGTGGAAGCTTCCTCATCCCTATAAAGCCAATTTAGTATAGCCTTATCTTCTGATTCTTCATCTAAGTTTCTAGCTTTTACAAATCTGCCATCTAATGCCGTTGTAGATTGTGCTGATTTTTGGGTGGTTGTAGATGGCTGTCCATACGTTTGTAAGGAGGGTAATATTTGTGATAGATGGAAAGAGTGTCCAACACCATATTCACTTATTCCTTTGTCACTTATCTGTACTTTATTGGTGAATTGGTGTGAGAGTGAAGCCAATTGTTCTTCAACATTTGAAGGGTTAGATTGTGCCACCTTGATCTCTTGTGATTTTTGTTGTTTTGGAAGCCACTTTGATATGAAGCTTTGTTGTTTCTCACCATTAGATGAATCTGATGTGCTAACTTCTCTATTGTGAGGTATTAATGTATCTTGAGATGTTTTCAATGTATGACAAGCTTGGGTGTCATTATAGTCTACTGTGATTGTTACCTCCTGTCCATTGATGGAAAATTTCAGGCATTGATGATAGGTGGAAGGTATTGCTTGCATATCATGAATCCAAGGACGTCCCAATAGTATCTTGTATGTTAGTTCCCTATCTACGACTTGACAAACCACATTTTGGAAAATAGGTCCCACTTGAATGGGTAATATGATCAATCCTTTAGAGGATCTTTCTTCCTCATCATATGCTTTGATTGTGATTTTTCTTCTTGTATCAATGGCTTCATCTAAGTATCCTAGTGCACAAATCAGCTTTAAGGTACAAATATTTAAACTAGCCCCTCCATCTATCAGAACACGCTTTACACAGTGTTTATGGATGAGGATTTCAATGTGAAGGGTGGAATTATGTGGATGGGTGAGTGATACATCATCATGTTCAGAAAATGAAAGGAAATGAGGTGTAGATAGATGTCCCACCATAGCTTGAAATTGACATACATCCAAATTGTTAGGTATCGTGGTTGATACAAGAGCTTGCTCAAGAACTTCTTTGTGTGATGGGGAGATCTTTAAAAGTTCCAAGATAGATATTTGCGCCGGTATTTTCTGTAATTGATTGATAAGATTATATTGATGGGAGGGAGGATCTATAGATTGGGATGATAATGATGCTCCTTTCAATATAACTTTGGATTGTGCCCTTGTTGTGGCATTAACCGGTTGGTGCTCTTGTTTCCCTTTGAGTGTGATTACATTAATTTGGTTTTTAGATTTGTCCATATGTTGTACCAAATTAGTAGGTGTAATGTCATTGTTTCGATTGATTTGATTGCATAACTCCTCATCCTCCTTGGTAGCAGAAAGACAAAGGATCGTTGTGTCATAAACATAACCAACATTCTTACCTTTGTTGTTTTCGGAAGAGGATTCTCCCTTTTGATAATTGGGTAAAGGATTTTTGAATGTTGTATGATATTTGTTTGTTTGGTTCCCTTCTACAAATACTTTCTTTTGACCTATAAGGTCTTGTACTGCATGTTTTAACTGCCAACAATTTTTAGTCATGTGGCCTTTATTTTGATGGTAGTGACAGTAATGTGAGTCATTCCACCATGATGGTTTGACTTGAGGGTCCCAATTCCTAGCCTCTTGTACTTGAATAAGTTTTTCATCTAAAATTTCTTTGAGGACTGATTCCAATGATTTCCCTAATGGCGTGAATTTTTGTTTATTGGATGGTCGTTGGAATGATTGGGTTTTTGTTTCTCCATTGTTCTAATTATTCCCTTGATCACTACTTTGTTTGACATTAAGACCATTGTCTTGTTTTATTGTAGTTGTTGGCATCAAGGTGAATACTGGTTTGGATATGTGTGTATCGATCATGGTATCAGTATTTTTATTCTTTTGCCAAAATCTTGGCTTTTCATTGTTGTTGTTAGAGGAATTGTTATTGTTTGAACCTTCAATGAAGTGTTTGATTGTTCCTCTTTTGATTAGAGCCTCTTTGATTTTGAGTCCCTTTTCGATAACTTGCTCAAATGTAGATGGACATTGCAAGTCCAATCTATAATTCATTTCATCCACTAGGTTACCAATGAACATATCTATCTTCTCCTCTTCAGGAATAGATCTAGGGTATTTAGCAAATAGCCTTCTCCATCGTTGGAGAAAGGAGAGAAACTTTTCCCCCTTTGCTTGTTTGGTGTTGTAGAGTTCTTTCAAGGTCACCCCATGTTGGATGTTGAATGAGAAGTGTGTTATGAACCTATTGATCAGTTCTTCAAAAGATTGGATCCCAGGTTCCATTTTAGAAAACTACTCCATGCAAGTGTTTCCTAAGCTTCTTGGAAATAATCGTAATAAGAGTCCTCATGTGCAAACTCTATGCTCATGGCTCTAAATTCCTGTACGTGATCAAATGGATCGGTTCTTCCATTGTATTTGTTGTACGTCGGGTATTCACAATACCGACGGTATCATGTTGATGCTTTGGTCAAATGGATAAGGGAAAATGTCTTGTAAGGAATATCTTTTTGTTGGCCCTTGTTGGATATTTTGGAACTGCAATTGTAATTGTTGGATTTGTCTTGTCAAAGCATCTATTTGATTTGGATTTTCCATACTAGTTGTCTGAGGTGTGGTCATTTCCTTGAGTTGGTTGACATCAAAGTCTTTAGGAAGCTTAGCACCTTTGTCAGCTAATAATAAAAGATGCTTTTCCATATCTTGCTCCAACATCTTTTCCATAAATTTATGGAAATGAGGGTCTTGTTGAACTTTCTCGATTTCTTCTGCAGTTATTTCTTTCTCTTGTGAAATAGTGAGAGGATCAGTGTTGCTGTATCATCCCCAAGGGTTTTCTTCAGCCATGGTTGCTATTCTTTTGTTTTCTTCTTGTTGTTGTCTTTGATATGCTAATTGTGTGAAAATAGGCATACAAACGTTTAAAGTTTTACTCTAGACTTTGATCTTGGATTTTTGATTTGATAAGTGTCGAAGTTTTTGATTTAAAATCTGATTTAGTCATGTCTAGTTTCGTGATGGAAGGATGATAAAAATCCGTGATAGGGAAATTTTGACACAAAAATCTCAGATTTAGTGATAAGGACACTTTGCAAGATGTTTGAAGACCTAGGCATAATAGTAAAGTTTTCTTTTTGTATGATTCAAGTGTTTTGGACTATGAAAAAAAATGTTTTGGATTGATGAAAACCTTGTTTTCGATGTGGGAAAACTAACAAACTGTCTTACTAACTCTCTATTTTTCTGACCTTCTGGAGTGCTAAAATAGAGCCATGACGCACTAAAACAAAGATGTGAGGCACTAAAACAGATTCACTAGGTGCTAAAACAGAGTTCTAACACGCTAAAACAGAGTTCTAACACGCTAAAACAGAGTTCTGACGCTCTAAAATAGAGCTCTGAAGCACTGAAACATAGATCTAATGCGCTAAAACAGAGTTCTAACATGCTGAAACAGAGCCTTGAAGCATTGAAACAGAGTTCTGATGCACTAAAACAGAGTTCTGACGTGCTACAAAATGTTTTTGGGGTGCCACAGGAAACTATCTCACTCTATGAAATTCACTTGGTCTTGTGTCGTATTGTATGGTAGGTTGTGGGATGCATTCTGGATGAATTCATTGACTATGATTGTGGTGTTGCCTAAGAGCCCTTCTTTGATAAAATGCTTGTGAATCTAAGGGAGCTACAACATAGTCATCCGTATAACCTCTAGAGAAATTGTGATATCTATGAATAAAAGTCCTATGTTGGAGTAGAACTTTTCTACTTTGATATAAAAATCGTTGCTTTCTCAGGAGTTGTTTGTATGTAAGTGTTTTCTTTGGTTTTCTGATTCATTTGACAAGAGACTTCTTGACAAATTTGGTGGATATCCAATCTCAAATCATGTGAATTTCACAAGTGTTTGATTTGAAGCTTTTTGTGATGATCTTATCTAAATTTAATGAAGGAAAACATAGCAAGCAAGAATAGAATAGTTGATCCAAAATCCTAGAATCTAAACAGATAGTGTATGTTCTAAGAACCAAACATGATTCTTCTTGATTTTCACTGGTTTGATAACAAGATAAGAAAGTTCAAATAGACTCACTCCTAGAGACAAAAGGTCATCGTTATATACTCGAACAACCCACAGCTTGGAATTGCGTCGACTCACACAGCCATGTCACCCCCTAGAGGGCGCCCGTGTTTTTGTCTTTTCTAGGTGCGTACTCAGAGTGACGGAAGTGGATACCGGATCCCCTGAGCAAACAGTCCTTGGTAATTATATGGTGAGTGCTTGAGGGTAGATTCTTCCCCGCCCTTGCATTGCTGAGTATTACAATGTTCAGAAATTGACAAGCATGCTTCTATTTCTAAGTTCTTAGATAGGGTTTCTGTTTAGAGTGGCAAATGGATAAACTCCCTTGAGAGACCTCCCAATCTTTAGAACAAAGATTTTGGGGATGGTTATCCTGCACACTTCCGTTGAAAGAGGGTTTCTCCAAATTCACATAAATTTTTAAGTGGGTTGGAATGCCATGGCTTTTGGCTGTCCCCACTCAGGTCGTTCTCGTAGGGTGAGTACTTTTTCCCACTACGGCAGGCCTGTCTAAAGGTTTTAATGAAAGCTTGAAAATGCGTAAAGTAAAAGTGAGTCTGGTATTCTGATGCACCCAATTAAGGGGAGAGTATAAACCTATCACCCAATCATAGCAAAGAAGTTGTTCACTTTTAAAACCCAAAAGACAAATTAGCTAATCTATATGGAGATATTGCTCCATAAAAAGCATGATGTTCAATTTTAATCCCACAAGAAATGATGAAGTTTCTATCCTAGGATTGATCAATTTTTATCCATTTGCTATCCTAGGATTGATAAATTTTAACCAAAAAGAGACAAAAGAAAAAAATCTGGTTGCGGATGCGTCGGATCTAGATAAATAAAATATATATATATTTAAAGAACAAAGAGTCGAGGCACTGAAACAGTGGATCGACGCGCTAAAATAGTCAATCAGCGTGCTAAAACAGTTGTGCGGAGCGCTAAAACAGTCGATCGACGCGCTAAAACATCTAAGTGGCACACTAAAAGAATTGAGCGGCGTGCTAAAACAGTCGAACGACGCGCTATAATTTTCCTCTGACGCGCTACAGAATCCAGCCGACACGCTATAAAAAACCACGGTTTCGCTAAAACAAACACGTCGATACCTGTAAGACACTTTTCACAAAAAAAATGCAAAATATGGGGTTAGGCCCCACGGTGGGCGCCAAAATGGAAGTGTAAGAATGAGGTAAACAAATTAACAATGCATCTACACTTCTAAATAAGACATTGTATCTAAGATTCAAGAAATTTAAGCTAATTTAAATTAAGAATCTTCAGAAATCTGTCCTATTGCTCTCTAACTCTAAAGATTTCTTTAATCAACTTGCTCTTAGATTTTAGAAGCTAATTGATTGCTAAAATGACACTTAGAGAATGAGAATTAAACTAACATGATTCCTAAATGCAACTAAGATGATTCTACAACAAAGCTTTTGAGAAAGAAACTATTGTAAATAGCCATAATTGATGAATTAAAATGCTTGATGAATGCTTGATGGATGCTAGATGAATGCTTCTATTTGCTTGATTTCTTGAATGCTTGGAAAACCTGCAGAGTAAGATTGCACAAGTTAGGATCCTTTTTCCTGTAGCCAACAACCTGTATTTATAGCTTTCACGGCACTCATTTGTGAAGGGATAACACAGCAGAGGTTGAGATTCAATCTGGAGAATTGAATGGTATGAGATGAGAAGGTGGAGCTGATCAGGAAGGCTTGTTCCTCCCCATGAAAACACCAGGCAAGATGAGAGGAAAGAAGATTGAGAGGATTTCCTGTAGGTTTGTCCCCGAAGCTCTTCCCGTGAATGACAGTTGAATTAATTAGATTTTAAAAATCTAATTTTATTGGTGAGTGAATAGAGGTAAATGATTTTTGCATTTATTTAAATATTTTTGGTTTATTTAAATTTAGAAAAAGAGGATTAAATAATTTAATAAATCAAACTATAGAAGTTGTTTATTAAATTAAAATAAAAGGAAAATGATAATTAAACAAAAGATTCTAGGATATCTTTATTTAATTAATAAGAAACGTGATAAGGTAATTAAATAACACAAATTATTAAAGCTATGTATTTAATTTAAGATAGAATTAATGGATAAAGTATAGAAGAAATAATAATGATAATAATTAAATAAAACAAAGTATTTAATTTTGTTTATTTTATTAAGAGGAAAATAATATGATAAAATAAAAGAATTAATAATGAACTTAATATAAATAAATATTTCTATTTATTTACTAAGTAGATGAATTTAAGATTAATTAATCAAATAAGTCGTATTTAATTAATTAGATTCTCCAGACCATTTTTAGGTGTCTACAACACCATTATCATAAACAACATTAACAACAACATATAATCTCATTTAATAGCTCAACATAATAGTATAATACATAATATAATTGGCTTTTCATCAGTAATATCAACTATTTGGAGCATGAGATAACTACAACACATTCCACAGTGTAAAATAGTCATTGATTTTCAATTTGTAGCAAGTGCTAGGTAAAGACAAACAAAATATTGAACCATACAAATTAGTACAACTTACATTAGTGCCATATATCCATTGAGGGAGTCAAATTCATAAACATCTAAGTGTTTATGACATATTTAATACACTAAAAAGTACATGCATTATAAAAGTGTATATAATATACCAGAATAATTACCTTAATGAAGATATGCCAATAATGCATTTTCATCCCTGACCCAAGTTCACCTTTCTTTGTTATTATATTGTTTATGTTCGTAGAAAATCCTGTGGGAAATCGATTTTTTTGTATGACTTCTTTTATAGCATTGCTTTTCTGCTTTGTTAATAACCAAGTAAGGGCACTTATATTAATTTGGTTGCCATCGCTATTTAATTGAATGACATTTTTCATTGCATGATTGGCTTCCTGAATATCACTAGAAATTTTGACAATTTTTTGTTTGTCATGCCTTCCATCCAATATTTTCCATAACATTTCTGTTATATTCTTTTCGATATGCATTGTATCAAACAAATGCACAATCTGTAGCTGCTCATGGTAGGGCAACCTACTAAATTGTCTGGGATAACTTTTTAGTCCCTGTGGAAGCTGACCATTAATGCCTTGACGACCTTCATGAAGCATATAAGTTAAACAAATTAACAACGACAATCATTGTCAATTACAGCATGAGTAAACACAACACAATATAAAAATATAAATTCAAAACATATCATATATGATAGATAAACAATTTGATTTGATGTATAACCTTGATGATTAATTATTATATTCCAACTTCCATAGGTGAGGTGTCATTCTTTGTGGTTTTGATGTAGTCTCTTCTTTCCCATTGAAAAT
The DNA here is from genome assembly GCA_007258455.2 of Sequoia sempervirens. Taxonomy (NCBI): domain Eukaryota; kingdom Viridiplantae; phylum Streptophyta; class Pinopsida; order Cupressales; family Cupressaceae; genus Sequoia; species Sequoia sempervirens. The sequence goes on along the minus strand of VDFB02047397.1, from coordinate 99,838,532 downwards.
ATGTTTTTCAATAGTTCGATACTTATGATTTCTATGGAGGAATTGCCTATACTCATCAAACACCTACTTTCCTAAACTTGTTGAATGACGAGACTTCATCTTTGGACCACAAATTGGATATGCAAATTTTCCCTTTTTTTGATGACCTGCAAGATCATATATAATAAGATTAAATATATCAATTTTTATAATTATATATAATGAATAGATTATTTTTAAAACATGCATGATATCTGCTTCATAAAATTAAATATTATTAAAGTGCAGTCAAATATTATAACATACCATAAAAATGTGTTAGCCCTGGTGCATCATTAATTGTCCATACAAGCATTGCATGGAATTGAAATTGTCTTTTTCCTATTGGTCTAGAGACATCATACATAGTGACGCCATTCAATAACTTTAATAACTCATCGATAAGATGCTCGATATATACATTCATATCTTTAACTTGGTACTTACCTAGTTGAATGAACATAAACATTACATAATTATTATAACCATTTTACTGCAATATATATAAATTAATGTACATGACTATTGAATGAAAAAAATATAAGTCATGCAAAAAATAAGACAAATGAGATGCTACTACATTATAGAAAATTGATGTAAACAAATACTTGGAACAGTCATTGACAACAATATGTGCTCCCTCTTTATTGACATCCATGGAGGAATGTTATTGTTGATAACAAAAACATGCCACACTGAGTAAATAGATCTCATCTCTCCAAATGGAGTGACACCGTCTGCTCCCAATGAAAGCCTAAGATTATGAGGTTCTTCTTTAAAGTGTGGCCATTTATCCTCCATGTCCCAAAATGTAGAACCATCCACAGGCATTCAAAGAATGTCATCTCTACTTCTATTCTATGCATGGTAATCCATAAACTGCTCTAATCTTTCACACATAAATAATCATTGCATACGTGGAATAATGGGAATATAACAGAGAACCTTGCGAGACACCTTTTTTGTTAGTTGATCTTTTTGATATCTACTGATATGACATTCTAGGCATTCTATTGCAAATTCTTGTTGTTTATGATATATAATATGATCATTGGGACATGCATCTATTGCTTGATACTCCATTCTGATATCTTTCATAATGCCAGATAAATCTCAGTATGAGTGAGGTAAAATATTTGATGGTGGTAACAAAAATTCACCAATCAATCTACAACAAAAAATAATTTGTTAATATAAAGAATATTAATGGTACATATTTCATCATTTATATACTAGTGATGAACTAACAACAATTAAAATAGATGAAAAAAGATGATATTTATGACATACCTTAACATCTGTGAGATTGCAATGTTTGATAAACCATTCATAATCTTCAAGTTCAACAACAACAATACAGTAGAGAGAAGAGTTGTTTGGGAGCCTTCATAAAGGGGCTCATATACCTTCTCAAGTACAGGTAAATTATGAACATCATCAAAGTCATCTTGATCATCATGATCAACTCTGCCACTAAATGTGTCACGGATCAATGTATTTGTACCATCATCTTCAACTGTGTTTTCTGGCGCATGATCATCTTCTTCCATAGGATCATTAACTTTATCTTCAATATTCATAGCTCCATGTTCGTCTGCTTGCAAAACCACATTCTCTAGACTATGATAATCCATATCATCTACCCTAGGGCACCCCACCTTTATAATAATGATAGACACAAATAAACCATGATCATGATCAAGTGATTATATATATATATAATGTTAAAATGATATAAAAATTTATAAATTCAATCAATATAAACACATATAATGAACAACTTACCAATGGACGATAATCATGCCCCCCTTCAATGTGACCATGCTTCCTACAATGTTTCTCAGATGTTGTGATTAAAAGTTGTCTCCTCTTTAAGCCCTTGCAATTATTGCAAGGACAATAACATTTCCCATCACCCTTTCTTTTCAATCTAGCCCACAATTTATCAAGTGTCTCTTCATTTTGTTCTGGACTAATATTATCTAACATGATATTTCTTTACCAAGCTTGACTATTTAGATCTTCAAAAAATATCAAACTCACTCCAATAATTTTTATTCATATACAGGTAACAAAATTTAATCATTCTGATATTTTACACCAAAAAAAATTGGCATGCAACCACCCCTGCAAAAAAGAATATAGTCTGAAGTTAATGACTCCAAAAAACACTTTAAAATGCTAATTCCAAAACTTATTAAATTTTGATTTTACTATGATTTCCAACCGTTAGACTCCTAAAATCATAATATTGAACTTGATCACAAACTTCCTACAACAATGGAGGTAGCGAGCTAGTAAGAGCAAGTGACCCATTCCTAAGGAGCAACAATTCAGAATCATCATTGGTAATGTCACTACAGGTTTATCCTTTTAGTTAAAGATTCAATGTGTCACTTCTTATGACGAGCTTATCCCTAGGGCCCTCAACATTGAGAGATCCCTAATCGCACAAGGAAGCACACACTAGTAGAATTTTGCAAATAAATGACTAGGTGACTAAAACTTTTAGTCACAACAACTAAAAATGACTAAATTCTGCTCATTTTTTTCAACTCAGCTATAAATGAGTAAATAAATTACTAGTTTGGTCGTTGATTAAAAATTATTTAGTCACACAAATAAAAATGACTAAATAGTTAGTCATTTATTTAGTCACAATCCATTTGAATAAATCATTTAAGGAATCAAAAATATAGCTTGCCAAAATACCCTAAAACTTTAATAAACATACCCTAATTTTTTTGTCAAAATCTTATTTTCAGGCGTAGCCCACCAGAATGGAATTTTCATTTTAGTAAACATACTCTAAAACCTTCGTCAAAACATTATTTTTAAGCATAGACCACCAAAATGGAGAAGTGTTTTCGTAAAGAATGACAAAGAATGGTGAGGAGATGTGCTTGAAAGGAGGCATAAAATTCACTGTTGCTTATCTCATTCCTGCTCTGCTCAACAAATCTTACATTGTTCCCGCTACTATTTATAATCTAGGTATTTACTTGACATATATTTGCATAATCTCAAATTTTCAGAGGCTTTTGAAGTATCAATGTATCCTATACAGGGTTTAGAATGATTTCTTTTAATTTAAAAAATAAATAAATAATGTGTTTCCCTGTAATTAGATAATGTGGAGATCTCCTAAATCTACCCCAGTACACTATCCTCTTTGGCATTGTATTCATTACTCCAGCTACTAGGGTTTTGCATGTGACACCTTTAATATCTTCATGACCATGGCTTTTAAATAGATCTCAGTCTTTTCTTTAATCCTTTTCACGGTAACCCTTGAATTCCATAATCCACCTTCAATCTCTTCTAAGAATGGTGTCTTAAGCTAGACTACATAGTATGCATATAAAGCAATTCTTCATACCTACCATTGTTCCAAACCACCACTCACTGCCTTGCTTAAAATGTTGCCTCCATAAGCACAATAGCATGTTTTAAAATCATGGTTGCCAGTGATTGACCATTTAGGTCACCACTTTCATCAAGATACAATGAGATTTTTGTCTTCAAACTCAAGGCATTATGCAAGATAACATTGTGAATTGTTTGTTGTGTATGATTTGATTCTCTTGCACATTTACTGCTTTGCTAATTTCCTTTAAGACTAGGTATTGTACCCTTAGCTGTAATCTCAAATAGCTCACTCACTATCACTTGAAGATTCCTTTCATGAGCATCCTTCTATAAAATCAAACTATGCCCTATAGACTGCCTACTTACTACAGGGGACTCATTGTTTCATGGTATTGTAGATCTTAAGATCATTCAACCTTATTGACACTACTTCACAGTCCACAAGGTATTATTCACTATTCTCCCATCTTTGATGAGTCTCAAAACACTGCTCAAACATGGAATCCACTACCTCCATTATACATTAATGGCTAAGAAGAAACATTGAACCTATGATTACCACTGTTACTTCATTTGGACAATCATTCCCTGATTGCATTTTCCTTGTCTAACACTACCAAAAGCATTTGAAAAACCCTTAAGGTCAGCAAGGGGGTAAGAAAACTCACTATTAAAATCTCCACTTTACTATGCAAGGTTTGAGCTTTACTATCTTGTCACTGCTTAGCCTCTTTTTGACTGTCACATCTCAAGTGATTGTCATTCTTCTTACTGTAGATTGCATTTACAAATGTCATTAAGCTACATAGTGTGCTTGTTATTGGCTACAATTTTTAGATTGCAAGATTTTGTTATTAGCTACAATGTCTCAATCTTTCTAGTATTGCAACCTCACTAATCAGCTAGAGTTATTGTTTATGTTTCTATGGAGGCCTAGGGTTTGTACCCTAATCATGCTCTTACCAATGCTTATGTTGGTATTAAAAAGCAACCTTAAATCTTGGGTCAAAAAATTAGTTGTCTTGACAAATTTGTGGTATGATCATGGATTGTATCCTAGATTGTGTGAGAAGCTTATGTTTGATCATTAAGGTATGTAAACCTGATTAGGGAAATATATCCTATATAGCATGGGTCTTGCTTTAATAGTTTCCATAATGGTTATTAGCAGATCACATTATTATAGTTTATGGTAACCCAAGATTACATTCAAGTATGTAACAAACTTGGTTTGTAGTTTAATCTATACAATTTTAAGTAACATTCATAAGGTTTAGAAAATCTTGATCACTCTCTAGAATAGCCCATTAAACATGGGTTGTGATTGAATGCACTACATAATTGATATAACACAACCACTCTGCATATCAACCAGAGTTATAGGCTCTTTATTGCAGCAAGAGGTAATCACTCTTGGATCATGCTATAATTACATCCTAACCTGTTAAACTTAAGACAACCTAAATGTACCCAATGATGATTGACACCTACATTATACAACCTGAATTAACTACATTATATGAGTGCCTCCATTTCTATCACAACATATCCACATTTAACTTGGGTCACACATGAATGCATCATGTATTTGTTATAGCACAATTGTGCCACATGACCAATAGAGTTATGGATCACATAATTACAATCACAAGAATTTGTTCCTTGGTTGTGATTTTATGGTGATTCCACACAACAAAATCTGGACATGAAATTCTTAAAACCCTAAACCTCTAAAAATGAAATCTGATGAGATGTTGCTTTAAAATATGATTTTCAAACCTAGAACTACAAATCTGACTTCACAACTGAATTCTGCAAAAAGACAATGACTACCCTCAACTTGGCGATATCTTCTTGAATTTTTTTTATTTTTCCCAAGAAAATCGTCCTTAGTTCTCCACAAATTGTCTCAAGTAGAGAAAAACACTATCGCAATAAATCAGCGAACTCACTTTTCTTTATGTCAGCCACAATTTGATTTTTTTCTTATTTTTCATGTTTGTCAAAATTTTGATGAAACCCAGGTTCGTCAAAATTTTGATGAACATCGGGGATAAAATTTTAAAAAATTGAAAATTACACATCAAATTTTACAAGCATCTGATGATACATCAAATTATACATATTTCGTCAAACATTTTCGTCAGATTTTATAGTCAAATGAGTTAGTGTATGGATGCCAACACCCCACTGAGATGCCAACATGTTGTGCTATCATCCGTGTTGTGCATTGTAGTCCTTTGGTAGTGAGCTACCTGAGTTTTAGTATGGACTCTAGAAAATTTCTCACCTGACTTCCTAAAACTATCAGGTTGGCAGAGGAAAAGAGTTAGACTACTTGTCCTTCCTTTTACCCCTTTAAACATTAAACCTATCTTAAACATGTTCATCTAGCTTGAGGTAGATCAAGGAAAACTATTGTTTTAGACCCTCCCATGACCTAGGGTCCTGAGTAGATAGTCCCCCTCCTCTACATTTTGGTGAACATGATGTGAACTATTTTGGTTCTGTTTCATAACATTGAAGGAATCTTCTCTCATGTTCTAGGTGTGTTGTAGGTGTGTGCATTGCAAGGCGCCTAGCCTTTCAACCCAACCTATGACCCCTAGCGGTGTAGCTACAAGAGTCCCTAAATGTTGTGAAGCGAAATCTACAATAGTTCACTATCTAATTGTTAAACCCTTGGGGGCTTCTGAGAATGTCCTTTTTCAGTGTATGTAGAAGATGGCTTCTTTCATGCATCTTTCCATCCCATCCATGTATCCTGTGAATGGATCTCTTGCTATAACCTTTACATCACAGGACTTTCATATCAATGCTAATAGAGAACCATCTCCTCTATACATTCTCACTCATATCAATGGGGATACTATGATTGGCATTCTCGTTCACCCTACATGTCAGGTTAATGTTATCACAAAGGAGATTATGCTAATAAAATTTCTACATAAGGATGGATACAACAAATCTAAGAGCATGATACATATGCATGATGGGATTTCTTTCCCTCCCATTGGTTCTATCACCCTTTCAATCCTAGTTGGCCCTAGTACTATGAATTCCCTTTTCAATATTATCTCAAAGTTTGACTTGTTCAGAGTGAAGCTAGGCATTCCTTGGCTAGTTTCCATGAATGTAGTCCTTTTGGTGATCCACAAATGTTTGAAATTCTCCCATGAGGGCTCTATGCACATTGTACATGACACTGGGCACAAACCCCTTGTGTCATGTGGAGCTTATTCATTAGATCACTTTTGGCCTGCCCCTATTGGTTTGCTTCACCATGGACAAACCTATTGTATCACACTTACATAAAATATAGGAATGGGGGCATATCACTTAAAGTGACCTATCCTCCTTCCCTCTATGCTATTTTGGTAAAGGCTTGCATGATAACATAACAATAGGCTACTTCTTCCTCTCAAAATGGGAAGGAGAAGTCTACTCGTGCTTAGGAGCCTTCTTCTTCTTCCCCTGTAGTTCCACCTACTTTTGCCTCTTTCCTTGCCCCGAAAACCTTGACTTTTTCCCCCATGCATCTCTTTGGAAGTATGATGGTGCCCACTTGGAAGAAGGACAATTTTTGGGTGTTCGACCTTCTTGTCTTACCCACGGTGCCTCACCCCATCATATATGGTAAGGGGAAGGGTCCCTGTGGAGTCGCCTCTACGTCTTAGCCTCCATGGCCTCCTACTACTCCTGCCTCTAGGGTAGCAAATGGGAAGAGGACCACCACTAAGGAACTGGATTCTACTTCTCTGTTGGTTGTTACCGTTGTTCCTACATCTCTTCCTCCTATTTATGTCTAGGAGTCATTACCTTCGTGAGAAATGACTGCAATGAATACTCCCATGGTAGAACAAGAGCCTCTTGGTCCTCCTCAAGTTGCAACTTCCAACTCTCAGAGCTGAAGAAATTGCCTTGTGTGTGAGCATACGCATCAAAGGAAGGCTTTGGCCACTGAGCAAGCTACTTTGTAGAAGGTGGAAGGGAAGTTGACAACTCCTATTTTGGTGCTTCTTTCCATGGCCTCCTTTTCCACCCCTTCTGCTTTGGTTCCCATCAACTTGATCTTTCTTCCAGCTCCCCCCGTGAGCATGGATGACCCTCACCCTAAAAGGTTGAAAGTTTTCATCACTCCCTTGGTTGAGCCTCCTCTCCTGATATCCCTTTCAGACATCATACCTTTTCCTAAGCCCATGGATATGTTGAATACCTCGATGGTGTCCACTACAGTTTTCTACTCTTCTTCCTCATAGGTTCCACTTCTTTTGTGGGGATCTTGCATCATCCAATGAAGTGTAAGTTGGAGGATGACCCTCCTTCTAATGGGGGTCAAAAGAAGGGATCTCCTTGTTTGAAAGTTGGTTTTGCTTTAGCTTATGTTGTCCTAGTAATAGAGGAAACCCCGACATCCTTGGAGTTCACCACAGCCCCCAATTCTTTTGGTGAGGTTGGTAGTGGATCTCGGTAGCCTCCTTCATTGCCTGCTTAGTTGATACACGAAACTCCCATCAAGTGCATGTTCAACTCAGAGGATGATGTCTTGGCTCTATCAGAAATTTTTGCAAAATCAATGATGTTTACCTCATAGAAGTTGAGTGAAGAAGACCTCGAGGGGGCCTCTTCCTTGGATCTTGTCACAAGAGAGTTAGAAAGTGCTCCCCTTTCTATCTCACCCTTCCAGGCTCATCTTCCTTCCCCTTAAAATCATCTAGATTGAGAGAATGACAATGTCTTGGTTGACGAGGACTAGGAGGGTGTCTCTTCTATACCTATAGATTAGATTTGTTTGTGTGTTGTGTTTCCCTTGTGTTTGCCTTATGTGATCCTGGAGGACCCTTGTAACCCTTGTAGGTGCTTGGATACAATAGTGTTTTGTTTTGTAAACTTTTATTTGTTACATCATTCTTCTCTTTGTTGTGTCTTGATTTTCAACAATTGAGGATGATGCAAAGTTTTGGGGACATTTAGGCTTCTCTTCCATGTTGACCCAATTTTTTATTTTTATTTTATTTTCACGTACCCTTCTTCATGATCTAATATAGTAGGGGTTTGATGAAAGTTTATATATATTATTATATTATATTTATCTATCTATATCTATGAGTATTTCTGACCCCAAAATATCAGATCCCCCTGTCTCTTGATTTTCTCATCTTTTCTTATGTTTTATTTTCATCTTTCTCTCTTCTTTGCTTGCTTTGTGATGTTGTGATGCCTATGTGTTTTCCCTCGCTTGTGTGACAACATTTCCATTATTACATCTCATCATATATCACATGCCACATCACTTTCCTCTCTCTTCTTAGGATTTCAAGTGCCTTTGTGTTCAACACTCACCATCCTAAGTGGGGGCTATCATATTGCTTTGATTTTCAAGAACATGTATTCAATGGAAAATAAATACTTCATTGAAAATACCTTATTTTTCAACCTCTTATTTTTCAAAAAAAACTCTATTATTCAACAAGGATCCCTAGCGAAATTTTTCATTTCAAAAAGATTTATAGAGAAAGAATCTGAAAACTTTCCCTTGCAAGGGAGTATTCTTCCTTTCAAATTCCTTGATGAAAGAGATCTTACAAAAGGATTCCTTGATGCTATAATCATTTATGAAAAATATCATCACCTTTCAAATAGAGTGTCCCTTAAGCAGACCCCTTTCTTTTGAAGGGTTCCCAAGGGACCCCTTTGAAAGCTTCCCCTTCATTTGTTGGATGTCTACAGGACTATTTGTTTTCTTGCAATCTTTCATGGATTTTCTCTATCTAAAATATTTTTTTTGTGGATTAACATGTTTCTTTTTAGGATTGAGCACCTATAAGGGCATATCAGAATCTAGGAGCCTTTTAGATCTAGCCTCCCTCAAGACTAAGCACTTGTGGTGCTTGCTCTGTAGGACTGAGCACTTGCAAAGCCTTTTGTTCACCATCTATAGGTCTGAGGGCTTCTGAAACATTTGTTCAACTTTCCTCAAGAATGAGTACTTGTGGATCCATCTCCTCTTCTTGTGCATTTGAGTGTGTTAGATTATGGTCTGCTTCCTTGATGGTTCAAGTATACATATATCAACTTTCAATGTACTTTACCATGCATTCACTGACACTTATGCTCGCTAAAGTGGGGGAAAAATGTAATGACATGAATTTTCACCCCTGGTAAATTCCACATTTACATACCTCCTACCTTAGAGAATTAAGTCTAATAATGCAATTTCATGCTCTTTATCCATTTTTCATCCACTTGGAAGCTATTTTACGTGTTGGTGGGGGATATTTTGTTATGGATGCTAGTGCGGCATGTGGATGTCTATGCAACATGCTATCATCTTGATAGGATTCCTGCCTCTGGAATCCACTGAGGGGTTATAATTATCCATTGGTGATGACGAGTAACATCTCTCCTCCCTTGATTGACCTCAAATGGATCCTTTGTCTCAAATTTCACCCTTCAAATGACTATCTCTTCCATTCTTTCAGTTTCTCTTGAACTCTCTTGATCTTTCACACACTTGGGACTACTCTCTTTCCTCTTTACACAACCTTCTCAAGCTCCATCACCTCAATTGAAGCTGCAAGTTGATACTTTGTTGGAATACTCTCCTCATTGTTGCGGCAACGCTGATCTTGAAGGCTTGCGAGCTCACTCCTCCCATTTTCCTTGAGTGCACATGGTTTAAGGTGTTATCACTCCATTTAATTTTCTCTTGCATTATCACTTTTGGGATTGTAGCATATTGTTATTCAACATATTGCTTGGCATCATTATTTCAATATCTTTTTTTATCATATTTCTCCTATTGTTTCTCTATTGGCTATTCGTGGAGGTGGAAACGCCAACGTGGGGAGTTGACTATAGTAGTCCTCTATACACAACCCCAATTTTTTTTGTCGCATGTGTGTAGGTTGTTCATTGAATGAAGACCTTGAAGATATCAACTCATAGGTAGGAAGGTACGCTTTCCTCACCCTCTTTTGTCAATTCGTAGTTAGATCAAGTTAATGTATTCTTCTTGCTATTTTGTTATTTAGTTCTTTTTTGTTTATGTTATTACATTAAACTATACTCATTAGGTTGTTAGTGAGTTTCTTTTGGTCCTTGGTTGTACTTTACACTTTTTGTCCATATGGATGTCGGTGCCCCATTGAGACACTAGCATGTTGTGTTGTCATTCGCATCGCACACTGTAGTCCTCTAGCAGTGAGCTACCTAAGTTGTAGTTTGGAATCTAGAAACTTTCTCACCTGACTTCCTAAAACTCTTGGGTTGGCAGAGGAAAAGAGGCAGATTAGTTGTCCTTCCTTTTCACCCCTTTAAACATCACACCTATCTTAAAAAATCATCTAGCTTGAAGTAGATCAGGGACACCTATTATTCTAGACCCTCTTGTGACTTGGGGTCCTGAGCAGTCAGTCCCCCTTCTCTACAATATCTATGTTACATTGAATGAATTATAAATCCTCAATTTTACATTAAAAAGGGATGTTAGAATATTTTAAATAATTTTTATTAATATATTATAATTATGCATTAGAATGCTTCAATGCCTATATTTAGGGTATAGATTTATCCACATGAATTGTACATCATAAATCATTAATTTTGTGACTTTATTTAAAGAATCAAATTATACTAATTGAGTTTTTAGACAATGAGATAGTTAATTTAGGGTACCTAATGTACTATTTTTTAATTTATTTATTTAAAATATTTCATCCTTTTGTCTCCATTGCATAATTCCTATGAGAAGTGTTTTTTCCTAATAATCTTTCTCTAGTATTTCAATTTTTAAGACTTATTGATTTAGATGTACCTTTTGTATTTTTCATCATTTGATCAAATTTAGATCTTAGTGATATATGATATGCCACCTGCTTTAGGGTTAGTGATTTATTTATTCACACTAGATCAATATTCAAACAAAATATTTCTAATTTCTCATGGTTAACATAATTTTAAAAGCTTTGAGAAAAGCATCCAAAATATTATTTAAAAAATTATTTTATTAAGTAGGAGAATAGATTATCCATAAACTAAATTTGGATAAAGATATGGAACATTAGAGATGATTCTAGGATAATGAACTAGTTTTTTTCCAATTGAGAAAGAAAATTCAATAGTTTTGATGATGAAAAATAAATGTTAGTATGAGTATCTTATAATTTTATAATATCTAAAAATTGATAAATTATTATATTAAATAGGGATAAATATAATATATAGGATTATAACTTAGCTTCCACATAATCAAACTTTGAAGAAGTTTAATATTCTATAATCTATGGTGTGTTAGGATTTGATATAATATTTGACTTAATAAGTATATATTATATTCCGTACAAAATTATTGAGTGGAACCTAGTCATAATATTTTCCTTAGAATGATGATTCTAAAGATAACAATTGAAGTATTCACTATAATTATCAAATATGATGTTTTGAAACTTGACTAGACACTCCAATTTATCTCAAGGAATGACTTGTATATGTCCCCTATACTCCTCCTATGTTCACATACTACATAAAGGTAATAAAATTACCTTGATCTAACATTTAATTAGGTAAGAACTACTAAAAGCTTATTGAATATATCCTTTCAAAAATATCACACATTTTAGATGTAGAAATTTACATAGAAAGGGTCCTACTTTGTATTTATATTTCATGGGAATCTACTTGTAGACACTTGAATTTGACCACCCCCATATGGTCAAATACACCCCTTTCTATTCCTCTGTCGCGCATCCCTCATCCACATTAATTAAATAATTTATTATTTGATTAATATTACCCTACAGCCTAATGTCCCTAAGGTATTTAATAAATCAATTAAATACCTTACCCCCCTTTCCTCTCTAAATTAAATAAATACCCCAATTTATTTAATTTAGTCACTTAATGTCTTTATGAATTAAATCAATTTTTAATTCAAATTCTTCTCTCTCCAAATGTCACATCCTTCGTAATCCTCTCTAAGCTAGGTTAATTTAATTAATGTCATTAATATGTGCACACCCCTAATCATTATTAGGGACACATCCTCCATAATCTCCCACTTGCTTCTAATATGTCATTAATTCGTCTAATCATGCATTTTCACAACCTTAATAACTTAATTAGGTCAACCTAATCTCCGTGCCATTTATGGAATATGTCATAAGTCAACTGCATTAAATGATTTCTCCTTTTGGAGAAGGCAACCCCTTCCCTATGTGAATTTTTAATTCACATTTATTTCCTCAATGCATTTTTTAGGAATTCAAAATTCCTTCTCCCATCCCCATGAGGATTTTTGAGGAATTTTTAATTCCTCACATGTCCTCTCATTCACACGAGAACAAGGACCTCCTTTATGAGGAGATCTTGTCCAAATCCCAAGGTACTATGTAGTACCTACATGCTATGTCCACGTCATCTCCCTCTTCCCATCTTACCTGCCACATGTCAAGATGTGAGGGCTTGTGAGTTCTCAACTCACTCCAGCCCTTGATCTTTTCCATCTTGGCTTGATCCTAACCCTCCATCATTTAGAGGCACTTCCCCTTAAAATGGTGGAATTTACCTCATTTGAATCCATCCACTTTTACAATCAACCAAGCACACTTAGCAATCTTGGACTCAATTATCCAAGCATCCTCCATTGTTGCAGCATCATAGAGCTCTCATTTTGCATCCATTCAACTACCCACAACCTCCATCGCATTCATCTTCATCTTAGCATCATTTAGAGTTATTTTTACATCAAGGAGCACACATATCAAGAAATTTCAAGGTCCAACCAAGACCAACATCTAAACAAGGTAAAAAGTTCCAATTTCTTGTGTTTTGTTTAGATTAAACTAGGGCAATCTTGAGGTGATTATTTTGTGTTTTTCCTTTGTTGCATTAGTTATTTTTTGCATCTTGAGGTAGGAATTTCACACTATACACATTTTTGGCATGCCCAATGTGACCCATGTCATGGGTCATTTTTACTGTTTGTTGTTGTTTTTAAATTTTATAGGTTCAAATTTTACACGTAGGGGTGAATCTACTCTTGATGGGTGAATTTGCTAGTTACAAAGGAAAACTTGCATTGAATACAGGAAAACATGATCCCAACCTTTCGAGAAAAGGGGTGGATTTGAAGCTATAGGTGAGGTCATTTGATACAGAGGCGAATACATGGAGGGACATCAAGAACGGGTGGCATTATTGATTACAGAGGTGAATTTGAAGCAGTTACAAAGGTGGAATCGAATATGCCCATCCCTTTGAACAGGTGACTATGACTTCACCCATACCCCCAAACAAGTGACCTTGACCTACAGACACGGGAAAACTTTCCTCACACAAAGGCAAATTGGCAATTGTCCATAACCCTTAATTTTTCAATTTGAGCTAAAATTTTATTTCATTTCAGGAACTGACCAACTAACTTTTCTGTCAGTGATTATGGTATTTTATTGATGACTTGCATAGCATTTTCCCACATTTGATGAATATCGATGGTTAAAATTACTAATCTATTTTCTATAGGACAATCGGTCAAAGACCCATTAGTTAGCTATGTCTATTGTTTTTCGCACTAATCTAGGCACACATAGCTTAATTAAAGGGTCAATTAATCTTGTTTGTTGTTCTTGGGAGTAATTTTTTGATGTATCCACTTCCCTTGCACCTTTCAATGATCCTGGGTAACAAGAAATCATAACTTGTTCTAGTCCAATCTAGTCTAACCAGAAAGTTCTAGTGCATCTAAGGTCCCCCTTGCACTACATGCGAGCCTAGGGACTAGCCAAAGCATCTAGTATTTCCTTCCTTTAGCGGGACCTTCTTGGGATTTCATCACCTGGGGGACGATTCCAACCATGTGTTACCGACGAGGTATATAAAAAGGGGAAGAACTAAAGTTGTACCCCAATCTAGCCACATCGTGTTTAGCGAAGCGTCAAAGCTAGGGTGATACCTAGATAAGATGTGTAGGGTTGGTCTGAGTTTCCAATACTTCTTTGGGGCTCCCAATCCATTCTTGTGATGGGTTGGTGTTCATGGTTGTGCCTCACATACTTAGCGTATATCGAGGACGCACGAGATAGCCTGTATAGCCTAGATAGAGACCCATGTTTTAGCCGCAGCTTGGTGTAGTGTAGGGGATGCACACTGTACCTTGAAGTTACTCACCATGTACTCCCTTGGGTTGAGATATAAATCCTAATGGTGGACTACGATAGTCTTTGAGAGAGAGTGTGAAGGTGATCCCATGACATTTGTTGATGACTTTGTGCCTTTGAATTGCTAGCTATCTGCCTTCATGAGAAAGGGTGATCTAGAGAATCACCTTGGTATCACAAAGTATTAACCTTGGGTTGTTCAGCCAAGGTGGTGGGCCTACATCAAGTTTGTAAACCTTTAATACTAATTCTAGGATTGTGTTTCATGGCATGTCTTCTTTGTACAATACTAGTGCTTATTGTCAATTTGAGTCAGTCTAGCCTTTTTGTCTATTGTTTTTTGTGTTTTTTTCCCTTTTCCATAGCTTTCCCCTACCCGCAGTGGCGAATTTGCTTCTTCCAGAGGAAAATTTGCATTGTGGACAGGTGATCCTACCTTGTAAAGGGGCGATTCCATTTTTGAGACTGGTCTAGGTCACCCTTTTGGTGAGTTCGTCCTTGTCAGGGGAAAATTGTCTTATGGATCCCTTCATTAGGTGACCCCGTGTTCGCCCATTCTTTGAATAGGTGAGTCTACCCACCTCATAGGCGAGTCTGTGTCTAGTCCATACCTTCTGAGCCTACCCTTTTCCCTCTAAAATAGGCTATAATGTTTGTTTCTTGGGAAAACCTACTGTCCACAAGGGCAATCTCGCATCTCACCTGAGTCTTCCTCGTTCATCCACTCCTTAGAATAGGCGAACCTATTGTCAATAGGGATGAATCTATGTTAGCTTGTATCATCCTTGTCTATTCAGTTTAGGTCATAGGTAAATTCACTTTTCTAATAGGTGTTCCTATTTTAGGCGTCTGTATTCTCCATTTGTATTGTTGAGGAAATACGCAAACTTGTTATCCCCTTGATAGGCGATTTTTCTCATGTTCGTACACCCCACGATAGAGGCGATCCTGCTTGATAGATAGGCAATTCTACCCATCGTGTCTGCCCATTTCTTGTGAGTCCCTTAATATTTGAGTGATCCTGTGTCTTAGAGAGGTGATCCTGTATCCCAAATAGGCGAGTTTGTGTCTCGTATCTACCTGTTTCTTTTGAACACCCCTAAGACTTAGGAGATCATGTGTTGTAAAATGATGATCTTGTGTCATAGATAGGAAAATTTTCTTAACACTTAGGTGAATCTGTGGTCCTTTAGATAGGTGAACTTGTCACTTGGAGGGGAAAATTTGTAAAACGTAGAAGCATATGTGCTTCCATACAAAACTCTCGAGAGTTAATCCTTTGGGTCACTAAAATCCTGTCATTTTTTGAGTTTTTTTCCATGATCAATTTTTTTTATCACCATCTATCCACCCATAATCGTCACTTTAGTCCATTTTCATTTTCTAAAATTCATCATTTCGTTGATCAAATCATATAGGTGCATTGTAGAACATCCCTAGATTGCATATTCATCATTGGTACATCAATCCCAATCCCCTAGACTTTATTTTAGAGGTTTTTATCCCAATTGGATTAGGTTTTTGATCTTTATCATCATCCTTCACACCTACTTAGGATTGTTATCCATCCTAAGTCAGTAATCATCAATGGCCCAATCAATCTACTTCCATCTTGAGGTATATTCAGTTTCGTAATCATCCTTCTCATCATCTAATTTGATCGTTGAAATCTTATGTCATCTAGTTAAACCTCTGAACTTGGTTTAGACTCGATCTCATCATCCAATCCTATCAATTGTTCAATCTCGTTAATCAACCTAATCTAATTCAATCCTATACTATCCAATCAATCAATCCATTATCTAATCCAATCAATCCTTTAATCATCACCTAGGTCATTCATTTAAGTGCATCCTAGAATGTAGTGTCATCTTAGCCCATCCGGTAGTTTTGCATTTTCATGCCCATTATCACCCGATTACAAGCAAAGAAACTCATGGAAGAACAAAAAACCCAAGATACTCAGCCTCACATTCCTCAGGATCCCACCAACGATGCCTCATCACAGTCCACTACTAAAATTCACACCATGTTGCCTCCTACTGATGAGAGCATGGTCAATCAACCTAAGGTCACAGTGGATGAATATCTTAACAATCTCGTTAATGTCCAAATGATTGATTGTCTCCTTAATGAGAGTGAGGATAAGATCCTTGCCACATTTCTCCTGAAGGTTCTCAAGCCACCGTCAAGGTTCAACTTATTCAAGTATGTCAATATCACACCTCATGCACCCTCGGTGTCACAAGATCCTCAAAATTCATAGAATAATCCAAAAAATTCATACATCCCTGAGGGTCCACCCCAAGAGGGTTGGTATCAACTTGGATTTAGAAATGGTGTGCTTTATCAAGTCATACCCCTTGTACCACCTCCTTGAGTTCCAATTTCAGTTATGGGAGTGCCTGATCCAAACATTCCTCAAGGCCTCTATCCTAACAATCCCCTTGGTCTTGGTATGCCACAAAGTCTTCCCAATCTTCCAAGCATAAACATCCCACAAAGCTCAACCCCCATACCATCTGCACCACCTCTTTTTCCTAACCAACTAGATAATCTACTGAGAAATACTGACGGAAATCCTTTTGTTGAGCCACTTCCACCTCCTAGATCTACACCAGCATCCAATTTACCTCCACCTCCATTCACATCTCAACAATCGCTTCAAGGAAATATCCCATCCTTGCATCAGCCTCAAGGTAACCTACAATAGGCATCGCCATCACAACCACCTCACCAACAGACATCACAACAACCTCCATCTTAGCCTTTGTAGCATGCTACCATTCCATCTCAACCTCTACAACATACCCCAATTCCTTCACAACCCCCACATCAAGCACAGGTTACTTCACAACATCAGCAATAACCTCCACACCAATCTCAAGGTATCCCATCACAAAACCTTTGTCAATCATAGATGCCTACTCACCAGCCAACATCATCCTACCAATTACCTCCTCACGAACCACAAGTCCCTCAACAACCCAAAATTCCATCTCAGCCTCTTTATCAACAACCACTATCTTATCAACAACCACCTCCACATACACTTGTCTTGACACAACCACATCAATCCTTCCAAAAAATGCTAGGAAACCTTGCTACTCAATACCTGTATCACCCACAAAGCACATATACCATGTGTGCTACCCCATCCAATCCTAATCCTAATTATCCTTATCACAACCCACAACAATGCTAGTAGCAGCTATCTCACAAAAAATCCTTATTACCAACAATCCAATCCGCAATAGCCTCCATATGCTTCCCAACAACCAACTGCTACTTATAATTATCAATCAAATCCATACTACTCCCAACAACAACCATCATATTAGTAGGGTGCCTCCTCTTCTTATTATCAAAATTCAACATCGTATCAACAATCTTATGTTAATACACAATCCACATATCCCAATCAATATCAACAAACCTCTTCATATCCACCTCTTCCATCATACGATCAAACCATTGTGGCTCCATCCACATCATATCAACAATATTCTCCTTATAGTCAATCCAATCCAACCAATCCTTCATCATTTGTGCCTGTCAATAATGAGTGGGAAGAGATAAAAGCTGAGTTAAAAGACTTACAAGCAGGGACATCCAAAAAGTTTTTTAAATTTGAAGAGATTTTCCCCTATCCATTTGATCCCTCAATTTCACTTGTTCCTTTTCCTAAGCATTTTGAAATGCCAAAAATTGACAAATACAAAGGAACCAAAGACCCAAAGAACCATCTCCAGGAATTCTACACACACTACCAAGAAGTCTAACAATGACAATTATCTCTTGCAGTTATTCCCTAGGAGCCTAACGGGAATAGCTCTAGATTGGTTTAGGGGTCTTCAAAAGGGGTAAATATCTTCTTTTGTATATATTTTAGAGAAATTTGTTGCACACTTCTCCTTCAACTTGGAGAAGGACATCAATACCTTTGATCTTCTGAAAGGAAAACGACGTGAATGAGAAACCTTTGCAAGCTACCTACAAAGGTGGTGTGCCTTGGCTATTCAACTAAAATCCCATCTCAGTGAGAAGGACATGGTGACCATTTTCATAGAAAAAACCTATCCAAATATGGAACATAATATCAACCTTCATTGTGTCACAACCCTTTCAGAGGTCATAGAAAAAGGTACTATTATTGAGAGGGCGCTCATTGCTAAGGGACAAGTCAAAATTTATAATCCAGATAAGGATAAGTCCTGCTACTGGAATAAAAAAAAGAATGTTGTCAATGATGGTGTTACTGATACCAAGCATGTCCAAGTAACCAACACCTCACAAAGGTCACAATACATCCCTAATCAACTATCAGTCTCTAACATCATATAAGTGCCCCAGGGGGCACCACATCCTCCCCAATAGTCCAATCAACAAAATCAAGGGAACAATAAACACTCATTCGCTCCTTTGGGAGAATACTTAAGTGTTGTTTTCAACAGGCTCCTCCAAGTGAGTTATCCAGTCACTTATCCTATGATTAAGCCTTTTGACGAGTCCAAACCAAAGCCCACTTGGTACAGGGAAAAACAGTACTATGACTTTCATAAAATCAAAGGTCATTCCACTAACAAGTGTCAACGACTCAAAACACATATCCAAGATCTCATAGATCGAGGAGATATAGTAGTGGATGCTAATTAGGCGACATTGTCCAATTCCCAATTGAAAATATATCAAAATGCTTTCCCAAAGCACAATTAGGGTGCGAGTACATCCAATGTTAATCCCAGGTCAAGCAATAACAATAACCAAAATAACAACACAAATAATATCAACTATAAGAATGTACCCTATAACTATGATGGTATCGTTATGTGTATTATCCAGGTAGAGCCTTGTGTATCCATGATTCATGTTAAAGGAAAAGACCAACAATGTGTTGTTACAACCTATTGCACCTGCATATTTTTCCTTGGACCTTCCATGTCATCCCAACCAACTCTTCTAAGCTCTCAATATAAAATTCTTGATCACCTTGGAAAGACTCCCACTCAAATATCCATCTTGGATTTGCTTAAGTCTTCCCCTGTCCATTAGGAAATCCTCACCAAAGCTCTTCAGGACACCCACGTGCCTAATGATATAGATCCTACTCAATTTCAAGCCCTAATAGGACATCTGTCATCCACATATCAATTAGGCTTCAGTCAAAATGATATGCCTTCCATCGATTCAAACCACAATCATCCCCTTCACATCAAGGTCCTTGTGGCCTGTCATAAAGTAAAAAGGGTCATGGAAAATAATGGCTTAGCCCTCAACCTCTGTACGCTAAAGTTCATAAAATAGGTAGGGTACACCCATGCTGATTTAAGTAATCAAACTATCACCATCAAAGCTTATGACACTATAGAACGAGACTCTAAGGGAATCATTTGTCTTCCTATTTAGGTTGGCCCTGTTGTGCAGTATACCACATTCCACGTCCTTGATCTGGACCTCCCATACAATCTCCTCCTTGGTCATCCATGGATCCATGCCATGCAGGTTGTTCTGTCCACTTACCATCAATGCCTGAAGTTCCCATTCAATGGGATGGAAGTAACCATACATGCTGATCCATAACCCTTTGAATATTGTCGTGCTTTGGAAGCTTCCTTCCATCACTCTCACTACTTTCTAGGAGTGGAAGTGGTGGCACCTTAGGCATTATCTTCTAATCCATCTTCCAATACATCATTCACCACATCATCCATTCCATCCTCCACATCTAAATCCACTATCACTAAGTTCTAGATCATAGATAAAGGTTGTGGTGAGTACGAGATGCATACAGAGTTAAATGTGGCAACCATGCCTCCATATCCTCATACTTATGGAAAACCTTCTTAGTCTACACCAAAAAAGAAGAGAAGACAATAACACTCAGCTCTAAGAACATGGGGTCTAACACTTTTTGATCCACCAAAACACGACAAGATCAACTAGATGATGATATTAGTCAGTGGATAAATAGAGAGGAGTCTGAACCTTTTCCCCCTCTTATTGAGTATTTCCAAGGCACTTATCCTCGTGCATCCAAGTTAGCTAAAAAATACAATTACCAAGGGGGAGTTCTGGGTGTAGAAGAACAAGGAAGATTGCAACTTATTAACACATTTGTGTAGCCTAGACATTTGGGCTTAGGCTATGATAAGAAGAAAAAAGGTCCTACACCATCAACTAGTACCTCTAATAATGTCAATGAGGATAATGATTTCCTTGAAGACATACTGGAGGAAGAGGCCATCATACTTGCATACGATGATGTTGATCTCCCTTCCCTATTCGACTGCCTATTCATCTTTACCATCAACCTTTCCCTTCGCCATCCTAACCTCATTGATTAGGACTTATGAGGTACCACACCTATTGAATGACACTTATGTGCACCTCATGGGATTGGGGGAAGATGAACACCCTAATCGCAAAAGTAAAAAGACACAAAATAAAAAAGGGTCATCTAGTGAAAACCTCTCTAAGGCACTTCCTAACTCATCAAAAGTCAAAATAAAGGGTGTATCCGACAATGAAAACCTTGATGAGGCACTAGAGGATGGAGATGTTCATCTTCCCCTTGTAGGAGATCACTTGTTTGAAAGGTCTTCCATCATGATCAAAGAAATGCAAGAGGTAAATTTGGGAATAGAAGAAGATCCCAAGATCACATACGTAGCCAAATCATTGTCAAGGGAAGAGAATTCCATCATTGTCAACCTATTAAAAGAAGGAATCATCAACTTTTTATGGACCTATTCAAACATGCTAGGATTAGACCCCGCCTTGGTGGTGCACCATTTGGATGTTCACCCAGATTCCAAACTTGTTAAACAAAATCTATGAAAAATGCATCCCCAAGTGGCTTTGCTTATCAAGAAATAATTGGAGAAATTGTTAGAGGTTGGGTTCATAAGAGCTATTGATTATTCTAACAAGATATCCAACATAGTTCCTATCGCCAAACCAAATGGAATATTAGAATCTGTACAGATTTTTGGGATCTCAATAAAGCTTGTCCTAAGGATGATTTCCTGCTTTTGAATATTGACATGTTGGTTGACCTCATAGTAGGTCATGAGATTCTATCCCTTATGGATGGTTTCTCAAGCTACAATCAAATCAAGATTGCACTAGAAGATCAGCATAAAACTACCTTCACTACCCCTTGGGGCTCCTTCTACTATAATGTCATGCCCTTTGGACTCAAAAATGAGGGTGCAACCTATCAGTGTACTATGACTGTTATTTTCCATGACCTCATTCATATCATAATGGAAGATTATGTTGATGACTTATTGGGGAAGTCCAAGACCAGAGAAGAGCATCCTACGATCCTAAAGAAATTCTTTGAGTAGTTAGAGCACTATAAGGTATGTCTAAATCCAAAAAAGTGTGTTCGGTGTCACATCTAGAAAGTTATTGGGCTTCATAGTCTCTAGAAGGGGTATTGAAGTGGATCTTGCTAAGGTCAAGGAAATCATGGAAATGCCCCCACCATGTAATCTCAAGCAATTAAGAAGTCTTTAAGGGAAGCTACAATCCATCAAGCATTTCATAGCCTAGCTAGCTAACAAGTGCCAATAATTCACGCATCTCCTGCACAAATATACCACCTTCAAGTGGGATCCAAAATGTCAACAAGACTTTGACAAGATAAAGGAGTATTTGGCTCATCCCCCTATCTTAATGCCTCATGTATACACCTAGAATCGGTCAGACATCTAATTAATTAAATACTAGTTATTTAATTAATATTTCGACTATGTATAAATAAATTCTCAATTTATTTATATTGTTCACCCTTTTCTAATTCTCCAAATCTAAAATCATATTCTTCTAAATTAATTAAATAAACAAATTTCCATAAGCTTGTTTTATTTAATTAATCTTCACTAATCTCGATTAGGAATTCACGCACATGTCTACAACTTTTTTTGCCACCTCACCAAGGTCACATGAAATTAAATAATTCTAATTTTTAAATTAGAATTATCTTCAACATATTTTTAAGCACATGGCTTATTCCTCACACACTTCTTCAACTAGTTTTCAAATACATGGTCTTTTCTTCCCACACTTTGGTCTTCCATCCATTTGGCATGTTACCTATTGGTCAAGAGATTCCTCCATCCATTTGGCATGTTGTCTTTGGTCAAGGGGAAAACTTCTTGATTCTCTTCATCTCCACCATTCATCCTTCTTGTTTGAATTTGGACCGTCGATCATTGCCACCTCACAAGATGCTTGGAAAAGGCTATAAATACAACTCTTCGGCATTGTATTTGACATCCACTTTTTAATAGTTATCATGCAGGAATAATGTTTGAGATTGGGAGCATTTTGGAGTCTTATAGTTACATTCTATATCATGTTTTGCATCATAGTTAAATCTTAGAATAACACTTTTCTTTATAGTTGCATTTTATGTCATCCTTAGCATTTTTATAGTTAGCATTTGAGCATATGTAGAATCATCCCATATTAGTACCATAGTATCTACCTCAAATAATCTAGCATCATCATCCATTCATCGTAGTATCCATTATCATTTTTATCATATAGTTTCATGTAGGAATTTAATTAGCTTGCATGTTGAATATTATCTCTTTTCCTAACTTGTCATTTTAACAACCATTTTGCACAAAGAAATATGAGGGCCAAATGGTTTAATAAATCCTTGGGAATAGAGGACAATGAGATGTTCTTAAAAGATTTGTTTAGCTGCAAAATAGAGTAGTTTACTTATTTCAAATCTTTGATATAATTTGTTTCATTAAGGTTTGTGTTGATTTACTAATAATTTCCACATTTCACACACACAAAATGGTGCCCACAGTGGGGCCAGACCCCATTTCTAACAATTTTCTAGAAAAGTTTATTTAAATAGGCTCGATGTGACATTTTAGCGCAATCGTGGTTTCTTTTGGTGCATCTGACAAATCTTTTGGTGCATACGACTTCTATTTCGGTGCATCCGACAGATCTTTTATGCATCTGTGGTCTATTTTGGCACATCCAACCTTTCTTTTAGTGCATCCAGAAATATTCTAGCACATACAGGGAGTATTTTAGTGCATTCGGTCTTTTCTATAGCACATTGAGAAATGACATGGTTTTTGAAAGTTTGTTTAATTTTATTAGTTCTTATAGCATTTGTGTTTTCTTTTAGTGCATCCAACTGCTATTATAGTGCATCTATACAAAAATATGGCACATATGTCCTCTGTTACAATGTATACAAGCAATTTTATAGTGCATCTGTACATTTTTACAATGCATTCACCCAATCTTATAGTGCATCTTGCAAAACTCTGGCACATTTGTCCTTTGTTACAGCACATAAAGCAATCTTATAGTGCATTTGTGCATTTTTACAGTGCATTCAACCAATCTTATAGCACATATGTGCAACTTTCTAGTGCATTGATCATTTGTTGTGGCGCATTCAAGTAATCTTGTAGCACATCTATGCAAAACTCTGGTGCATCTGACCTGTTTTAGCGCATCTATCAAGTCTTTTAGCGCATCAGGCTCTGTTTTTAGCGCATCCATTAAATGCAAAACCTGAGAGTTAAACTTGTCTTCTATCTCATAGTTTGAACAAGAATTCAGAATCCTTTTCAAGCCAAAATCATTCCTCAGGTACAATAGAGTCTAAACATGTGCTTTATCAAATGATTTCATGAAAGATTAAAATCTGAAAACCAAAGTTCAAAGTTCTTAGCCCAAAGGCTCATAAAAAATGCCTCTCAACACTCTACAAATTTAGAGAGAGATTGGTTTTCAATTTCTACAAAAGAGCTTCAAAGAACAATCCCAACTTGTACTCATTTTACTATTGTCAAAATCCAAGACTTTTCCAAAGATTTGAGTATCTCATATAGGAAGAAAATTTGTCTCTAGTTTGATAGTTTGAACCAAAATTTTAGAATATTCTCAAGTCCAAAATCATTCCTTAGGTACCTTAGAACCTAAACTTGTTAAAATTGACCTCTACAAGTGGGATTTTCCAACCTAAACCGAAATATAACATCTCAAAGTACCAAAATTATCAAATTTATCACACCTTTGATTATTAAGCCTAGTTTCATCATTAGGATTTATCATCCTCTCATCACAAAATGAAGCTAGATAGTCAAATTAGACATACTCTCATTAGAATTTTTCATTCTATTAGACTTAGTTATAATCCTTGGTACTCTTCCAAACTTAGATCAAATTTTAGTCTAAACTATAACAGTTGTATGCTCGTTCAAACAAGGTTAAAAAAACAAAAACTCAAGGCAAAAGGACTTGAAAATCAAAACATTGAAGAGTCAAACATTGAAACTCCAACCATTGAAATTCCAAACATTGAAACTCCAACCATTGAAATTCCCAACATTGAAACTCCAACCATTGAAATTCCAACCATTGAAACTCCAATCATTGATCGAGAATCAAAACACCAAAACTAAAAACACCGAAACTCAAAATAGTGAACACAGAACACCATGGCAGAGGCTAAAGAGAATCCTTTCTATGGACTCGACAACACTGAAGGGGAAGAAATAACTGAGGAAGATATCCAACATGCCAAACAAAACCCCAAATTCCAAAAATGTTTAGAAAATATTTTTGAAATAAATGGGGAAAAACACCTCCTTATGCTAGCTAAACAAGGTGCCAAATTGTGTGATGACTTTGATGTGAATCAATTGAAAGCACCTCCCAAAAAACCCAAAAGTGACCCTGAGCAAGTGGTTGCTCTAACTCACCAAATGAAGAACCTTCAACAACAAGTTCTCGATATGCAAAGGGGAACCTCCAAAAAATACTTGATCCAAGACAATTTTCCATATCCATTTGATCAAAGTATCCACATGATACCCTTTCCCAAACATTGTGAATTCCCCAAGTATGACAAATACAATGGAAAAACTAATCTGATAGACCATGTGAGGGAATTTAGGACCTTGAGTCTTGAATTTTCATATGAGGAAACATATTTGATGAGATTATTCACAAGAAGCTTAGTTGGACAATGCCTTGAATGGTTCTCGAAACTCACCCCACCAATTAACACCTTTGAGGAATTAGTCAATAAGTTCATCACCCAATATTCTTACAACATTCAACATGAAATCACCATGAAAGATATTTGTAACTTGAAACAGAAAAAGGTTGAATCGCTCCTTGTATTCTTGCAAAAATAGAGAAGGTTATTTGCATGATATTCTTATCCTGTACCTGAAAAGAAAAAGATAGAAATATTTATTCACAACCTCAATGATGAGATGAGTTATAGATTGGAATTGCAATGTCCCCCAACCTTTGAAAAATTTATTGAAAATGAGATTAAAATCAAAGAGGCTTTAGTAAAGAGAGGAGTCCTCAAGATATACAATGAAAAAAACTCATCGAACTCCTCCAACAATTACAATAGTGGTGAAAAACCCAAGTTTTGGCAATGAAACAAGAACATTGGAAACAACGATGGTGCAGTTGAAATTCAAAATGCAAAACCTGTATTCAACCTAACTGCAACTGCCACCAAAACTAATCAGAATAAAAACTCCCCCAACATCCAAAGCAACAACCAAAACAACAACCAAAATGTCAACCAAAGCAACAATCAAGGTAATGTTAGATCTAGAACATCATCATATCGAACATCCTCAAATTGAAGGAGGTTCATCCCTTTGGGACAATCATCAGAGTCATCATTAAAGGAAATTATTGAAGCTAAATTCATAACATTACCAGAGGAAAGAAATTGGGAACTGCAAGTTAAGCGTCCATGGTGGAATGATGCTCATTTTCGTGACTTTCATTGCAACAAAGGACATAAAATGAATGACTACATGCATTGGAGCACTTGATACAAGATCTAATTGACAAAAAAATCATATTTTTATGACCCTAAACAAATAATGATCATGAAGATTTCAAGAACCCTCTACCAAAATATGAGAAAGGAGAGTCCTCGTCATTAAATAACAAGGGAAAAAACATAAACTATGTCTATGACACCACCATTCTGCATATTGGGGTGGTTGATGATCCAACCCATGAAAAATTAGATCTCATTGCAAATGATAACTCAACCAACGATAACACCATTGAACATGAACAAAACATCATTGCAATTAAAAATCATCACCATGATGTCGACACTACCTCACATCAAATCAATGTTATAAAAATCAAAGAGCAGCAAGACAACACACCCATCAATGCAATCACACAAGGACAAGCCAAGGTAACATTGAAAGGAGCTACCCCTTCCATGTCCAAATCAAGCACTATCGCTACCACCCAATATAACATAGTGGATCAGTTGCAGAAGATACCTGCATAAATATCCATATTAGAACTTCTCAAGATTTCACCTGCTCACAAGGAAATCTTGGAACAAGCTCTAGTTTCCACCATGGTACTGAACAATCTATAGGTTTTCCAATTTCAAACTATGGTGGGACATTTGAATGCACCACATTGCTTATCATTTTTTGAAGATGTATCTATCAATCATCCCCACAACACTTCCCTACACATTGAGGTCTTAATTCATAAACACCGCATTAAATGTGTCCTAATAGATGGAGGAGATGGCCTGAATATCTATACTTTGAAACTTGTCCATGCATTAGACTATTCATAAAATGCTATTGATCCTAGAAGGAAAATCACAATAAAAGACTATGATGATGAGGAGATATCTTCACAAGGATTGATAGTACTACCTATTCAAGTGGGAGCAGTTGTTAGAGATATAGTATGCCAAGTGTTAGACAAGGAGTTAACCTACAACATACTCTTGGGAAGACCTTGGATTCATGACATGCAAGCAGTACCATCCACATACCACCAATGTTTGAAGTTCGCTTTTAATGGGTAGGAAATCACTATTGCAGCTGACTCAAACAACCCCCAATATCGTAACACCCTCAAGACTACCCAAGATACTTTTGTACCACACAACAGGGAAGCTTCAACTCAGGGTTTATCAAATCATGGGAAACAACTAAATGCCTTGTCAAAGTGGGTTGAGAAAAAGAACCAATAAAAGGATAAGGACATTGGTGATGCCAATCCCTGAAGTAAAGAAAGTACATCAAATCATACTCCACAAAGTTAGGAAATTCAACTCAAGTCCTTATCGAAACAAGTTTCCAAAATCCAATTGAAAGACAAAGCATGGGGGAATACTCATTTCAGCAATCTCTATGTTTATCACAACTTTCATCTTCTCCAAAGTCATATGGACCACCATCAACATCGAGACAGCAATCATCACAATCAACCACCCTATTTGATGGAACCTTTGTGAGAGCAGGTACATTAATTGATGTGTCAGATGATAAATACATTTTAAACTGGTTATACAAAGATGAAGAATCATCACAAGCATCCACCTCAAGTGTACAGATAGAGCAATATGGAAAAGAAAACAAAATCATGGAAAAGATGGGATACGAGGGAAAAGGTCCTATCGGTAAAATGAAAGAAGGCATCATAGAACAGATACAACCTATCACAATGCAAGCCAAGGATAAAACATGATTTGGGTATAGAGAAGAATCAAGAGAAGAAACCAAAGAAGTTGTTGAAAGAATCCTACAACTACAAGCTAGTGATGATCATGAAACAAATTCCAATGAGTATGAATGGGATTCACTATCTGAAGAGTCTTGTCATGATAAGGAAATTGATGTGGTACAAAATTATACACCCATACATGAGGAGGGTCAAAGTTTAGTTTATAGATCACTTGAAATAAGATCACAACATATTGATGACTCTAGTGAAGACGATCAGACTCAGAGCAAAAAGGATAATTTAGAGGAGAGTTACCTTATAGACATTGATTTCGCTATTGGACAATTTGAAGACATTACCATCAGGACCCTTACTGCATTTGACTTTAACCAATCCAATGACTCTTTACCCCCGGTACATCCCAAACTCATAGATTGGGATCAAACTGAGCCATCTGATATCCCCTTCTTTTCAAATGGTGAAGCTAATGTCAACTTCCTCTATTTTTCCAATCTCGAAATAGATCCCACCATTGAACATCGTAATGAATCTTCCAACTAGAAGAGTGTCAAATTTTCCAGCTGCAAAATGAATAATATAGGGAATAGATCTGATGGTGAAAACCATTCAATGGTAGTATCAGATCTAGAAAAAGTAAAAATAAAGAGCATATCCAATAGTGAAAACCTCTCTGAGGTGTTGAAGGATGGAAGATTTGAAACACTCCCCAAATACTTTCAGGAATGATCTAAATTATTGGTTGAACCCACTCAGTCTATCAATATCGGCAACGAAGAAATAGTGAAGAATGTTCATCTAGTAGAATCCTTGACAGATCAAGAAAAACCAAACTTCGTCAAATTCTTTATAGAAAGATAAGTCAATTTTGCTTGGCCATATGCCAACGTGCTAGGGATTGATCTAGAACTAATCATGCACCACTTATCACTACCAGCTAGAGTAAAATCGGTCAAGCAAAAGTTAAGGAAAATGCATCCACATATTGCCATATTGGTAAAAGCAGAACTGAAGAAGTTATTGGATGTTGGATTCATTAGACCAATCAACTATGTTGAGTGGATTTCTAACATCGTACCTATTTCCAAACTAGACAAATACATTAGAATCTGCATAGATTTCAGAGATCTCAACAAAGCTTTCCCAAAAGATGAATTTCCCCTACCAAACATCGACATCATTATGGACCTAACAATAGGGCATGACATGTTGCCACTCATGGATGGTTTTTTCAGTTTTAATCAAATCAAAATTGCACCTGAGGATCAAGATAAGACAACCTTCACATGTCTGTGGGGAACCTTTTGTTGGAATGTCATGCCATTCAAATTTAAGAATGCCAGAGCAACTTATTAGCGTGCTATGATGACAATATTTCATGATATGATGCACACATTCATTTAAGAATATATGGACAATTTGTTAGCCAAATCATACACCAAAGAAGGAAACCTAGAGATCTTAGATAAAATCTTCACCAAACTAGAAAATTTCAATGTACGAATGAATCCAAAGAAATGTATGTTTGAAGTGACTTTAGCTAAAATTTTGGGATACATAGTTTCTAAAAATGGCATTGAGGTAGATCCCACAAAATTCAAAGCCATCATGGAGATGCCGCCACTTAGGAACATCATTCAACTATGATCTCTGCAAGGGAGATTCCAATCAATCTGAAGATTTATCTAACAACTGGGAGACAAGACCCATCCTTTCACTCATTTGCTACATAAGAACATATATTTTCAATGGGATGAGCAATGCGAAGGAGCCTCCAACCAATTAAAACAATATTTGATGAGTCCACCTGTCTTGATACCACTAGTAGAAGGAAATCCACTTTTATTGTACATAGAAACAACTAAAATATCATTGGGAGCCTTGTTAGTGCAAGAAGGTTCAACAGGAAAAGAAAGGGAAATATATTACATCAACTGAACCTTAAATGGCTATGAGATCAATTACACCTTCATTGAAAAAGCTTGTTTGGTAGTAGTGTTTGCTACCCAACAATTGTGACACTATATTCTCACTCATACCATCAAGTTAATAGCCAAGATAGATCCATTGAAATACCTTCTTAGCAAAGCTAATCTAACTGGAAGATTAGCTAAGTGGGTCATGATGCTGAGTGAATTTGATATCCAATATGTTCATAGGAAGGAAATCAAAGGACAAGAAATCATAGATCAGTTAACTGAAGCACCATTGCATGACAATTATCCAATGAACATTGAGTTTCTAGATGTTGATGTCCTAAAAGTGTCCACACAACAATGGGTCTTGTACTTTGATGGTTCTTATACACAACATGGATTAGGAGCCAAAATCTTGTTTATCTTGCCATAAGGACATACCATTCCCAAGTCTTAGAGATTGATGTTCCCTTGCACCAACAACAAAGTTGAATATGAAGCTTTGATCATTGGAATCAAAGTAGTAGTTGAGTGGAAGATCACAGAGTTACATGTCTATGGGGGTTCAAAACTAGTCATTAATCAGGTAAATGATGACTATCAATGAAAGGATGAAAATTTGATTCCCTACAAAATAATGGTTGATGATTTCAAAAATTACTTTGTTGAAATAAGATTTGAGCATATTCCTCGAAGCAACAACAAAGTCGTTGATGCCATGGCGACCATTGCTTCTCTCTTGCATATTCCAGAGAAATGAGCCCGTTACGAATTGATGGTGGAACAATTGTTCAACCCATCTTATGACAACCCTAAGTCCCAAGTTATCTACCATCTAGCTAAGGTTGACACTTCCCTCTATGGGAAAATGTATACGTAGCTAAAACATAACACCCTCCCTCTTGACCTATCCTACAATCAAAAAAGAAACTTCGTTCACCAAACTGCCTGACACACCCTTATCACAGATGTCCTTTATTGATGAAGTCTTGACAAAACTCTCCTTCAATGTCTAGAATGTGACAAGTCTGAAATGGCTTTACGAGAAGTACATGAAGGTGTTTGTGGAACTCATTCGAGTGGTTTAACCTTGGCTAAGAAACTTCTCCATCTAGGATATTACTGGCCGACTATGGAGAGGGATTCTTTTTAGTTCATCAAGAAATGCTAAAAGTGCTAGATTCATAGAAATCTCATCCATGCACTAGCATAGGAACTTCAAATTTTTGCATCAACATGGCCCTTTTGTCAGTGGGGATTGGAATTTGTAGGAAAGATTCATCCATCTTCATCAACTGGACACAAGCTCATTATCACAACCACTAAGTATTTCACAAAATGGATTGAAGTTGTCCCTCTAACCACCATCACAGGAAAACAAATCTTGTCCTTCATCCTGAACTACATCATCTGTTGGTATGGCATCCCTCAATCCATTATCACTAACAACAGAAGACCTTTCAAAAATTATGATGTTGATGAAATTTGTGAGAGTTTTAACATCCATCATCAGTTTTCTACACCATATTATCCTCAAGGGAACGACCAAGCAGAGGCCTCAAATAAAACTATCTTGAAAATCTTGAAGAAAATCGTCAATGATGCTAGACATGACTGGCATGTTCAACTGAACCCTACTTTGTGGGCTTATCAAACTAGCATCCACACCCCAACATGAGCTACACCATACACTCTAGTCTATGGATCAAAATCCATTCTACCTATTTAGGTTGAGCTACCATCACTCTGTGTGTCTCTAAAAGGGATCATTTCATATGAGGATTACAAAGTGTCTAGGTTACATGAATTGGAACTCTTAGATGAATGTCATCAACATGCAGTGGATCACTTGAAAGCATATCAGCAGAGGATATCCAGAAGCTACAACCACAGAGTGAAGCCTAGAACATTTCAAGTTGGTGATTTAGTCTTGAAATAGACCCTTGTAATCAACAAGATCGATAGAAGAAGCAGAAATTTGAACCCAACTGGCTAGGTCCATTTTTCATTGTCTCAATCTTCATATCAAGAGCATATCAGTTGTCGACACCATAAGGGGATTTTTTTGATGAACGCCTCAATAGCCTGCATCTCAAGAAGTTATACACCTAAATCATCTAGTGCATCAGAAAAGGTCCTAGAAAAATACCAAAAACATCATAAAATGTCCTAAAAAAATGGTTGCCTTGATGAAAACCTAGTAAACAGGTGTCTTAGTAACAACAAAAAAATAAAAAAAGAGAAAAATACAAAAATCAGAAAAAGAGAAAAATACAAAAAAAAAGGTGAAAATCAAAAAGATCAAAAATAAATAAATAAATGAAAAAGCGTAATAAAAACAAGTAGTGAAAGCCTGGCAATAGGCGCTATTTGTGATAGGCTAGCTTTTCCATCTATTTGAGCATGTCGACCATTCGCTTTCACCATTCACTTTTTCCATCCATCTGCCTATCCTTGGAAAGCACCATGCACATATCTTGGCATCACGGTCATGTCTCACCCTAGACTAGGGGAAAAATCCTGAACTCACTGGGAAAAATAAACTTTGAGCTTGAACCAACTAACAAACAGTAGTAGTAGTACAACACAACACAAAACAATGATCATAGTGTAGCTCAACATTGAACATCAAATCACACAAACATGACCACATCAATCGTCCAAATTAAATATCCAAATCAATCAAATCAAAAGCAAACTTCAAATGGAGGATGTTCTTCTGAATCATGGGTTTATGACATCAAATTGGAATGTTCAATTGTTATACTTTTATTTTTGTTATCATATCTCTGGAGCACCTCAATGATGTATTGAACTAGAGGAGCCAAGAAGGAGTATGATTTTTCTTTGTCTGCTATCTGTGAGTTGATCATTATTACTGTGCAAATTATGGTAGGACATGCTCTACAAAGTACCACTAATGACATTTTGAATTTGCATAGGAAAACGGTTAACTCTTGTCTATTTATGCAAGCAATACACGTGTCATCTTGGTTTAATTATACTTAGATGCTTGTGTTAACTTGCACTATCAAACATAATGGAAGTAGTACTTAGGTCATCATGGTCTAAATATACCATTGATGCTTGTACTCACTTTCAACATTTTAAAGGCCCAATGATGATAAAAAGCACGACAAATCAGTTGTTACAAATGACAACTTTTGTATATGAGATCTAGACATGGTTAGATTAGATTGCATCCATGTTAGTTTGAATCTCTATTTATGGGATTTCCAAAAGCTACAAGAATAATGTTATCTCTTGCATTAATGGATTGAGTACACTTGACATTGCCAAAAACACATCATTTTCATATAGTTACACATCACTTAAATTATCATTTGCATCAATTAGAAAACATTCTCATTTAGTTTCATATCATTTGCATCATCATTCACATACATTGGAACACATTACAACATCATTCATCCATTCATGCATCACATCATGATATTTGCATCAGAAAACACAAAAAAGAAGTGCATCACATCTCATTTACATAATCAAAATCATTTCATATAGTGGCATTAGGAAAGTGGTTCACTAATCTTAAATGAGTCTCTTTAGATTTCCAAAAGAATTAGGAAATATGTCAAGTTTTGTGAAGCTTAATTTAACAAAGAATCAATTGACGACAACCTTCCCATAGCTCTTAGAAGTTGGATAGATTCACTCATTTAAGCTTAAGACCCTTGAAGTCTTGAAAACTTAGTTAAGCATACTAAATGCATCACATAATCATATCATCATCACAAAGAATCATAAGCATCATTTACATAATCATTATATCTCATTATCATTACATCCATACATAATCAATATGAACATCACATTTCATCACATATCATTATTGCATAATCAAATCCATCTCACATAGCATAAAACATCATTTGCATAAATCCATGAAACATATAGAGTCATTCATCATTCATTATCATATCATATCATAATTGCATTATCATATCATATCATCATTGCATTATCATATCATATCATCATTGCATACATCCTCATAGAATTAGATACCATCATACAATCATTTCATATAGACATTCATTCATTCATTACATCATTTATTTGCATCAGAAAAGTACAAAATATCAAATACATCACATACCATAAATAAAATCCATCACATGCATCATATAAGAATCATTCATAAATCATCATAGAATCATAACATATCACCATCATAAACATTGAAATTAAATGCATCCATTGCATATCATATCATCAGTTTCATATAGAACATCACATAGCATAAACATTGAAATTAAATACATCCATAACATGTCATAATCATCATAATCATCATAAACATAGGAATTAAATGTATCATAAACATCCATCATCATATCAACACATAGATCATAATCATCACCGCATATCATATAACCTCAAAAATCATAATGTCAAAGTGTACAAGGATATCCAAAAGTATGACGAGATACATCGATATCAAAAATGTCAGTGTATCATAAAGTCTAACAACAACAAGAAAATCATCAATGTCTAAACTGAATAAAGAGTGTATACATGTCCAGAAATACATTAGAGAATCATGACTGGAGCTATGTCGTGCTCCCGCTACACGGTGTCAGAATCACATGAAAAGGATCAATGCCTCACCCTATGCCCGATGGACCTGCCCCAGGATCTCTCATATCTCTAAGAAATGACTGTGTAACACCCACACTAACAATCCAAGACCGAGACCTGCCAGATCGGGACTATGCAAAGCTCTCTCGCCGCTCAGGAGGAACAACCTCATGACATCGGCCCCTGTAGAACTTAGCCTCTTGAGCGGTGCAGTGAATCTATCTGAGATAATATAATGTACCCATAGTTGTTGCCACCTATTGTAACCTCTCAGTAATGGCCTCAACCTACTTTTCCCACCATCTCAGGGAATCCCTCTCAGTGGTCAATGCAGAAATCTGACCTTGCACCTGTCCATGTCCCTGCGCGTGGGCCTGTATCTATGCAAACTAGGCCTACACCTATTGTGCCTACTACCTAGCAACATCCTACTCAACTGTCAAAGTTTACACCTACCCTTGTGTTTGTGTTAGAAGAGCTTGTACTTGCTTTAATTCTCCTTGTAGAGTTTATGCCTACACCTGTAACGCAACACTCTGCATTTGTTGTTACTGAGATGGCACTCTGATCTCTACCCACTATTGTGATGAGCTCACTAATGATTGCCTCTTGCAAGGCACACTCAAATTTGCAACATTAGGACTTGGCCTTGGTCCACCTCCATCTCCCCCATCACTCTCCTCATCATCACCATCATCGCTACTCTCCTCCTCCACTCTCTACCACCTTCGCTCATGACCTCCTACCTCCTCCTTTGCTAGTAGTGGAACTAGCTCATCTGGAATTGTGATCCATGGGAATGGATGTGTAAACATATAATGGGCATACTCTGTTGATATTAGACCATCGGTGATCTCCAAATGCACCTACCAAATGATGGTGGACAACCCCTAGAAGTGTTGTACTACTGCATCATAGGACAAAACTGGGCCCCACTCTGTTGCATCATGTCATCATCGTGCATAATGGGATATGCCCTAGGGCATGGTC
The DNA here is from genome assembly GCA_007258455.2 of Sequoia sempervirens. NCBI lineage: Eukaryota > Viridiplantae > Streptophyta > Pinopsida > Cupressales > Cupressaceae > Sequoia > Sequoia sempervirens. Next base: position 99,802,948 of record VDFB02047397.1, on the reverse strand, counting down.
TAAACCCAGCCATATTGTCTCAAAACTCTTAATAGCATGAATCTCTTGATGATGAAACAAGTCCAACCAATCAAATAAATTGACTGACATAAAAAGGTCATTTTTTTGTATCATCCTCTAGCCACGGCTCACAGTCCACATATGGCCTCCGTACAATAGACTCAAGATCATCCAGAGCCCTCCTCCAATACTCCAAATTTCCCAGCCTAGGTAAGCAAGTCGACTTGCATAGATATGAACATAGGGCCTCTGGGCTAGCCTATGTCTATCTCCTACTGGCCGATTGATCACTATGTGCTCCCAGGCCCAGACCTAGAGCAATGTGACTCCTACTAATAGACTAGCCCCTTGAAGGTAGACCACCTGGTGAAAATCATGGTAAAGATGGGAAAGCATACAACAACCCCACGCATATATGGTCTCATGAACGATCATACTCTCTAAGATCCTGTCCCATCCAACTGAGAGCCTCTTTGACCTATGATTAGGACAAAGGAACCCTCCAATGAAACCAACTAGTATAGAGGGTAATGTGGCATATGCATCAGCCATGTCCCTCCACATAATCTCATATCTGCATATGTGATCATCCTAGAACACTTGTTGTAGTGCATCAGTCCCGCCCTCCTCATGTGCATCATATATAACAAACTCCCCCACCATTAGAATCCATAGAATACGATATACATCCTTAGGTGTAATTGTGATCTCACCAATGGGAAAATGGAAAGTGTTATGCTCACTGTGAAACTACTCAGACAAGGCTATCAATAACCCCCTGTTGATTCTGATTTGGGGCATATCGATGAGCGATGACAAACCACACCGTGCAATAATGGCTACCTCAGGCTATGTCAAATGATGAATTAGATCCCATGTCCTCAAAAAATGCTCTATGATCTGTAAACTAGTCAAAGGCTCCTATCATCACAAAATAGAAAGTTAGTCACTCTATCAACCAACATCAACTGACATCAATCAACATCAATCAAAATCAATCAACCTTTCAATCTAATTAGCTCTAGTGAGACTTTGATCAAATCTCGTGAGCATCAAATCAATCTTAACCTCACCTATCATGAGGTTTATCAAATCAATACTAACCTCACATATCATGAGGTTTATCAATCAACTCAACCTCACCTATCATGAGGTCTATGAGAGCAATCAATCTTAACCTCGCCTATCATGTTTGTCAAATCAATCAATGTACCTCACCTATCATGAGGTTCGTCAATCAATTCAACCTCATCTATCCTGAGGTTTGTTAGATCAATCAACTTATAATTGATCCTCACCTATCATGAGGTCAATTATCATCATCCTCTCAATGATTCTCACCTATCATGAAATCAATGGACATCTAACCTATCAAAATCATCAATCATCATCAAATCACAAACTGACACGATCAAACATCATTGACATCAAGGAGTTCAATCAAGAAAATCATCAAACTTCACCAATGCACTAGAATATTCTTTCTATGCACTAAAAAAACCAATGCGCTTGAGAAATTCATAAATGTGCTAAAAAAAACCTTCAATGCGCTAATCTACTCTATGTACCAAAACATTTCATATATGCATTGGAACAGAGTCCAAATGCGCCAAAATACCCGATGCGCTATTCTATTTAATCTATGTGCTAATATAATGGCCCTATGCGCTAGACTATTCTATGCACTACAACAGTTCATGAATGTGCTACTTTGGGTTTCTAATGCACTACTTTATCCTATGCACTAATTCATTGAACCTATGTGCTAAATCGATAACCCTATACACTATTTCGGTTTGCCTATGTGCTAAAATAATTAAAAACCAAATTCAAACAAAAAATGGAGGGAAAATCAAATGTGCGAAATACGAGATGGTCTTCGGGGTACTCACCAGAGGTCTGTACATTGCTGGATGGTTGTGCCGCTTGACTCACTCGAACTGGTGTGTGTAGTAGGGGATCACCATTATGCTCCAAAATGCTCAATCACTCTCACTCACAGTTTTCAAAATTGCAAAATGCACAAATGACTTTTCTAAACAACTTTTTAACCTTTTAAAGGTTAATTAAGTGGCATTTTATGGGGTTGTTTTATTTTTATTTTTCAAAGGGGCCTTAATGAATCAGATTATCACCTGCTGGCTTCTACATCATTTTTTGGGAGATAAATCGTTTCTATTGCATAACATTTTGAGATCATCATAAATCATTGAAAAATCATCAAATTTTTCAAAAATTCAAAAAATTCTATAAATTCCAAAATTCACTGATTTATCTCCCGAGGGGGCATATATCCGTCAATATCTGAAAATCAACATCTAGGGCATCAAATTTTTTTTCTCGGTATTGGTATCAAATTTTTCTTTGAAGCAACATATAAACACATTACTTCAAAGAGGGGAAAAATGTATACACCTAAAATTCGTCATGACATCTAATTAATTAAATACTAGTTATTTAATTAATATTTCGACTACGTATAAATAAATTCTCAATTTATTTATATTGTTCACCCTTTTCTAATTCTCCAAATCTAAAATTGCATTCTTCTAAATTAATTAAATAAAAAAAATACCATAAGCTTGTTTTATTTAATTAATCTTCACTAATCTTGATTAGGAATTCAAGCACATGTCTACAACTTTTTTTGCCACCTCACCAAGGTCGCATGAAATTAAATAATTCTAATTTAAAAATTAGAATTATCTTCAACATATTTTTAAGCACATGGCTTATTCCTCACACACTTCTTCAACCAATTTTCAAACATATGCCCTTTTCTTCCCACACTTTGGTCTTTCATCCATTTGGCATGTTTCCTATTGGTCAAGAGATTCTTCCATCCATTTGGCATGTTGTCTTTGGTCAAGGGGACAACTTCTTGATTTTTTTCATCTCCACCATTCATCCTTGTTTGAATTTGGACCATCGATCATTTCCACCTCACACGATGCTAGGAAAAGGCTATAAATACAACCCTTTGGCATTGTATTTGGCATCCACTTTTTAATAGAGTTATCATGGAGGAATATAATTTGAGATTGGGAGCATTTTGGAGTCTTATAGTTACATTTTATATCACTTTTTGCATCATAGCTAAATCTTAGAATAACACTTTGCTTCATAATTGTATTTTATGTCATCCTTTGCATCATAGTTGCATTTTAGATTAGTATTTTTATAGTTAGCATTTGAGCATATGTAGAATCATCCCATCTTAGTACCATACTATCTACCTCAAATAATCTAGCATCATCATCCATTCATCATAGTATCTATTATCATTTTTATCATAAAGTTTCATGTAGAAATTTAATTGGCTTGCATGTTGAATATTATCTCATTTCCTAAGTTTCCATTTTAACAACCATTGTGCACAAAGAAATATGAGGGCCAAATGGTTTAATAAATCCCTGGGAATAAAGGACAATGAGAGGTTCTTAAAAGATTTGTTTAGCTGCAAAATAGAGTAGTTTACTTATTTCAAATATTTGATATAATTCATTTAAGGTTTTTGTTGATTTACTAATAATTTTCACATTTCACACACACACACACCTCCTATTCTAGGAAAACCACTCATGTTGTATATCTTAGCTACATCAGTTGTACTGGGGGCATTATTAGCTTAGCATGATGAGTCCTCTAAAAATCATGCAATCTATTACATTAGTCGAACATTGGTGGGTTATGAACTCAACTATTCTCCAATGGAAAAGGCTTGTCTAGAAGTGGTTTTTAGTTCACAAAAGCTTCGTCATTACATGCTCAGTCATCCTGTCAAGCTAATGTCAAAAGTTGAACCACTAAAATATTTGTTGTCCATGACTTCTTTGATTGGTCGCATGGCCAAGTGGGTCATGTTATTGATCGAATTTGACATAGAGTATGTGGACCGTAAGGAAATCAAAGGAAAATTCATAGCAGATCAGTTTGCAGACACTCCTTTGGTGGATGCATATCTGTTAGTAGTTGAGATTCCTGACGAAGAGGTCCTTAAAGTCACAAAAGCGTATATGTGGATGCTCTACTTTGATGGATCATATACACATAATGGAGCTAGTGCAGGTGTCTTATTCATCACCCCTCAAGGTGACTACATCCTAAAGTCATTTTGATTAGCATTTCTATGCACTAACAATATGGTAGAGTATGAAGCTCTCATCACTAGTCTTAGAATTTCCATCCAATGGAATATCACTCATCTATGATTTTTTGGTGATTCCCAACTAATTGTTAAACGGGTTAATGATGAGTTCCAGACAAAAGATGACAAGCTATTACCCTATAAATGCATGGTGGATGAATTCAAGAAGCATTTCAACTTCATTCAATTTGAGCAGATCCCCAAAGTTTAGAACAAGGTAACAAATGCAATGGCTACAATTGGTTCCCTCATCGACATACCCAAAGATTGAACGAACTGCGAGTTTCTCATTGAACAAGTTTTAATCTTGGCATATGATGTCCCTGATAGTGAGATGGTGTGCAATATCATAGGTCCTGAATCACCTTGGTACCATGACATTTACACCTATCTCCGTGACAATATCCTACCACCTGACCTTACTCGAAATCAATGCAAATCATTTATCCAATGTACTTGTTTCTATACCATCATAGGAGATAAACTTTATCATTGAGGGTATGATGGCACACTCTTTTGGTGTCTTAATGAATCAGAATCCCACTTTGCATTAAACGAGGTGCATAGTGGTGTTTGTGGGTCCCATTCTAATGGCATGGCTATTATTGGCCTACTATGGATCATGAATCTTGTGAGTTTGTGAGGAAATTCCTACCTTGTCAGCAACATGCAAATTTAATCCATGCTCTTGCATAAGATTTGTAGCCCATAATAACACCATGGCCTTTTTCTCAATGGGGTTTTGACCTGATCGACAAGATTTACCCTCCATCTTTTGATGGCCATACTTCCATCATCACAACCATTGAATAATTTACCAAGTGGGTGGAAGCCATTCCACTCTCCCAAATCATGGGTATTCAGATCTCCAAGTTCATCCTTTTCCATATTCTCTACAGATATGGAATCCCTTCCACCATCATCACCAACAATGGAAATCCATTCAAAAATTAGTTCATGAAACACCTTTGCGAGACATATCATATCCAGAATCATTGGTCCACCCCCTATTACCCTCAAGGTAATGGCCAAGCTAAGGATACCAACAAGACCCTCATCAAAATCCTTTAAAAGGTGGTCAATAATAATGGTCAAGATTGGCACCTCCATCTTCATCTCACCCTTTGTGCCTACCATACATCCATTTGCACACCCACTAGCACCACTCCATACTCTCTTGCATATGGTGCCAACACAATTTTTTCTATTGAAGTTGAGATCCCATCACTCTAAATCTCTTTAAAGAATCTCATTAGTGATGAAGATACTCGATTTGCACACTTAAGTCAGTTTGAACTCTTGGATGAAAAGTGCATCAAGGCCTACAACCATCTACAAGTGTACCAACATCATCTTAGGAGGAGCTACAACAATAAGGTTCATCCCCATCAATTCAATGTCGGTGATCTAGTCCTTAAAGAGAATCAGTGCACCCAACAAGATGGAGACAAGAAAGGAAATTTTGAGGCGAATTGGCTGGGTCCTTATGTTGTCACAACTAAATATGGTTTTGGGGCATATAGACTTGCTACACCTGAGGGTGAACACATAGAAGATCCTATCAACATCATGCACCTAAAGAGGTTTTACACCTAAGTCAGTTGGGTTATCCTATCTTTAAAAATACCAAAAAAGGTTAAAAACCATTAAAAAATACAAAAAAAAATCAAAAATGTCAAAAATAGTAAAGAGAATTAATCCATCCTATGGTTAAAACCACCCTTGGTGGCACCTTGGATAAGTACGTTTGGCTAAAACCTGGCAATCGACGTGATACATAGAGGGCTTAATCATTATCTACTGTGTGTCTTAGTTAATTTATGCTTCTATTTGTCCTATCCTCGCATCCTATCCTCATATCCTATCAATCCAATCCTTTCATCTGCATCCACTTATCCATTGCTTGGTATATTTTTTTTTAGCATTAAATGATCCACATTGGCTATCTGCACTCCTAAGCTTTTATCCTAATTCTGAGCTTTCATCGTTTGTTCGTCTCGTCTCATCTTTTTTCCTTTTGTTGAACTACATTGCCCTTGTGCTTTCATGTAGGCAAGGTTGATCATTTGATCAACCCCTAGGGCATTTTTTGTATAGTCTTTTTCCCCCATCATGGTCTCCATTTTCCTCTTTCAACTTTTTATCCATGGTCAGTCATCGGTCTTTTATCGAACTACGAGGGCTCTGCACTTTCACGTAGGCAAGGCTAATCTCTAATCAACCCCCAAGCCCCTAAGTCTTTAGGTTGTCTTATTGTTGTGTCATGTTGTCAAGTATGTCCTTACCTAGTTGGTTCTTAACAAACAAAGTCTGTTAGTATCATGAGGTTCAATCTATTTCGAATATCCTGAGTCATGCCGATCACTTGACCTATCCTACATCTTTGGCCTTAACTGGATGTATCCTTCCTAATCAGGCTGCATTAATCACATCCACCCTTTTGATCCTATAGCAAAGGAAAGTTGAAATTTATTGTGATCTTTTAATGGTTTTGGATTTTTCTTATCATTTGAGCTTCTCATTATACCTTATCAAGGTTTCCACAATCTGTCATATCATGGTGTGCTTTGACTAGTAAACATAGGGGCATATCTTGATCTTTTGTTTGTTTCTATCTTCTTGGTTATCCCACATAGTACCCACCAAGATCTTTGGGGTCTTTTGTTATGCTAGGGCATCCTTTGTGCTTGTGTTTATCCCAATGCTTGGCCCGACCAAAGCTATTGTGTTTTTGGGGTGTTGGGATAGCCTTCTTGTTTGATGTGTTTTTCTTATGAATGAGACACTAATCCACCTTAGTTCCTTATACATTGGTGTATCATGTCTTATGCTATATCAAAAATCAATGCTCTTAAAATGGAAAAATAACATTAGCATTGCATTGTATTTTTCCCCATCCATCCTTTTCCCTAGCCTATGGTTAGTGATTTCGGTTGTGCAAATGCTCATCTCCCATATTTTCTTCCTATCAAGGTTCCTATGGTTTTGAAAGGTGCCATACCCCACCCATTACCATTCATCTTGATATGTGATACATTGTCACCCTTATCATTGCTCACTTAGGTTCATCGTCTCATTTCATTTTGCATTGTCATTATCATATTCATTTTAAGTTGTTTAGATTAATCTATATTGGTTATTCTAAGCATCTTAAGTTCATATCATTTCATCTCATTTTCATTTGTCATTATCATATTCATTTTAAGTTGTTTAGATTAATATAGATTGGTTATTCTAAGCATCTTAAGTTCATTTCATATCATTTCATCTCATTTTCATTTATCATTATCATGTTCATTTTAAGTTGTTTAGATTAATCTAGATTGGTTATTCTAAGCATCTTAAGTTCATTCCATCCCATTATCATCTCATTGCATTATCATTTTAGGTTTTTTAGAGTTATTATTCTAAACATCTTAGTCCATCTCACTACATATGTTTCATTTCATTACATTCTTCATATCATATACATTTTATTACATTAATCACATCCATCAATAACATTATTACATATTCATACATCACATTTTTCACTCATTGCATTCCATCACATTTTCATATCATAATCAAATCATCATAAATGGCTAGAAATTTTTCCCACTACAATTAAAAGAAAAATTGATTGTACAATGTACACACATCCATCACTACCTGCGTCACAAACTGTTAGTACCACATCCGTGGCAAATAAAACCCTAAATAATTCATCATATCTAGCATCACAAAGTGTTAGACATAATGCATTTAATCCATAACATCCACATAAACATAAGCATAAATCATCATAGTCACATACATATATCACAATCATCATCACCATAAAATTCTTCATATCTCATAATCATCGACATACACCTGAACATAAATAAACATCCATCCCATAAAAAGCACATAGTGTCGGCAATATCCATCGCATATCATATAAATATCAAAATATATCATGTCCATCATATGTACATCATAATCTGTAATAAAACCATAAGAGTCCATAATTAGTCCATCATAAAAACATAACATAACAAGTCCATCATGTCCATCGATATCCATCAAATAACATAGAGGTACAAAGCTCTGATCAAATACAAAATACATCTCCTAGAGGAACAAAAAATAAAGAATGAACTAATCAATGAATGAAATAATCTCTAATATGTACTAAGGTGTTACACCCCTAAATTTAACTATGTTTTACTTATTAATTTTGAAGTAATTAGTAGATGATTACACATGATTCAATGATTTGATGTTTAGTTAAAATGTCTGGAAAAATCAATGTTTTCATGAGTTATGTTTATTTGGCTATAATTGACATGCGTTTAAAAGTTTTCAAGGTGTGATAATTTCATAATCTCGAGTTGGTGATTGCAAGTTCCATTTAGGGAATAGGTTTCTGCCCCTCTGAATGGAGGGATAGCATCATCGGAGAGAAGGGTATAGATACAAGGAAAAGAATAGGTTGCCGCCATCTTAGGTCTAGTGTTGATGCAAAATGGTGAACCTAGTTGAGTTGAGTAAGTGATACTCGACCCTTTTGGTCTAAGTTTATTTCTCAACTCGACAAGTTGTCGATGTCATTTAAAGTCTAGTTCATGTTGTTTAACATGTTTAGAAGCTTTTTGATAGTAATTGATTAGTCAACCTTTGTGTTGATATGATTCTCTTAAGGGTTATTAACTCTCTTTTTATTATATAAAACAAATGAATATATGAATGTAGGTATGCGTGGGATAAGGTAAGCATATGTACTCATACACATATAGATGGGTTCATGGATGCATATATGCATACAAAGACATAGATATTGTCAACATACAAACATTTACGTTCAAGTGTGTATGGATACATACGTGCATGCATAAGTTTTTGCGACGAAAATGACTCACATATAAGTATATTCATATATGTATGATGTGTTCAATCTTTAAATGTTTATTCTTGATGACTCTCATTGTGATATTGCATAAGGACATTGATCATGATGATAATATTTGAAGTGCATATTGAGGGGGTGACTTCGCTTGAGTGTCGACATGATAAGGAACATCATCGAATTTATATGGTAAAGTTGATATTAATCTTGGAAGTTTTAATATTTATATATAATATGAGATCATTCAAAATGGCTAATCTAACCGTAGAGCTTATTGTTTAGCTCAACTCTTACATGAGGAGCACGTTTTGTATTTAAAAGGGTGCCATCTTGTTTCTAATGCCAACATGAGCCTTGAAAGTCCATGACATACTAATTTATCGTTGGAAATAGATTTAGAAGGTTTAAAATGCTAATAGTGGCCATCAAGGGTTGTAAGCACAATTTCACGAAGGTGGCATAAACCTTATTCGATAGTAATTCAAATTCTCCACTTTCAAACCATGTCTCTCATCACATCAATTAGCATGGCAACTATTTTTTTTACTAATAAAATATATATTCCATATAATTTGATGATATAGGGGAGGATAGGAATCATGTCGTGGATGAATGGAATAATAGATTCTTGGCAACCGATTCTTTAACTGCTTTTGGAACTATTTTCTTGAACCACCTTTCTATCAATTGGGAAGAATGGATTCTTGTCGGGAGAGTCCTGTTGGGAACAAAGCTATTGGGAGGAAAAAGAAAGGAGTGTTGTTTTTTCTCAAGGAGTATTCCCAAACTACATGCAAATGAAGAATGGTGGTTGCAACTTTTGAGAAGGGGTGCCATGTAACTAAGCAAAAGGGTAGCATTGAAGATGTTTGAAGAAGTTGTGGTGGATTAGTAACCCAACGTAGCTTCTACTTGCAATGTCACTACTTAGGAAATCCTTCGCCACACTATCATGGAGGAATCGGGGACTAAGATCTATTGTGTTGCATATACTCTAACTGCCACACATGTTCATGGAAGCATTGAAATGATATGGGAATAATGATGCAGATCCTAGAAAAGTTGTTAAGATATAATGCTATGCCGCCATCATTCATGGTTTACTATATAATAGAGAAAGTCACATTTTGTTATTCAAAAACTTATTGGCCAAAAATATGAGGATAAAATAGCAAAGAAATTTTTTAAAGGTTTCAGAGTCAATAAAAGAGGTAGGAAATACCAGTGAGCAGAAATTAATGGTATTCAGGCTAACGGTCAACATAGACTTGCACAAATTCTGTCAGGGAAACTAAATCCTCTAAAATGGAATAAATGTGGCCAAAGTAATGACTATCAAGTTGGGAAGACTTAGCTTAATTGCTAGCTACATCCATAGTAACTTCAATTCAAAGCCAAAATAGTCGAGAGATGACAGGGGTTATTGTGTACATTGTAAGGAAAGTAATATTTCTTCCTTTATAATGGATATAGCCTTTTCTTTGTATACACATATACATTGTGATACTAATGGTTATGAAAACCAGTAGTGGGGAAGTCTTTCCTATAAACCACTTCATGCATGGATCTTTGTGAGATTTATTTAAATGTACAAAATGAGAAAGTTTAATTCTTGACTGTTTTAGAGTGAAATAGATGTTTAAAAGGTAGTTCGGGGTAGGTTACCCTAAGACCCTCCTTGGCATAGATATTTCTGGGATGCAACATGAAACCACCATTGCTTATTATGAGATTCTTTTTTATTATTAAAAAGGTAATATCAAACCATAGTTACTTGGTTGGTGTAGAACCAAGCTTGACTAATTGAGAAGTAAATAAGTGGAAGAAAGGACTGAAGCAAAACTAAGTGCTATATTTTAAATCAAGAACGCTTACTTGAGTAATGTATAAATATTATTGAGTTCTTTAAAAAAACTACTTGAGTAACTTTGTAATAATAATTGGGCCCTTGGAAAGAAAAAGCCTCTTTCCTTCTTCAATATGTTTGTTATTGAAAACACCCAGGTAGGGTATTTGAAAGGGATTCCCATATAATTTTATATAACCTTATGTACATCTTGATGATGACATGGTGCCATCCATATGGCTAAAGACACCTGAGAGTGGGTGAGAAGGTGAAACCCTTTGAACCATGCTAGGGCTAGAATTAGAGGCAGTAGCCTAGACCCTAGCTGTTGTAGATATGCAACAAGGGGATTCAACACCCAAGTAATTTGACCAACAAATTTAAATGATAACTTGGTGAGTAAGCATTATGTTAAGAAAATGTATGGAAGATGAGATATGTAGGTCTACACTTGTGGCTACCCCTTACTTAGCATGATTGTACTGAATTGCATGAAGGACTAAAACAATAGAACAAGACAAAAGAGTCTTTGTAACACTTTAAGAGATTTCATGATAAAGTCAAAACTTGTTTTAATGCATCAAAGATGTTTGATATTTGAATTAGAGAGTAGAATGACAGAAAGTAATGAACCCTAGAAATTGCATGAATTCAATAAGGGACTTTGGAAAAAAAGGTTAGAAATAGCTAAATCTTTACATTACATGTATATCCTGAATTAAGGATTAGTTCTAAGTCATAATGGATAGAATGGATTTTTAGTACATACAATTTTGTGTCTAGAGTACCCAATAAAGTAAGTAAAACTATAGGATGAGATAGTTCCTAAGTCGAGTTAGAGGTGTGTGTCTAGATGGCATGACCAATCAAAATAATCATACTTAGCTAGAAGGTGTCTAGAGTTGTATGGTCGATTGAGTTTTGTAGGAAACATCACCAAGGCTCAGATGGAGAAACTTAATAGATCCTTATATCTATACCCTTCATGAAGGGCAGGGCCACTTCCAATTAGGAAGTGTGCGGGGAACCACTTGATTCCATGGTTGGAAGAAAATCACTCAAATGATTCTCTCCCTCTATAGTAGAAGACTCACCGAGGCTTGTGAAGATAGATAACCACATTCTAGATGTAGTGAACTATATGTTATGGCTTATGATATTCAAACTTATGAGGTAAAGCTATTATTTTTCCATTTGTATTTTATGTAATATAAATGAAAAGTGTAAGAAATTCTCTTTGATTCTAGCTGCGATTACATATGATTTCAAGTTTGAGATTATCTAGAAAAGTTATACTTTATTTCTTGAGCTTATGCAAATGTTTAAAAAAAAATTCTCTCTCATGGTTATTAAGTTTATTTACCTTCTAGTAAATTCTTGTGTTTACTTGAGTATCAAGAGGAGGGATGTTACATATGGTATCAAAGCTAACTAGGTTCAACACATGGACCTATGAGCTCATTATGAGAAAACTCATTAAACATTCAGTGGATTGGCTAAGGTTTCAAACTGGATTGATACAAAATGGCATCAAGAAAAATGAAGGAAACTGTCAGGAAGACTATTTTTCCAACACTTACCCAAATCAATGGCTAAGAGAAAGCCAACTGAGGAGTTAAAACTCCAAGAGAAAAAAAAATTCTACTAAGGTTGCATAGTGGAAAGATTTTGAGACTTGACTAGAAAGGTAAAACCTTGGCCAGTTTCTAATCAGACTAAGAGCTCGGGTAGAGCAGTGTCTGTATGAATTCAAGATCAATATTATTTCTTAAGAACTTAAGGATGGGAATATCCAGAAGTAATTAACTAGGTGCAGGGGCATATGAGTGGTGGAAATCTTTGAAACTATATCGACACCTAGAAAAGATGGGTTCTAGTCTAACTTCTAGATGGCATGGAATGAGCCAAGTCGAATAAATGGATCATTAAAGGATGAGTGGTGTTATACTAGCATAGAATACAAAAAAATGGTTGAGAACTAAGTACATTCCTTTTGGTAGAACTAGATAGTACAACAGCATCAGTGAATGTAACCATCACCAAAGTATTTAGTTAAAGTTGTTTATGTTTTGAACAAGTAACCTATTCAGTGAAGTAAGGAATAGAGTATTGTAAAGTGGAATGAAGAAAATAATTTTTTGTTACCAATTGTAATCTTTGTGTGATGCTATAGCACAATCTTATAATGTCATCTAAGCAATGAAGAACATATACTCCAGGAAATAGGAGTGGTTGTGTTATAACCTTTTTATTTGCAAAATTTTTGAGCCTAATGAAAGTATTAAGGGACTTATCTTTTTGATGTGCTTGTAACACAATCTTTAACCACTGTAAGTTTTTGGAAAATCTGAATATAGTGCAACAATCTACTCCCTTGTTAGTGACTTAGTCAAGTCACATAGTGCATAATAAGTGTTCCTTATATTTTGACACTTCTTTGGATTTTTGGTAAAATTCCTTTCAATACTGGAAAGGATTGTCATTTTTTTATTTCTTAATTTTGAAATGGTCTAGCCACCAAATTTTGAAGATTGTTTATTTTATGGCCAGTTGGTCAAAATTTGATTTATTGTTAGAAATGAGCTCATTCTTTTGATTTATTGTTGAAATTAAAATTGTTTATATTTTGATATTGAGTTAAGTTATTGTAGTGGCTATATAAGAACATTTTGGTTGTTCACTATGTTTGATGTAATGTTCATCTCTATCATGTCCTGGATGGGCCTCTCATGGATTGTGTAAGGGAGTAAATTGTAGAAAATGCACTCGGTATGTCCTTAACTTTATAGAAGAAAGGAAACCTTGTGAGGAAGGAAATTAGTTCCAAACCCTTTTAGGGTTATATAATTGATATGTAAGCTATCGAAAGGAGTTCTTATGCATATATCACTTTTCAAACCTTGTGTTATGGTATATGGGGGGACAGGTAGTCCAGTAATCCTAGGTGAATAGTCTCTCCAAGTCGAGTAGGGTGGTGAACCATTACTACGTGGATTGCAAAACATATGTATATAAAAACTATGGCCATAGTGAGTGTTGTTTCCACTACGTGCACTCATCAGTTCACCGTAATCCAGACACTTAGCTAACTCAGAGTTTTCATACTTAGTAGGAGGGTATCCTTAGTAGTGTGATAGAGTTGGTTAAGTGGGGGTACACACCAGAGCTCAGATGGACAACTAAGAGGGTTTCCAACACAACCTTTTGATGAAAGGTAGGACTGCTTCCAGGCAAGAAGTGTGCTAGGGGAAACCGCTTAAGTCTGTGGTTGGAAGGAAAAACAGTCGAGGGATGCCTTCCCTCTTATCAATGGCAAGCCGAGTCTTCAAGGACAGTTAACCTAGATAAGGAATTCTGATCCTTTCTCTTGTATTTACTTACCAGTTTATTTTAATGATGCCTGAAATAAATAAAATTGGTACTTGATGAATAACCTTTTCAACTAGAAAAGTGAAAGTTGATGTTACTCTTTGTAACTTGCATGATGAGTAGTAGATTGCATTTTCATAATGATATCAACCTTTGGTGAAATTCTCTTGGTAAACCTATGCTAAAAAATGGTTGATTTCTACACGTAGAAAGTGTATCCACCTTTTATGGTGTTTGTTATAACAACTTCTATAATTTTTCTATCAAGTGACTCCATTTGAAACGTTGGATAGAAGAAGATGTTGAACTCCTATAAGTTGGGTAAGCTAGAAGATAGGACTAGCATTAGTCCAGAAATGTTGTCAGAAATGGATAAACAAATCAAACCAGTCACAAAAGATTGGTGGAAGCTAGTAATAGATAGAAAAGCTAAGTAAATTCCAACCGTACACCAACACAATTCTTGGCTAGAGAAGAAAATCTACATAAAATAAGGAATGTATTCCAAACTAGCTCATAGATATAAAGGGCTCTTCAAAATTCTTGAAGTTATCAATTTGATTGACTACAAAATCATTCTATTATTAGCTATTACCAGGAGGTATAATTGATTTTTATGAATTATATTTGAAAAGTATATAATACATGATAATTATATTCTTAGAATTTTTTATAGGTACATGACTGGGGAGTGGCCATGATCAAGCTTCTTAAATGAAAGCTCTAGTGGGGCCAATATATAGAGGGTAATATGACATGGGAAGTTACCATGATTTTATATCAAAGATTTTCTAAATTGCTTACACTATTACAGGATAAACATTTTTTTTTATCTTATTAAGGTTTCAAAGGCATTGGATCATCGAGGATGATGACTCTTACGGGGGGAGATATGTTACACCCCTAACTTTAACTATGTTTTAACTTTTACTTTTAAAGTAATTAATAGATGATTACGCATGATTCAATGATTTGATGTTTAGTTAAAATGTCTGGAAAAATCAATGCTTTCATGAGTTATGTTTATTTGGCTATAATTGAAATGTGTTTAAAACTTATCAAGGTGTGATGATTTCTTAAGGATTGTGAAATGGTTAATGATACACTAATCTCGAGTTGGTGATTGCAAGTTACATTCAGGGAACAAGTTTCCACCCCTCTAAGAAAGGGAGGGAGAGCATCATTGGAGAGAAGGGTATAGATACAAGGAAAATAATAGGTTGTCACCATCTTAGGTCTAGTGTTGACGCAAAATGGTGAACCTAGTTGAGTCAGGTAAGTGATACTCAACCCTTTTGGTCTAAGTTTATTTCTTGACTTGACAAGTTGTCAATGTCGTTTAAAGTCTAGTTCATGTTGTTTAACATGTTTAGAAGCTTGTCGATAGTAATCAATTAGTCAACCTTTGTGTTGATATGATTCTCTTAAGGGTTATTAACTCTCTTTTTATTATATAAAAAAAATGAATATATGAATGTAGGTATATGTGGGATAAGGTAAGCATATGTACTTGTACACGTATAGATGGGTGCATGGATGCATATGTGCATACAAAGACATAGATATTATCTATGTACAAACATTTTTGTTCAAGTACGTATGGATACATACGTGCATGCATAAGTTTTTGTGATGAAAATAAATCACATATAAGTATATTCATATATGTATGATGTGTTCAATCTTAAATGTTTATTCTTGATGACTCTCATTGTGATATTGCATAAGGATGTTGATCATGATGATAATATTTGAAGTACACATTGAGGGGGTAACTTCACTTGTGTTTCAATGTGATAACGAATGCCATCAACTTTGTATGGTAAATTTGATATTAATCTTGGAAGTTTTAATATTTATATATAATATGAGATTATTCAAAATGGATAATCTAGCCATAGAGCTTATTGTTTAGCTCAAATCTTATGTGAGGAGCACGCTTTGTATTTAAAAGGGTATCATCTTGTTTCTAATGCAAACATGAGCCTTGAAAGGCCATGACATACTAATTTATCATTGGCAATAGATTTAGAAGGTTTAAAACACTAATAGTGGCCATCAAGGGTTGTAAGCACAATTTCACAAAGGTGGCATAAACCTTATTCGATAGCAATTCAAATTCTGTACTTTCAAACCCCATCTCTCATCACGTCAATTAGCATGGTAACTATATTTTTTACTAACAAAATATATATTCCAAAGTAATTCGATGATATAGGGGAGGATGAGAATCATGTCGTGGATGAACGAAATAACAAATTCTTGGCAACTAATGCTTTAACCACTTTTGGAACTATTTTCTTGAACCACCTTTCTATCAGTTGGGAAGAACAAATTCTTGTCAAGAGGGTGTTCTTGTTGGGCACAAAGCTATTGGGAGGAAAGAAATTTTTTTTTTTTCCTCAAGGAGTATTCCCAAACTACATGCAAATAAAGAATGGTGGCTGCAAATTTTGAGAAGGGGTGCCATGTAACTATGCAAAAAGGTGGCATCGAAGATGTTTGAAGAAGTTGTGGTGGATTAGTAACCCAATATAGCTTCTACTTGCAATGTCACTGCTTAGGAATTCCTTCACCACACTATCATGGAGGAATCAGGGACTAAGAGTTGTTGTGTTACATATACTCTAACTACCACACATGTTCATGGAAGTGTTGAAATGATATGGGAATAACGATGCAAATCCTAGAAAAGTTGTTAAGATATAATGTTATGCTTCCATCATTCATGGCTTACTATATAATAGAGAAAGTCACATTTTATTATTTAGAAACCTATCAGCCAAAAATATAAGGATAAAATATCAAAGCAAACCTTTAAAGGTTTGGGAGTCAATAAAAGAGGCAGGCAATACTAGTGAGAAGGAATTAATGGTATTCATGCTAAGGGTCAACATAGACTTGCACAAATTCTGTCAGGGAAATTAACTCCTCTAAAGTGGAATAAATGTGGCCAAATTAATGACTATCAAGTTGGGAAGACTTACCTTAATTTCTAGCTACATCCATAGTAACTTCAAGTTCAAAGTCAGAATAGTCAAGAGCTGACAAGGGTTATTGCGTACACTATAAGGCAATTAATCTTTCTTCTTTTATAATGGATATATCCTTTTCTTTGTATACATGTATACATTGTGATAATAATGGTTATGAAAAATAGTAGTAGGGCACTCTTTACTATAAACCACTTCATGCATGAATCTTTGTGAGATTTATTTAAATAAATCCAAAACAAGAAAGTTTAATTCTTGATTGTTTTAGAGTGAATTAGATGTTTAAAAGGTAGTTTGGGGTAGGTTATCATCAAACCCTCCTTGGCATAGATATGTTTGGGATGCAACATGAAACCACAATTGCTTATTATGAGATTCTTTTCATTATTAAAAAGGTAATATCAAACCATAGTTCCTTGGTTGGTGTAGAACCAAGCTTGACTAATTGAGAAGTAAATAAGTGGAAGAGAGGATTGAAGCAAAACTAAGTGCTAGATTTACTCTCAAGAATGCTTACTCAAGTAATTTATAACTATTCTTGATTTCTTTAAAAAACTACTTGTTGAGTGACTTTGTAATAATAATCAGGCCCTTGGAAAGGAAAAACCTCTTTCCTTCTTTGATATATTCCTTATTGAAAACACTCAGGTGGGGTATTTGAAAAGGATGCCAATATACTTTTATATAACCTTATTTACATCTTGATGATGACATGGTGTCATCCATATGGCTAAAGATGCCTGAGAGTGGGTGAGAAGGTGAAACCCTTTGAACCATGCTAGGGCTAGAATTAGAGGCAGTAGCCTAGACCCTAGTTGTTGTAGATACACAACAAGGGGATTCAACGCCCAATTAATTTGACCAAACATGTTAAATGATAACTTGGTGAGTAAGCATTATGTTAAGAAAAATAATGGAAGATGAGATTAGATGTCTACACTTGTGGCTACCCCTTACTTAGCATGATTGCACTGAATTGCATGAAGGACTAAAACCATAGAACAAGATGAAAGAGTCTTTGTAACACTTTAAGAGATTCCATGATAAATTCAAAACTCATTTTAATGCATCAAAGATGTTTGATATTTGAATTAGAGAGTAGAATGAAAAAAATCCATGAACCCTAGAAATTTTGCATGAATGCAATAAGGGAATTTAAAAAAAAAGGGTTAGAAATAGCTAAATCTTTACATTATATGTATATCATGAATTAAGGATTAGTTCTAAGTTAGAATGGCTAGAATGGATTTTCAGTACATACAAGTTTGTGTCTAGAGTACCCAATAAAGTAAGTAAAACTATAGGATGAAATAGTTCCTAAGTCAAGTCAAAGGTTTGTGTCTAGATGGCATGACTAATCAGAATGATCATACTTAGCTAGAAGGGGTCTAGATTTGTATAGTTGATTGAGTTTTGTAGGATACATCACCTGGGCTTAGATGGAGAAACTTGACAGATCCTTATATCTATATCCTTCGTGAAGGGCAGGGCCACTTCCAGTTAGGATGTGTGCAAGGGACCACTTGAGTCCGTGGTTGGAGGAAAAGCACTCAGATGATGCTCTCCCTCTATAGCAGAAGACTCACCGAGGCTTGTGAAGATAGATAACCACATTCTAGATGCAGTGAACTCCATGTTATGGCTTATGAAAATCAAACTTATGAGGTAAAGCTATTCTTTTTCCATTTTTATTTTATGTAATATAAATAAAAAGTGTAATGACTTCTCTTTTATTCTAGCTGTGATTACATATGATTTCAAGTTTGAGATTATCTAGAAAATTTGTACATTATTTCTTGAGCTTATGCAAATGTTTAAAAAAAATCTCTCTCATGGTTATTAATTTTTTCTACCTTCTATTAAAATTCTTGAGTTTACTTGAGTATTAAAATGAGGGATGTAACATAAGGATTATGTTTTCATTGCCTCTATCTACTGCTCATCCACTTTGCACATCCTGTCTCCTCATGTCCTCTCTACCTTGCTCTTGCTCCATTTGATCTTTGGGGGGAGTCTAGGACTTAATCTTTGCCTCTGGGGGGGAGTCTCACATAAGTTGCTATATCCCCGTGTATGAGTGGACCCTGAGTGTGACGGTGCTAGCATCTAAGGGACTGCTCTGACATAGGGGAAAATCTCTATGTGGGATCCAGGATGACCTGATGATAAGCAAGAATATAATAAGTCCCCTCTGTCCTAACATCTGCCACCTCCACTGCCTGTCGTCTCGCAAGGTCCCACTCAATCTAGTACCTATCCTACAACCCCATGGTATATCTCCTCTCTTGATCCCATGCATCTTGGGTCAGTCTCATCTAGTCCAACTATGCTTACAACTGTGACATCTCATGTACCGCCGCATCTCAGTCACCCTATAGGGCCTATGCTTGTGCCTCTACTTCCTCTATTCTCTCCAATAGCCCCTCTACATTTCCCATAGTCACCTCGACATACTCTTACCTATCTTGTAGCTCATCTCTCTCCCTCCTCATCTCCTCCAATGCCTAATGCATCTCTGCCACCTGTCTCCTAAGGTCATCCCTCTCTATGTGGGTTTCTTGTACCCTCAATGAGGCCTCATCTACTAGGGCCTCGTAGTCCTTGTCTCCCTCCCTCCACAACCTTTCCACCTTTGTTTGCAGCCTATCTTTGTTTGCCTCAGACTCTTAGAATCGATGCTCTATAATCCTTAGGCAAACCAGGGCTCATGTGAGTAGCACCACAGGATCCTCGAGTGGCAATGGTACATATGGGACTATTTCTAAGGGATATATCTCTGGAACATCCACCTCCATCACATCTCCCTCTCCTCTTGCCTCATCCATCTCAGCATATCCATCACCCCCTCTCCTTTGTCATCCTCTCCCCCTCCTCCTCTGCAACCTGGCTAACCTCCTATTGTCATCTGACCCATACCCTAGTGCTCCCACAATTGGCTATACCATGGTAATTTGCCCTTGTCTCCCCTCTACCCACCATGCCAAGTATCACATAGTGGTGTCTACATCTACTGGTCTTCCTCTCTAGGGATATTGTGTCAATGGTACCATATCCCACATTTGTCATGCATAATCTATCATAATTGGATCTCCCCATAATGTTGTCAGTTCCCTGGTGATCCTCTAGAACTGATGGGGTCCCATAGGAATATCCTGTTGAATCCCAAACTATCTCATGACCTTGTCTAGTCTGTGTAACTCCATAATGAATGGATCCTATCCAATGAGATAACAAACTAAGAAGAAATAACCCCTATGCCTCATATCATCATCCCTCCACCCATGGAAGTGTCGTTCCATGTATGGTCTCCATGTGATATCCTCTAATCTCAACCCATCCAGTCTTTGTCACCATCCTTCCAAATCCCCCACTAACAGGTGTAGACACGTAAAATATATTGATTGATCTTGTGCACCTAATCCTGATTACTATCACCAGTTCATCCTAAATCATCTCCTTTACTAATCATTTAATCAAATAATATTTATTTAATTAAATTCATCACATTTCATCTCTTAATTAAATAAATAAATTTTATTTGATTAAGTTATTATCTCCTATTAATTAAATAAATCATTTTGTTTAATTAATCCTATAGTCCCTCTTTTAATTAAATAATTCATTTTATTTAATTAATCTCTAAAGTCATCTCATTTAAATTAAATAATTTTTTTATTTGATTTAAAACTAACACCATTCTCTTTAATTAAATAAATCAAACTTTATTTAATTAATTCTAAAATCATTATTCTTCTCATTCTTGATTTATTTAAATCCTAAAATCAAAATCAAAATGTCAATCCGTTAAATCCTATCTTAATTAATCAAATCCTAATTAATCCTAATCTTAATCCATCAAATCCTCTAGCTTTTGCAACTTGCTCATGAAAATCATTTTAATTGATTTATTAAATCTTTGTTTTCATTCAAAAAGGCATCAAAGGATGGAATATTCCTCAAATTTGAAATCTCCCCCCAAAAGTACTTGTCCATCCAACAAGGCATTAAAGGCCTCTTACATGTCCTTTTCTTGAGCCAATTGATATTAACTCCATCATTCATCTCATCTTTCAAGCCATCTTTTGAATTTCAAATTTCCCCCTCTTTGCACATTGCCCAAAATGTGCTCCATCTCTCTTCAATAGCATGTTGACAAGTGGCACTTTATCATTGGTTTATTTTTAGTCCCACATTCATCCATTTTTCCTATTCCTCCATCTTTCACATCTATAAATAAGAGTGTCTCACTTGGATTTTGGATCCACAACTTCATGCAAAGACATTATCTTGAGATTTTGAATTTTCTCATCCATTGTTCATCCATTTTCTCATTTTCATAGCCAGGTTATGCAAGAATTCAACCAAGAAGCATTAAATCTTCATCAAATCATCATTCAAGCTTATAAGGGATTGGGAAAGGGCCATTTTCCACATCAAAATGGCACCAATTCCCCCATGCGATTGAGATTTTGTTGCATTAAATAGGATTTGATAACTTTTGTTTGTGTTCTTCATTCCATTTCTTGTTTTGTGCATTTCAAATGAATTATGTGGGGAATGTTGATTTAACTTGCATAATGGACTAATGATGTGTTGTTTGATTGTGTTTGTGTAGGTCTAGATTCACCATTCATATTTTGGCACTAGAAGGAGGGCGAATCTTTCAAAATTAACAAATTTTTTGGTCAAATTCTGTTGTTTTTTATATTTTTTTATCTTTCAAGGTAAAACAACACCGTTGAAGGAAATTGTGATGCATTTGTGGTCTCTATTTTTCCAAACAGCATTGCTAGTTTCACTAGAGTGCCGCTCAAATCCTTAAACAATGCCACTTTTGTTCCAGCATCGTTGTTTGGACCCAAACAGTGCCGCTGCAAAGGGGCGTCGCCTTTGCTTTCTTTCTTTTTCACTCAATCTTAAAATGGTCCTATCTTGGTCATATTTTGGTCTTTTTTAGAGCTTTTTTTTTAAATGGAGTATAATTTCATAAGCTATCCAATGGTGTAGGTGGTTATCAACTTTGATAGAGTTAAAAATTTCAAATTTTCACCTAATTTCAAATTACAATAAAACTTGGTCTAAATTTTAGGGTTTTTATGTTAATCATTTATCTAACCCTCATATCTTCTTGTTTCTTGATTTCATCTAACATTTGGAGCTTGTATTATAGGTTTTAAAGGATCATGGAGCATGGAAGTGAAAGAAAAAGCATTATCACATCATTGTATCAAGTGTTTTTGAACACTTTAGGAAGCAATTATAATCCCACTTTTAAGGACTTTGTCACTTTCAACCTTTTTAGGACTCAATAATTTTTCATTTGGGCTTAAAAAGAACTTTAGAAAACTTACTATATTTTTTTTAAGGCTTAACAATTGAACAAGCAAATCAAACATTTCCTTTTGGTGCTTAAAAAAAATCCAATTCTTGCTTTGAAGGATTAAAATGAACATGTCCCTTTATGTTTTGTAATCTCTTATCCAAAGTAATATCATTTAAAAGACGTATGTGCTTCTCTTGCACCTCACGGTGATCTTGATAATCAAAAGAATTTTTATGATATTAAGTTGTATAAGTGATTGCCTCCACACTTCAATTTGGATTCTTAAAATTAAACAAAATCTTGCGAATGTGAGTGGAGTATATTGCATGTGTTCTCTCTTTGTTTCTCAACAAAGATTGATCAAACTATGGATGTGCTTGCTAACTTTTGTTTATCCTTAGAGGGCCTGCTTGGTGGGAAAAATTAATCACCTCAGGGAATGACCCAACCAGGAACACGCTAAATCCAAGCGACTTCCACCCAGTATATAAGTGTGGGTACTTGAGGAAAGTTCAAGTATCACAAGGATTGTTCTGACAAGAAGGGAAGCGATGGTCTCTTGTTGTATGGATGATCTCCCACAAACAAAATGCCTATACTAGAAGCTCTTGTTTAGAAGGCCCAAATCCTTAATCTATTTGTTGGTGCAAGAATGGTCATTCTAAAGTTGTCCCACATTTTTACAGCTCTTAGTAGAGATGAGAAGTATGCCATGGGAGTTCATGGGTACTAATGCTTGGCTAACTCAAGAAGTGTGTGCCGTGGAGGGGATCCAATGTGGTCAAGCATCTAATCACCTGCTAAGAGTAGGTGTAGCTAGATTTATCCAAGTGGGAAATCAACAAATATTGCCTCTTATCCATAGGGTTGTGCATGTTCTTGGAATCAAAACACTTTGCTTGGATCTTAAACATTGGGAAATAAACATTCAAACGTGATCACCAAATTTCAAACCCTTTAGGAAGCAAATACCTTTGAAAAAATTCAAGTGTTATTGCTTTCCCTAGGGATTCTATCCATAGAGGCTTCTAAGCATTTGAATTTATATCTCCATTTTCTCTCACTAAATTCAACAAATGGGGAACTTTTTCCTTAATTTCCTTGATTTGCACATAATGGAATTTGTGGGATGAGATGAAATTGGGACATTGGATATATAGTTTGAAAACCTAATCAAGAAAGTATTTGTGGTAAAAAGGACTCATTAATCAAGATAAGAAACAATTGGACCCCACACATGTGCCTATTTATCTTTTATCTTATGGTCTTTTGAGAAAACATTGATCTTTTGGTTTGAAGAACTCTTAGGGAAAAGCATGTTCTTCAAAACCTTGGTCTTGTAAACAAGTCCCTCTTAGTTTCATTTAGGATCAAAACAACCAATCATTTCATCCATCTCAAATGTCAATCAAATCCTACCTCACAAAAAACTCTTAGAAATCTTGGAAAAATCCTTCAAATCAACATCAAAATCACATTGTTTGACTAGGTGTGTGCAAATGAATCCTTCTTCATACACTTAGTTAAATTATCACCTTGTGGAAAAATTTATTGCAAGACAACATCCAACCTCTTGGAGTTTATAAGTTCATTTTCAAATCCAAATCAAATCCAAAATCCAAATCCAAATCAAATCCAATAAAAAATCCTAGAGTCTAGCATTGATCCAAGGTTCCTAAAAGTTCAACACCCATATCACTCACCCCTTTCATCATTCATCTCATCATTGGTCCTAAAAACCTTCGAGGTTCACTTTTGCAACAAGATCAAAACAAAAGAAAAACATCGAATATAAACTTGATTCATACATCATGAGTGGTCTAAATCAACCAAAATATCAAAGCCTTACAATGCCAACTGATTATCAAAACTCACAGTTATACAATCCATACATGGCATCATTATCTCCTACAAACCTCAATGGTACAACAAATGTGAGTATGCCCAATCTAAATTTTGGAACACCTTTCCCTATGGTAGATTTAAATCAAAGTCCAAACCTAAAAATCTATCAACCAAACAATCAATGCAAGAATCTTCAACAAAACAACATTATCCCACCAAATTCATACATGCCAAATGTGAATATACCAAGTAAAAATTTACCAAACATGAACATTTTGAATCCACACTTGGTAAACTTTGGTTTATATATGTTTGCGAATTATGCAAATGTTGTTCAAAGTCCAAAAAATATGATAATGACTCCATGTATTGATCCAAGTCAAGGTAACACCATGCAAAATCAAAGTTACCTAAATCAAGGCAATGTGATTCCCAACCACAACAATTTTGAATTTCAACCTATCATGCCAAATCTAAACATCATCCCAAATCATAACATTGCCCAAAATCAATTTGTCCATGATCCCATGCAAACACCACAAGTATGCATTCCAAATTTGTCTGAACAAAAACCAAATCAACTATATCAAGGGTGTCAAGATCAAAATTGAGATCAAATTTTGCAAGATCAAATTTCTTCACTTACAAAAATAGTTGATTCATTGCGCCAAGAGAAATCTCCACCCCAAAATCAATACACTCTTCCATTGGTTAAACCATGTCATCAAAGCATTGAGTTCTATCCACAACCACATCAAGAAAAATATCTCCAATGCCAAGAAGTTGGATATCAAGATCGACAACATCAACAACAAACCCAACCTCCACATCTCAAAGATCAATCACCACATCTCCAAAATCAATCACCACAAGGTCAATTTAAAGTACAAATCTCACAAGATAATAAATGAAAATACACACCACTTGGGAAACCAATTGAATCAGTCATGCAATAGTTGTTACAAGAAATTCTCATCAAAATCCCCTTTTATGAAAATTATCAAGAGCCTCAAGTTAAACCACTAGGGTATAACGAGAAGCACCTTTGTGATTTTTACAAAATAAAGGGACACACAACATCAAATTGTATTCAGCTCAAAAATCTCATCCAAGACCTGATTAATCAAAAAATCATAACTATTGGGGAAAATGATCAGGATTCAACCACTAGCGATAGCATTAACAATCTCTCCACCATAATTGTTGAAAACAATGATCAAGATCTATCCATCAATGAAAACCTTGAAGATGTTTCTACCTCATCCGATGATCAAATCAACATGCATCAAGGGTCATTTTTTAGTACTGATCAAAATCCCTCAACAATATTCGGCAATGATCTATTTCAAGGGGTGTTAGACTTATTTGATTCTATTGACATAATCCATGACCCATCGACTAATGATCATGTTGAAAATTTCTCTATGTCACCTAATGAGTTAGAGAACATATCTTAAGAATTTATTCCAAAGCATGATCAACATCTTTCACCAAAGTCTAGCAATGTCCCTTTCCAAGACATATTGACATCCTTTGACCTCATAGTTACAGATACTAAAGGGATCCTCAACTCAATGTTTGATCCAAGTCCACTCAAAAATCAAGAGGATATTGAGCCACTTCTCATGCCTAATGACGATGTCCAAGAACCCTTTGTGAGCAATCCATCCTTTGAAATTGACTCATGTGAAGTACTTGATCCAAAGCCTATCAAAAGCAATTCCAAAATTAATCAAGATCAAGAAGTCATGACTCCAAGATACTACAATGATCTAATGGACACTCTCCTATCTATACAAGATGTCACAAATGATGATCACATCCACATAGCACCTGCTCCTCCATCTACCCATGAGATGCTTTCTTTGGATGGACATGTAGATGATCTTCATTCAAAATAGGATTCCTTTACTCCTAGCATTATTACACAAAAATAGTAGGTTATTGATTCCTACAATCAAATTGAGTTAACATCAGGATCAAATATATCCCAAATTCAGATTGAGGACATCATGTATGAATATATCCAAAATTATCCACTCAAGGAAATAGGTTAGACAAAACAAGATATTTTGGAGTTAGTAGAGAAGCTAATTGAAATAACATCATCTACAGTGATCATTTATCAGAGGATGCTTACTAAACAAGAAATCTCAAAACAAGCAAAATAAAAGAACAAAGGTGCTACTACCACCCTACCAGGGGCAACTATGTCTCAAGCACGTGTCAACATAGGGAGCATGAAGAATCCTTATGATGAAACTAATGCTTATACTACAACCAGCCATGTCACGAATCTTCATCCACCCATCACCTCATCCGCAAATTGGGACCAACATCAAAAGAAGGATGTGAATCAAAGAAAGAAGAACATAATCAAAGAAAAAGAATCTGAGAAGCATAATCGACAAATCAAATACACATGGATACCAAAAAATACAAAAAAATATTATCCCTATCAAACTCCATCAATCAAAGAAACTATGGGGAAAAATAAAAAAGGGAAAAGTATCCATAAAAGATGTCCACAAAGGAAAAAGAAAACTTTTGAAACAATGTACAAATTATACCAAGCAGTTGGTCCTAATTTCATGCACACTTACACATCCACCCATCATTGCTCATCTTCCCAAGTTTGGAGAGTCAAAGGTTCCAAGTTGTCAACCAATCCATCTTTTATTCCTAAACACACTCCATCCGCACCTCCATGCATGATATCCAATTCTCACATTGACCATGTATTTGCAGCCACCCTTCATCAGAAGGATTCAGAAGGAACTCTATCGCAATGTGTGCACAAAGATAAAGTTAACTCCAGTATTAGCAAAGCAGATCAAGAATCTCAAAAGTTGTATTCAAGTGCATATATCTTGGAAAAAAAACTTCTTCAGGAAGGATATCGATGGCACATTATGAAAAAATCATCTACATCAACACCACCAGGTGGTTCAACATGAGCTTAAAATATTTCACAGAAAAAATCAAAAAATATAAAAATCCAAAAAAATCAGAAAAAGGATTGAAAACAGTAAATAAAAAAAATCGTCCTCTAGTGAAAACCACTATGATGGCGCTTTGGATAGGTACCATGATGAAAACCTGGAAAACAAGCGTTATGTGTAGAATCAAGCATCTGTGTGTGCTAGTTTAGGTGAAAGCATCTCATCTATAATAAACTCCAACATTCCATCCATCTTATCCATAATAAATTCATTTGATCCATGAACCATTTATCCAATCCGTTTTCATCCATCTGCATCCATATTCTACATTATCTTGATCTTGACAAAGTTTGGTGCACACTTTACACTTGCTTATGGTAGACATCTTGACATGAGTCATTTTCATTGATCCTATCCTACTAGATAAGCCATGAAGCACTATCCAAATGACCATCCTCTATCTGAACCTATTATCTTATCACAAGATAATCCTTGGAATCCTTTGTATGCTTACCATATCCATCCATCCATGGCATTTCAAACATTACTAGACACTGGGGGTAGATATTTATATCTTGCTTTAGGAATAAATCTTGATCTATATCCTCCAACTTATGTGGTGATTCAAACATTGGAAAATGTAAAATCAAATTGGGCCAAACACTTGTGAGCAAAAATCAAAATCACTAGCCCATGGCGTATTTTGACAAGAAGACGTTCCTTTTCAAGCTTTATCTTTCATCGAACATCAATCCAAACAATCAATATCGGTTGCATCTAATTTGCATGTCAATGTCACATCAAATTATTCAAACAAATTTTGTTCCAAACCAAGCTTCATCAATCTTGATCAAATTAAATCCAATCAATCCATCATCATCTTGGGATATCCTTCCCAATCCTCGTGTTGCTTAACACTATCCTTGCATTGTTGTGTATCCTCAACAATGTTATCATCATCAATCCATTGATCCGATCAATCAACCTTAGCTTGGTTTTCAACAAAATCCAAAAAAAAAGCACTGATATCATCATGCATATCCATATCCAAATCGTTAAAATCGTGCAAAAATCCAAAAACATCCAAAACATATCAAAAATCCAAAAACACTCAAAAAGTCAGAAAAACATCAAAAACATGGAGTTCAAACTACGTCGTCTTTGAGCTTACACATAGGCAAGGCTAATCTTTGATCAACCCATGAGACACAAAATCCAAAAACATTCATAAAATCTCAAAAAACACCAAAATCCAAAAAAATTCATAAAATCTCAAAAAATCCAAAAACATTTGAAAATTTGAAAATCAAAACATTTGTAAAATTTTGAAAATACCAAAAACAACTGCAAAACATTTCAAAAATTAAAAAACATCCAAACATTTGAAAAAATCCATCCATCCTATTTCGCTTCACTGGCAATAATCTCATCCATAATAAACAAATCGTCACACTCACCCTTTGGCAAAACAAAACCACAACAATCAACAAAAGCAAACTTCAAACGCAAAATTAAAATTGAAACAACAAACTTTTAAATGCAAAATCAAACTCTTGATCATTTAGAAACATGTCAATCAACCTTATATCAATAGCCTTTCAAACAACCTATCAACTTGCCACCATCCACTAACATGTCCTAGGATTCATCCTTCCTACAATGGGCATTATCTTTGGCAAAATCACTTCAGATTCTTATCCTAATCAAAACAAATCCCTTTGGCTAGAGGTATGAAGAACATTGACTTGTTTGTGTACTTGATCTTTTCTTTTTGATTTATCTTATTACACTCATTCCAATGACCTCTCAATGATTTCTAATCAAAAGGATCTTGAGAGAAACAAATGGGGCATTGAACATTATCTTTTGCCTATTGTGCTTGTTGGACGTTCTTGTAATATAACTTGGTGAATACTTGCTTTGTTAGGTATGTATGGAGTGTGTTTTGGGTAGCTTGTTGACTATTGCATTGATAGGTTATACCTTTCTGTGTTTTGGTCCAAGATGTTTGAAACTTCTGAAGTGCATCCTAGCAAGGTTTTTGTATGTCAGGTGTGAACAAGAATACTCCTATCTGTTTGTCAAGTCAAAGTCCATCGCACTAGGTTCAATGCCATCGTGGTTCTTTATACCTTGATGCATCATGCCTACATGTGTTATCAAACATAAGGTAAGTAGCCCTTTTAAAATCCCAATTCCTGATAAGCATCATCAACATCATCATTTATCATCATCTCTAATAAAGTCTCATAGATCATGGACTTGTTGGATCCTCTTGTCATCATCTCATTTCTTCGTATTCTTCTTTACTAACAATTTTGTCCAAGTATCAAGTGTGTGTAATATATCAAAATATACATGAGGCTACCCATGGCTGATGACTGTCTACATCATCAAATCTATCTACATCAAACATTCGAGTTGAAATAATCTTGAACCTCTTTGTCACGAGATCGACCCTCAAATTGAACTTTTTGCTCGATCTCTCGAGGGGGCAGTGTACCAGCATAATTCTTTCATTGGGGTAGTAGTGGGGCATCTGAAAAAATTAGAGATTTTTTGAATTTTGATCTCGGCAAGTTTATTCTTTGAACCAACACAGTAGGTACATTGCTTCAAAGAGGGGAAAAATGTAGACACGTAAAATATATTGATTGATCTTGTGCACTTGATCCCATTACTAACACTGTTCATCCTGAATCATCTCCTTTACTAATCATTTAATCAAATAATCTTTATTTAATTAAATTCATCACATTTCATCTCTTAATTAAATAAATTAGTTTTATCTGATTAAGTCATTATCTTCTATTAAATAAATAAATAATTTTGTTTAATTAATCCTATAGTCTCTCTTTTAATTAAATAATTCATTTTATTTAATTAATCTCTAAAGTAATCTCATTTAAATTAAATAAATTTATCTTTATTTGATTTAAAACTAACACCATTCTCTTTAATTAAATAAATCAAACTTTATTTAATTAAGTCTAAAATCATTATTCTTCTCATTCTTGATTTATTTAAATCCTAAAATCTAAATCAAAATGTCAAATCAGTTAAATCCTATCTTAATTAATCAAATCCTAATTAATCCTAATCTTAATCCATCAAATCCTCTAGCTTTTGCAACTTGCTCATGAAAATCATTTTAATTGATTTATTAAATTTCCTTTTTCATTCAAAAAGGCATCAAAGGATGGAATATTCCTCAAACTTGAAATCTCCCCCCCAGAAGTACTTGTCCATCCAACAAGGTATTAAAGGCCTCTTACATGTCCTTTTCTTGAGCCAAGTGATATTAACTCCATCTTTCATCTCATCTTTCAAGCCATCTTTTGAATTTCAAATTTCCCCCTCTTTGCACATTACCCAAAATGTGCTCCATCTCTCTTCAATAGCATGTTGACAAGTGGCGCTTTATCATTGGTTTAACTTTAGTCCCACATTCATCCATTTTTCCTATTCCTCCATCTTTCACATCTATAAATAAGAGTGTCTCATTTGGATTTTGGATCCACAACTTCATGTAAAGACATTATCTTGTGATTTTGAATTTTCTCATCCATTGTTCATCCATATTCTTATTTTCATAACTAGGTTATGCAGGAATTCGACCAAGGAGCATTAAATCTTCATCAAATCATCATTCAAGCTTACAAGGGATTGGGAAAGGGCCATTTTCCACATCAAAATGGCACCAATTCCCCCATGGGATTGAGAGTTTTGTGCATTAAATAGGATTTGATAACTTGCTTTTTGTTCTTCATTTCATTTATTGTTTTTTGCTTTTCAAATGAATTCTATGGGGAATGTTGATTTAACTTACATAATGGACTAATGATGTGTTGTTTGATTGTGTTTGTGCAAGTCTAGATTCACCATTCACAACTGGTAGTGAAGCTTGAATCCGTACTCTGTCCCCCACTAGTAGGCTACTGGCAACTTCTCATCCCTCACTCTGACAACCAAAATATTTGGCCTTGCCATGCCGATGTGCTCCCATGCCCACACCTAAAGTAGTGTCACATGGGTGACGCTCAGCGCTCATCTGTAACAGACATCATGCATGTCCTAGTATAGCTATGCTAGTAGAGATGCCCCCATGCAAACTTCCCCTCTCGTCTCTCTATAATGTGTTTAACAACCTCAATAATCTTGAGGCTGCAGAAGCGTCCACTCCTATTTGGCAACAAGATACCATTGATCAAACCGCAAAGGTACATTGGTAGGGTTGGTACGTGCAAGCCCAAGCAAGCATCAAAATCTAGCTCTCTCCCCTGAATCGACAACTCCACTAGTCCAAACACAGCTTGCAAGCTCTCCTCCACTAGTTGGGTGTGGGCCCAACTGACCAAATTCCCTCGGATGGGCAATCGTAGAATCCACCAAAAATCTTCTAATGTCACTATCATCTCCCCTATCGGGAGATGGAAGGTCGACATCTCTGAACTCCATCTCTCCATCAATGTTGTCAATAGTCCTCGATGCACTTGGATGTTGGGATACCCCAACATGTGTAGCAATCTAGCCTGTGCAAGTGATCCATGGTCATGGGCATTCATTGCCTTGTGTGTCACCTCCAACACTGCTAAATGTCTCTCATGCATCCATATAGAACATTTTTTTAGCTTTTCTCACATTTCACTTCTTTCTTGTCATTTTTCATCTATCCACCGAGTTTGGTGAATTTTCCTCTATGTAAGGAAAATTCGCCCCTTTCCCTTTCCTAGCATGTTCGCCTATCTGACTAGCACGCTCACCCCTTACTCGGTCTCTAGCGAATTCATCTATTTTCTCAGCGAATTCGTCCCTTTCTTGTCCATGCATGAATCTACCCTTCTTTTCCTCAGAAGCGAAATCGCATTCGCCCTTCTTCCCTAAGGGGAAATTTCATATTTGTCCCTACGTCTTTTCCTTCCCAAGTGGAAAAGTCACCCTCACCCTTTTCCCCCAAAAGGCAGATTTGAATCCACATGTTTCCCCTTTTGGTGAAATCACTGTTGCCTCTTTCTAGTTTCAGCAAATTCACATTCGCTTATCCTTATGCACATTCGCCCCTACATTGTGTAGTCCTAACCCTTTTCTCAGAGAGGTGATTTCGACATCGCCCCCCCCCAAGTGCATCCACCCTTGTCACCTGCTTTCTCTCTCTCTTGTCTAGTTAGCTACCAAGTATGCAAAAGGTAACTAGTAAATTTTCAAATTTACTATTTATAATTTTCACTTTTTGCACCTATTTAGACTTTTAAATTTTGAGTAATTTTTACCCTTTACGTAACCTTTTATTAATTCAATCACCCTTTTTCTTCCGCAAGCTTTTATTTGTGCCCCATTTATCCATTTTTTTCACTCAAAAGTCATTCTTCATGGTTTTTCACACTCTATCGCGTGGTACCTTCCATTTCTCCATATCGAGAAGTCACCTGGGGCCCCTTTTCTTCCCCATCCGCCCTCTCGAGGGGGCATAGCCTACTATTTTCCTCCATTATTCCACTCCTTTATTTTTTATGATTAGACAACCTACACAACTTCTCCTACACTCAATTTTCCTTGCAATATTCTCTCTTTCACATAACTTGCTCTTCCCTATTTTCCATTTCCCTCCATTCTTTTGTTCTATCCACTTCCCTACGACACTGAAGCATCATTTAACATTTTTTTCTTCTATTGAGTCATCTATATTTTATTCTTCTTTGAAACACTATTATTCTAGTAGTATTTCAAAGAGGGGCAAAATGTAGACACATGAATTTGACCACCCCATATGGTCAAATTCACCCCTTTCTATTCCTCTATCTCGCATCCTTCATCCGCATTCATTAAATAATTAATTATTTGATTAATAATACCCTACAACCTAATGTCCTTAATGTATTTAATAAATCAATTAAATACCTTACCCCCCTTTCCTCTCTAAATTAAATAACTACCCCAATTTATTTAATTTATTCACTTTTATGCCTTTATGAATTAAATCAACTTTTCATTCAAATTCTTCTCTCTCCAAATGTCACATCCTCCATTATCCTCGCTAAGCCAGGTTAATTTAATTAATTTGTGATTAGGATGTGCACACCCCTAATCATCATTAGGGTCACATCCTCCATAATCTCCCACTTGCTTCTAATCTGTCATTAATTCGTCTAATCATGCATTTGCACAACCTTAATCACTTAATTAGGTCAACCTAATCTCCATGCCATTTATGGCATATGTCCTAAGTCAACTGCATTAAATGGTTTCTCCTTTTGGAGAAGGCAAGCCCTTCCCTATGTGAATTTTTAATTCACTTTTATTTCCTCAATGCATTTATAGGAATTTAAAATTCCTTCTCCCATCCCCATGAGGATTTTTGAGGAATTTTTAATTCCTCACATGTCCTCTCATTCACATGAGGACAAGGACCTCCTTTATGAGGAGATCTTTTCCAAATCCCAAGGTACTATGTAGTACCTACATGTCATGTCCACATCATCTCCCTCTTCCCATCTCACCTACCACATGTTAACTCACTCAAGCCCTTGATCTTGTCCATTTTGGCTTGATCCTAGCCCTCCATCATTTAGAGGCACTTCCCCTAAAAATAGTGGAATTTCCCTCATTTGAATCTATCCACTTTTGCAGTCAACCAAGCACACTTAGCAATCTTGCACTCAATCATCCAAGCATTCTCCATTGTTGCAGCATCATAGAGCTCTCATTTTGCATCCATTCAACTACCCACAATGTCCATTGGATTCATCTTCATCTTAGCATCATTTTGAGCTATTTTTCCATCAAGTAGCACACATATCAAGAAATTTCAAGGGACAACCAAGACCAACATCTAAACAAGGTAAAAAATTCCAATTTCTTGTGTTTTGTTTAGATTAAACTAGGCCAATCTTGAGGTGATTGTTTTCTGTTTTACCTTTGTTGCATTAGTTAGTTTTTGCATCTTGAGGTAGGAATTTCACACTGTGCACACTACTAAT
Organism: Sequoia sempervirens; assembly: GCA_007258455.2. Taxonomy (NCBI): domain Eukaryota; kingdom Viridiplantae; phylum Streptophyta; class Pinopsida; order Cupressales; family Cupressaceae; genus Sequoia; species Sequoia sempervirens. The sequence goes on along the minus strand of VDFB02047397.1, from coordinate 99,768,636 downwards.
TAAAAATATTATTTAAGATACAAAATATTTTATTGACATAAGTATTAGTAGCATCCCTTATTTCAATAAAAGATACTATTCCAAAATAATTGTCAACCATAGTGGTTGCATAACTAATCATGACTAGTCATGTAAATAATGAGCTCTAATATTTATTTGAACAAAATATTGTCCAATAATATGAATGCAATAATATTTATATTATATTACTTTGGAACCCCCATTGGGTTGTTGAAATGTCACCACTCTTGTCTCCTTCAAGAACCATAGCTCCTATTCAAATGATCTCTTCTCGCTACATCTTGGTGCCTTTGGTGAGGTCATGTGTGATTTTATAGGATTGGTGGCCATGTCCCCCATAATCATGAAATACTCTCCTCTATTTCTCCCTATCCAAGGAATATTTGGTAAAGGTGACAAAATTGGTTCAACTAAATTTTAAATTCCTTCTCTAATTGGTGTTTGCCTTGATTTCGGCATTAATAATTGTGTTGATACCTTTTTGGAACATGTAGAGGTGGCCATGGTATCTCTAGGTTAGTTTTTTCAGTAGTGTGAAGGCTTAGATTAGTGCTTTAGGGTTAGGTCATAGTTCATATTAGTTCTATGTGATCTTAGATAATTCAAGGGTTCTTGCCCATCCTTCTCTACAACATAAAATTTGGTCCCTTCCCTATTCACAATCCTCCTATCATGGTTTGTAGATAGGACATGATATATAGTGAAGATTTTTATCTTCAAAATGGCTTGGTCTACAAATTTGATAATTTCTAGCCTTCTCTTATTGACTTCCACAACTAGGTTCTATAATATTGGAATCCTCTCATTGATGAAAAGATCAAGTTATTTCCTTATGCTAGGGGTTTCTTCATGGTAAATTTTCCTTCTTTAGAGGACTAGGATTTGGTGCTTTATGAAAAGTTATGGATGCAGGAAGAGCGCTCCCTCTTGGTCAAACCTTGGTATATCTCTTTCAATCCCCTCTCTAAAACTTTCAATATTAGACAGGTTTGGGTTAGACTACAAAATATTTCTCTCTAATTATTGGAAGATTCCTTCTATGAGGCCATTGATAATACAATTGGTCACTTTTTGAAGGTTGATTTCACTACTTCCTAACTATACATATGCCTATATTTTGATGGGAATAAATATCTCTAATGATATTCATAGTGATATTATTTTAATGGTGGGGGATAGGATTTGGACTCAAATTATTCATTATGAGGGCCTCCCATTTAGATGTGGAAACTATTTTCCCATCAACCAATTGGCTTAAAATTTTCCTCTCAATGCAAGGGTGTGACTATGTGGTGGAGGAATGCTTATCTCTTTAGTTGATGATTCCTCTTAGGATGAAAATTCTTCTCAAGATGTTGGATCTTCTCTTCCCATTCCCATTATAGCGATTCACATTCCTGAGGGGGCTTCTCATGTGGCTAGTGTGGAGTTGGAAAGTCTTGCTCCTTCAACTCCTAGTGGTGAGTCCCACCTAGCTCCTGATATAGTTGATCAAATTCCCCTTTCCATTATTCATATTATACCCTCAACTTTGGTGAAACACTCATTTTCTCTCAAGATGGTTGTCATTTACATATATTGCTATATGTTCCTCTATTTACATTGTGCCCATGGATGCATCCTCTAAGGGAGCATCTCACTACTCCTAGGTCCAAGGATTTGGAAGATAACATTTCTTGGACGATTATTTAAAGATAGAAGAAAGGTCTTCCTAAATTTGTCTCCTAATTATACATTAGAGTTAAGGCTGTGAACTTGAATATAGTAAGTTTTGATATTGTTTAGGTTAGATCCATGGTTACTACTAGAAACATGGTTGTGTGTTAGATCTTGTTTGGAAGCTTCGCTATAGTTGTATTATTTTTACCTCATTTGGAAACTTGTGTAGGCTTTGAGCCATTCTATCTAATGTACAATGTTTATGGGTCCCTTCAAAACCAAATTGTCTTAATCAAAACATCTCTCATTTTTAAATTTTTTGGGTAAAATCTTTTAATAAATAGATATGGATATTTACTTGAAATACTAGTGGATGGATTTTATTCTATGACTTTAGGAATAATGCTTATTTGTTTGTTAAACAAATTTATTTTGACATGATTAAATATTTAGATGCTCATTTAATATTTACTATGGTTATTTAACAATGTTACTAAGGTATTTTATGGTGAGTTGTGCAATAGAAACAAGTTATGAGGGAAGGTGAACTAGTTCTTAGTGTTGAATTATTTCACCTATTCCAATTATTTTAAAAGATTAATTGATTAATTAAATTTGATAAGATAAACAATTATAAATAAATGATTATTAATTTATGAGTGCATAGAATAATTTTAGTTTAGTTATTTATTTTTTAATTAGTTTTTGAAGTGAATAAATTAGATATAATCTTATTTATTTTAATTTATTTAAAGATTGAATGTGCAAGTTGAATAATAAAAAATTAGAAAATAAAATTATTACATTTAAATATTTGAGAATTAAAGGTCAATAATTTTTTAAAATTAATTCATGAATTAGTTTTATTATTAAACTAATAAATAACTTATATTTTACTATTAGATATTTTTTCAGGAAGATTTGCATGAAGAGAATAAATACTATTTTAATATTATTTCTTTTGATAAAATATATAATATTATTATTTTTATTTTCAAATTAGAATTTTAGAATAGAAAAAATATTTTTTATTATTAAATAAAAATTAATTTGATAATTGAATTCTAATTATCTTTACAAATTGTCTATTGCAAACTTTTAAATTTAAATTTTTGAATTATATAAATAGATAAAAGTTAGTGGATTATCCTTTCGTGGAATATTATCAATAGTATATGATTCAAAGAGTTCTAGAAATTTCATTATAAGGTCTTTATATTGGGATAACTTATCATGTTTCACTTGATAAGATCCACTTATTTGTTTAATGACCAATTGAGAATCACCAAATATATGAATGTGTTGAACACCTAAGGATAGGGCCACACATATTCTAGCAATTAGGGCCTCCTATTTTGTAGTGTTATTCATGCATAGGAATTTTAAAATGTAAGATAAGGGAATAGGCTTTCCTGAAGGTGGTATTAATATAACCCCTGCTCTAGAACTAGTTTGACACTTAGAACCATCAAAATATAATTCTCATGTTTCCTTTTTAGTTGTCAACACACTTTCATTAGTGAACAAGTCATGATTAGGTGATGTTAATGGTGAAGGAGTATCAACTAAATGGTTGGTTAAGGCTTTTCCTTTTATTGCCTTTTGAGGCATAAATTCAAGATCAATTGACAGCATAACCCATTTAGCTAAATGTATTGACAAATCTGTTTTAGCAAAAAGGTGCTTCAAAGGACCAAACTTTGTAACAACATTCACTTTTGCATTTAATAAATAGTGTCTCAATTTACTAGGAGAAAATACAAGAGCCAAACACTGTTTTTCTATAGTTGTATATCGTGTTTTATAATTGATTAAAGTCTGGCTAATGTAATAAACAAGACACTCTTTGCCACTTTTTCATCTTGTTGAGCCTATAATGCTACTAAAGTATGAGTGGATGTTAATATGTAAAGAATGAATGGATTTCCTTTAACAACAGATTGCAAGATAAGAGGATTAACTAGATATGCTTTCAAATTTTCAAAAGCTTGTTTACAATCCACATTCCATTTAAATTTTGACTCCTTAAGAAGTTGAGTAAAGGGAAGAGTCTGATCCACTAGTGATGCCAAAAAATGATGAATTGCTTGAATATTGCCTTGTAAACTACATAGTTGAGATATATTTTTAGGTATGGTTTGTGGTTGCCTATTATTCCCTGTATTGTATGTGTGAGAAATAGTATTGTAACTTAGTTGTTGTGAAACATTTTTACTAGTGAGTTGCATTGCAAAGTTTAAGATATCACCTAAATTTTTTGGTTTATTTTTAGGTGGTCCTATGATAACCACAGGGTTGGTTTGGACTTGTGGTTGTTGTGAAGGTGGGTGGATGATAAGTTGAGGTGTGATTTCATTAAATTCCCTTTGTTTTGGTTTGTTATGACAAGCCTTAGTGGATGAACCTTGTGAGATGAAATTCTCAAGGGCTTCATCTAACATGTCAAAGTCATCACTATTAAAGGGGTTGATGGATATATTAACTTGTAGAAAAAGATTTGACATGATTAGATAACTATGCTTTCTCGAAGGTGTATCATTTAGTGTATGGCTTTTAGTTTAATGTTTTGGGATAATTTATGGTTTCCAATTTTTGAAAAATGAAGACTAATCTATCTTAACTATGAAATGATTCAAAAATTAAAGCAAATGTCCATAGATCTAAAATTATTTAATACTGAAATAGAAAAAGAAAATTTTTCCAATTTTTTTTAATAGTTCATCAAAAGAACACCTTTATTTAATGTGCAGAATATACTATTTCATAATTTCAAATTCCAATTGTAACAACAAAAATAGAAAGCAAGAACAAAGACAAAAATGAATCTAGAAAATTGTTAGGAAACATGTATAGGGATAGATTCACCCAAGGGCGAATGGGTCCTTGCTTAGGGTCTTGGAAAATGAAAAATGCAATGTCTGACATATTGTTTATGTTTACTGTTTTAGGTTGTAGAATGTTTCTTCTGTGGCTAATTTTCTATATTTTTCTATCTAAATTTAAATGCAATAAATGACAAAATATGAAAAAGAATGAAAACTTTTTGAATGCAATTTTGATTGCATTTTCTGATGTAAATGATTGAAAGACACTAATATGCAGACTATTATGTAAAATCAATGCAATATGTATGTGTTATTTTTTGATTTTCTGATATTTTAGATGATACAAAATGCAATTTTGAATGATGCAAAATGAAAATTTGAAACCATAAATAAGATGAAAGACTAACTAATGCAAATTCTAGATCTAGGGTTTTAGAGACTTCCAAATCAGAATTTATGATGTATAATGTTAGGTTCACCAAAATGAAACATAAAAAAATGTGGAAGTGTGTGTGGTTTGATATGTGATGGAGTGATATAACACACTTATACTTTTCCAAATTTCATTAGTAAAAGAGATCTTCCAAGGATAGGATTAACTTTCAACCTTGAGATGATTCAACCCTATTAGGAAGGTCTGATGTTTTCTTATGACAAAAATGATTGATTGATTATTTTGGGAGATAAATTTAAATGCATTAACAAACTCAATTGTATGAACTAATGCTTGAAATGCATAATATTATGATAACAAAAATGAAAACAATAATTTGTAGGAAGATCTAAGAAGGGAAAAATGGTATGTACCCAGCCTAAAAACTAGATTTTGCACTTTGTAGTGGGTCTCATTCACCCAAGGGTGAATGGGTCCTTTTTCCTTTTCTAAAACTTCAAAAGTTGAATCTATAGATCTGTCTATCTACATTTCACTCTTTTACCTACAAATCTTGAATTTTGAATACTGGCCTATTATAAATTTGTAAAAGAAAATGTTTCTTTGTGTATATAGGGCTTTTCCTTGGTCAAACCCTAAGTTTGGTAATTAAACCTTGATGAATGATATAATCTGATAAAATGGCAGTGTGTACAAACCCTAACCTTAGGTGCATCTAAGGTTGTTATGATCTAATATGCAAAGAAACCCTACTCAATGGCATTAGAGTATGATTCTTATATGATAATGATAAATGATAAAGACCCAATTAGGGAGAAGTCAAAACACCCTAATATATTTGAAATATGATAATACCTTGGTGTAAGTTGCTAGTAGAATGAAACTTGAAGATGAGATCACTAGTAAACAAGTCATTAGGTTAAGGAAAATGGCCAAATACATCTCACAAACTTAGAATCCATCATGCTCCACATTAGGCATCAACCTGCAATCATGAACAATGCTTGATCAAATCTTTGACAAAGTGAGCTTGAAGACCTACAAATACAACAAAATGTTTCTCTAAGACTTCAACTTTTCTTCCTTGAATTTTATCTCCTTTCTCTTCAAAATTTTTCTTTTATTGCTTGTCCAAATCTCTCTTCAATCTAGTTTGAAATGATGAAAAGACTAGGCTTTATAGGCTTCTTCTCTAATTTCCCGAATATTAGATCCTAATAGCCAACATTTGAAACTTGAATTTTGGACTTTAAAATACTACCAAAAACATATTTAAATTTTAGTTTTGGGACTTAAGCGGGACTCATTCACCCAAGGGTGATGTAATGAACCAGACCAATTTTTTTTTTGTTTTTCAAATGGAATTGCAATCAACACGCACCCGTTAAGGTTAGCTCTAAAACCAAAACAATGCGAAAGCAACCCTAACCAACGATGTACACCAAGATCCCGATGTGGGAAAGGTGTGAGCATATGGTCAGAGGATCTAATGCATATGCAAAATTGGAAGGGAACTCTAACCAAGAATGCGTCTAGGATAGATGAGCATATGGTCAAAGGATCAAATGCAAGATGAGCTGAAGTAACTCTAACCAAGGATGGCGTCGAGTGATGGCGAGCATGTGGTAAGAGGGTCCCTAACACTACTAATTGAAAGTAAATAGGCAGCAAGCCAGCCTCTTCCACTTATTCAGTGGGAAGTACAAGTAATTCAAATAGAAGAAGTGAGAATTGCTGACAGTATTACTGTTTAGCTTACAATGAATTAGAGAGCCTGCCAAGAACACAAGATTAGAAGATTTCAGTGCTGCAATAATTTTAGCTACTCTCTAATGCCCAAAAACCCTTTTAATATCAATTTCCCACTCAACTAATGAATTTTCCCCAAGTCTGATATGATTGATTTTTGACAGAAAATGCACAGACCAGCAACACAAAAACTTACTAAAATGCTCACAATTCACTCAAAACTCACCCAAATAACATGAAACTAAATGCATTCAGCTCTTAGTATGATGGCACCCTAGAAGTGATAGAGAAACCAACCCAAAAGACTCATATTTAATTTGCACAAAAACCAAGACAACTTTAGAAATGTACAACCCTCAAGGAGGGGCGATTTTGCTCCATAAAATCCAAGACACAAGGATAAAATTTGAAACTTGGTATACTAGGTCGCCCCTAGCAAGGAATTAGATTGGTTAAATACCCAGAACTGTAATATTTTTATTTCAAGAGATATGAGCAAATCTTACAATCAGCTATGATATTCAGCAACTCCAAAAAACAAGACTAAATGCAAGGAAACTTAACTAATATGCTAGGAACTCAAATGCAATGTTGAAAACAAACTCACTACAATCTACCTCTCAACTAGTTGTTATCTTTCAAGCAAGAAAATGAGCCAAGCTAGGAGGCATGCTTTCCTCAAAGCAATCTATCACCATTTCGGCAGCATGACTTTACAAAAATATGAGATAATCAACTGAAGAGAAGAGGTCTCCTTTTATAAGCTTGAAGAGAATCTCCAGAAGTCTCTAGAAGGTGCGCCAAAAATAGAAGTCAAGGAAATTCAAATTTAAGTTGACTCTTTTCCCTCCAAGGTGGCGTCCATTTTCAAAGAAGCAATAATATTCACTTTTTTTCATTAAAATAGTCTTCCCTTCAAGTTGGCGTATGTTAGCTCTCAAAAACATAGGCGGAATGCCTCAAGAGGCTGCCAATCTCTTGATACGCTTTAGGGTAACAGAACAAGGTTTGAAACAACCAAACCTTCTACTCTTCTAGTGTTGCAAGACCAAGGCGGGTGTACCTTTCTCGAATAGTGCAGACTTGACTTATGATTATCTTTCTGAGATGCTTTTGTCCTCAATGGCAGATTACAATGAACAAAATGAAACCAAACTTGATAGCAATCTTCTAATCTAAATCCTAAAATGCTTGATTAATAGATGTAAAGAGATTAAGTGAATTCAAAATGATGAAATACAGATACCAGTGTCTTGTTGGGTATGCGGAGTCAAATGAAATAGAGGTGAGTAGCTTATTCTGGCAAAAAATCAAATTGTAGGCATATGATCTGTTTATAACTTGTATAAACAATGCAAGATTGTGATTACTAAGCTCTACTTTAAGAATCCAGATGAATTCCCCTTGATTACTATGATCAACAAAAAGGATTTAATCCCTACTTGAGAGAACCAATCAATTAATCACACAAATACAACAAATGTGCACTGATAAATTGAGAATAAACTTGTTATTTTAATTTAAACAACCAAGAAGAATCAACTTGGAGACAACTTTAGCAATGATTTTCAATAAATTCAACATACAATTGATACCAGAAAGAACCTGCCACACCAGCTGATTTGCATTGAAACCACCATTTGAAATCATGCATATAGTCTCTGGAAAGAGAAAATTATCCTACTGTAGCCATGCCTAATCTATCTATCTATGATCTAAAAATCTGATGATAAAACTGATTACAATTCGGGTGCATAAATATACACCAACATTAGAAAACTAAACACTTCAAAATCATATTGGCCCACCGTGGAAATTGGGAAAAAATCATGTCGGCCACAAGATCTGGAATTCTATAATTACAAGTGCATATTATATCGAAGTGCATTCCTCACGTGCTTTTCGTTCGCTTTGTTCATAGTCGCTATAGCATATTGCTCTCGGGGAGACCTCATATCGAGATTTCAATGTCAGGCCGAAGATCCTTATATAGCCTTATATCATCATAGCCATCCAATTGTCTTGCCAACAAAATAAACAATGCACTCCATTCGGCAAGACCTTGCAAAATCGGGGAGACGTCCCATAGAAGACTCCAAGTCACACCGATAGTCACCCCGGGACCATATACTGAAGTAAATAAGTCACCAAAATGTATTCTTCACCGGCCGGTCGGTGAGACAAATACATATCACCAAGACCACCGCCTGAAACCTCCAACTCATAGCGATGTGTATATCAAAGTAAGTCAGTGTGTAAGGTCAGCAAGACTGAAGGTCATTCACCAAGACCTTACACCGATAGCCACAACACATGCTGATAAAGTTCCACCCACCAATGTGATCGCCGAGACATGTGAGAAGTCCTGCCGACCACCCTAAAACATAGAAGTTAGCAAAAACGAGTCGGGGAGACAAAGAAAATGTCACACCGACCTTAACCATGATGTAAAATATGCAAGACTCAATGGACTCAATGGGACAAAAGGGAAAGATATGAGTGGAAAATACACCCAGTAGGATCAAATCTAGAAGTTTATGAGTAAAACTAATATGTGAGATCATCAGATTTTTACAATTCCAACAGTGGCTCTGTCTAGGGATGATTGAGTGTAAAATCAATGCAAGGATCCAGAAACATGGGTGAGTAGACTAGACTGAAAATGATGAACCAATGAGCAACAATGGAGGAATGGAAATGGAAAAGAGTGTGAAATGAATGCAAAGTGGATGCATGGTGGAGATGGAGCAGAACCCTAAACTACTGTGCATGGAAAAGAATTTTAAAGAGGATAAATAAAAGTCATCCATGCACTAGCAACCCTTAATCCTCTGTGTTGTAACTTCACCTGTCTTAAGCTGATACAATCTGAAACTCGAACCATACCTTCCTCTGTCAAATACCTGATTTTGTCTTGAGTTCATTAGATTTCTCCTGAAGATATTCATGCAATTCATCCTATCACTGAAATTTTTTAAAGAGTGACCATGCTTAGCTTGGTCCAACTTCCCAACAGTACTCAGCAGTTTATATTCTCCATCATCAAATAAAACTTTGTTATCTTCAACATACAAAATGTATACATATGAAATACAACATTCCTCATTATCTCCCTCACTATTATGTATTTTGAAACACTCTCCCAACTATATTAAAAATTCATAATCACAGTGCTTCACTTGAGAAACAAAATGTTTTGTTATACCAACACTGTCTGAAACACACAAATCTGAAATTCCTTGCACCTCTTTAATATCATCATTTGGAATCAATATTAGATTATAACTCACATCTCTAGTTTCTAACATATATGAATCAATCAAATATGGAATTCTAGCATCCTTGGCATGCACATAAATGTCTTCTTCACATGGATTAGAAAATTCAAAACCGCATACCTCCTTCTGAACAAACACATACTTTTGATCAACACCACCAGTTTCACCATCATTCCAAGAAATACACAGGGATTCATAAGAATACTTACACAAAGAATTTTCACTGTCAATACAAAAGTAAGCTAGAGACAAAACTTCAAAATTTTCATCATGTGCACGACCCTGGCATTTAGAAGTAAACAAATCTGCAATCTGTTCACTCACAAGTGAACAAGTCTCAATATTTTCATCACTACAACTATACTCCTCACTTTTGTCATCATCAAAAAAAAATCCAATACCATCAGAGAATGGGAAATCAAAAACAGCATCAGTGCAGTTATTTATTCTGTCATTTTTCTTGTCTAAAATTGTTTCCTCCTTTTCATAGAATGGATTTGAAAATATCTGAAACTTACTCATTGACACACCTTGGCAAAAAATCATCTGATCTTCATTTAACTCTTCATCATACAATGAGTTTGAAAAAGATTGGAAATCACTTTCAAATATACAAACCTCATCATGATCAAATGTATCTTCTTAACTTTCAACTGCAGCCAGAGGTATTGTATACTTGCTATCTAATGAATCAACATCTCCCACTGCCTCTTCATCCAAATCCTCATAAGAAGTAGAAGAATCCCTTGACTGCAGATCAAAATCCTCAGGTTCATCAGAATATTCACTAGATTCAACACTGCTCTCTCTGTGACAATCTATTGTGCAAGGAAGACGCTCTGCACCTTCATCTTCCTCAACCTAGTGAAAAGCATATGAGGCCAGATATACTGTGTGATCTTCTTCATTATTTTCCATCTGCATTCCCTCCTCCTATATTCTTTGGGCTACAACACAATGATCTGGGGAATGTGGCTTATCACAAAAATCACAAAAGTAATTGTTACTTACCATATAGGTTCCTTTCTTGCTCAATGGATTAGAAGCTCCCTCACTTCCAGGCCTAGCTATTATAGGTTTTCTATCCCTCCAATCTATATTATAAGGCATGTTATGCAACCTTGGCCTTTCATTCCTGTATGTGTTGCTTTGCTGAGAAACCTAGGAATATCTCTTTTACTGATTATCCCAGTAGCCTTTCTATTGTTTTCAATTGTTTGTGCCATCTTCTGTGCCTCAGCCAAACTTCTTGGGAATTTATTTCTCAACTCATACCCTGTCTTTGGATCAAAAGCATTCAAATAAATACTCATTGCTACAGAATCTGGCAACTTTGATCCAATAGGTATTTTATTCTGCAACTTATTGAATCTCTGATTGAAATCATAAATTGTATCACTTTGATCCTTCTGAATGTGCAATAATTCATGAAGAGCAAAATCTGGTGCACTTAGATTCCCAAACTGTTTGAGGAATTGATCTTGAAATCCTTGGAGAGAATCAATAGAGACAGCTGGTAAGCTGTTGAACCAATCCCTAGCATCTTCAACAAGTGATATCATGAATAGCCTCATGTGTAAATCTTCGTAGGGCACATCCAAATCTTGGATGAAAGCATTGAAACTTCTCAAATGATCTTCAGCAGTGATTGCATCATTTCCTGTAAACCTTGGAACCATACTCCTCCAACTACCATCCATTGGATAAGGGGATAATTGAATCCCTGACAAATCAAACTGTCTGATCCTTGTTGTATGCTGGTGAGGGGGGTATTAGGCAGATACGGATGTTGGTACATCAGACTGTAGTACTGTGTATGATAATATGGCACATACTACTGACCATGAGGAGCTCCAGCATGACCTCCCCTGAACTGAAATCCTCCTCCATTCATGTTTAAAAAACTATAAAAATTCTTTCAGAGTCGCCACCTACTTTTCCAAAAGTAGGAAAATCATTATTTCTGATCTTTTCCCAGTGGAATCACTCTTTCTGAAATTTCTCAAATTACAACTTTTCCTCCAATGACTCTATAATGTGGTCTTCAACTGAATTTTTTGATATAGTCCCCAGCAGAGTCGCCAATTTGTTAGCTCTCAAAAATGTAGGCGAAATGCCTAAAGAGGCTGCCAATCTCTTGATACACTTTAGGGTAACAGAACAAGGTTTGAAACAACCAAATCTTCTACTCTTCTAGTGTTGCAAGACCAAGGCCAGTGTACCTTTCTTGAATAGTGCAGACTTGACTTATGATTATTTTTCTGAGATGCTTTTGTCCTCAATGGCAGATTACAGTGAACAAAATGAAACCAAACTTGATAGCAATCTTCTAATCTAAATCCTAAAATGCTTGATTAATAGATATAAAGAGATTAAGTGAATTCAAAATAATGAAATACAGAGACCAGTGCCTTGTTGGGTATGTGGAGTCAAACGAAACAGAGGTGAGCAACTTATTCTGGCAGAAAATCAAATTGCAGGCATATGATCTGTTTATAACTTGTATAAACAATGCAGGATTGTGATTGCTAAGCTCTACTTGGAGAATCCAGATGAATTCCCCTTGATTACTGTGATCAACAGAAAGGATTTAATCCATACTTGAGAGAACCAATCAATTAATCACACAGATACAGCAAATGTGCACCGATAAACTGAGAATAAACTTGTTATTTCAATTTAAACAACCAAAAAGAATCAACTTGGAGACAACTTTAGCAACGCTTTTCAATAAATTCAACATACAATTGATACTAGAAACAACCTACCACACCAACTGATTTGCATTGAAACCACCATTTGAAATCATGCATATATTCTCTGGAAAGAGAAAATTATCCTACTGTAGCCATGCCTAATCTATCTATCTGTGATCTAAAAATCTGATGATAAAACTAATTACAATTTGGGTGCATAAATATACACCAACATTAGAAAACTAAATGCTTCAAAATCATGTCGGCCATAAGATCTAGAACTCTATAATTACCAGTGATAGTCGGCAAGACAGGCATGAAGGTATACCGAAGGCAAAATATTGCCTGTCAATGTCTGCCCATGTTCCCCTGTGTTATCTGCCTTCAGCGTGACCATCCACATATTATATCGAAGTGCATTCCTCACGTGCTTTTCATTCGCTTTGTTCATGGTCACTATAGCATATTGCTCTCGAGGAGACCTCATATCGAGATTTCAATGTCAAGCCGAAGATCCTTATATATCCTTATATCGTCATAGCCATCCAATTGTCCTGCCGACAAAATAAACAATGCACTCCATTTGGCAAGACCTTGCAAAATTAGGGAGACGTCCCATAGAAGACTCCAAGTCACATCGATAGTTCACCTCGGGACCACATATCAAAGTAAATAAGTCACACCAAAATGTATCCTTCACCGGCCGGTCGGTGTAGACAAATACATATCTCCAAGACCACCACCTGAAACCTCCAACTCATAGCGATGTGTATATCAAAGTAAGTCAACGTGTAAGGTCGGCAAGACCGAAGGTCATTTTCCAAGACCTTACACCGATAGCTATAACTTATACCGATACACATCCTCCGCTCTTTTGGGTTGGCATGATATAACGAAGTCGTTGAGACCCCCCTCTGAGGAATCCAACTCTCACCAAAATGACCACTTAGGCACTGGTCAGTAAGACAAGAGAAGATTGGGGAGACCTCAACCCGATAGCCACAACACATGCTAATAAAGTTCCACCCACCAATGTGATTGCCAAGACATGTGAGAAGTCCTGCCGACCACCCTAAAACATAGAAGTTAGCAAAAATGAGTTGGGGAGACAAAGAAAATGTCACACCGACCTGAACCATGATGTAAAATATGCAAGACTCAATGGACTCAATGGGACAAAAGGGCAAGATATGAGTGGAAAATACACACGGTAGGATCAAATCTGAAAGTTTATGAGTAAAACTAATATGTGAGATCATCAGATTTTTATAGTTCCAACAGCGTCCAACTCTCCTTATGCATTTTTGAACCTTTGATTTATTTAATCTTTTCAAATGAGGCATTCATCCATAAAGTCCCCTTTTTAAAACAACATAAAGTTATAATGCTAGGCCAAGGGGGTTATAATATTAAATATAACATTATAATATGAAAATAACTTATCTCTCCATAAAAATGCCCCAAAAATCTAGAAACATCAATACCAACTAAATCACCTGAAGGAGAGGACCAATTGAATTGAAACCAACCCATCCACTACCAGAAATATAATTTACTAAAATTAGTAAATTCATTAAGTTGCTCAGAACACCAAACGGTCTACACCACTGCAAAGCTCTCTGAAAACCCATAAAGAATCCACAATCCAAATTCCAAACTTCAAGCAACCACCTCCTCAAAAATAGGAAACCCTAATTTCATCCTCTTAGTAGCCTACGGGTCACCGGAATAGGCCAACAGTCAACTAAAGCGATCACATTTAAGAAGGGGACATTACAGTCCACCCTCCCCAAGATTGCTTGTCCTCAAGCAATCACAAGTCTGGATGCTGTAGAATCTCCTCATTCTCCCAAGTAGCATCCTCCAAAGGTAAGTTCTTCCACTTCACCAAGTATTCTTTGATTGTCCTTCTCCTCAAAGAACGCTCTCTGGAATTAATAATCTCTTCTGGAATCAAGGTCAACTATCCTTCATCCAAGGGAAGTAATTGTGATGAAGCAACAACATTGTGTCCAAGTGCCTTCTTGAGGCAAGACACATGAAAGACATTGTGAACCTTACTACTTGATGGCAGTTCCAACTCATAAGCCACTGCTCCAACCTTTATGATGAGTTTGAATGGCCCATAGAAGCGAGGTTTGAGCTTCTCAACTCCACTCTTCTTGAGTGTAGACTATCTGTAAGGCTGAATTCAAAGATAAACCATATCACCAACCTCAAATGAATGCTCAACATGATGTTGATCAGTGTACATCTTCTATTGATTTTGTGCTATTTGAAGGTTGTTCTCCAAGGACTTCAAAATATCTTGACTTTGCTGCAACCAATCCTTGGCTTGAGGGGCTTTGCTATCACCAAACACCAAATCAGCAAATCTAGGAGCCTCATAACCATAGAGAGCCATGAATGGATAAATCCTTATTGACATGTGGAAGGATGAATTGTACTCTCTAATGTGAAGCCATTTCACCCAAGCCCTTTGCTGCTCTGAGACATAATTTCTAAGATAGCCCTCCAACCATTTGTTCACTATCTTTGTTTGACCATCAATTTGAGGGTGATAGCTAGTGCTTGGAGTAAGTACTGTACCACTCATCCTGAAAAGCTCTTGCCAAAAAGTGCTTAGGAACTTGTTATCCCTATCACTCACAATGTTTTTTGGCAACCCATGCAATCTAAACACTTTATGGAAAAAAAATCTGCAACTTGAGCTACTGAAAATGTGCTAGTGATGGCAAAAAAGTGAGCAAACTTTGTTAATCTGTCCACTACAACATAGATACAGTCTTTGCCTTGAACCTTTGGCAACCCTGTGATGAAGTCCATTGATATGCTTTCCCATTTTTGGTTGGGAATGGGAAGAGGTTGCAGCAGACCAGCTGGAAGGGAATGCTTAATTTTTTTCATCTGACAAGTGGGACACTCCTTGATGTAATGTTGGATTTCCTCTTTCAACCCCTTCCAAGAAAACCTCTCCCAAATCTGCTTATATGTCTTGAAGTAACCTGGTTTGACTTCTGGTGTAGTATCTGCAAACGTTGTCACTCATCTGACAACTAAATCACTGTAGGGCACAGGTTGGCAGAATCATGGCTCTAATATCACTATAATGAATGAGACCAATTTTTTTTTGTTTTTCAAATGCAATTACAATCAACACACACCCGTTAAGGTTAGCTCTAAAACCAAAACAATGCGAAAGCAACCCTAACCAAGGATGTACACCAAGATCCCGATGTAGGAAAGGTGTGAGCATATGGTCAGAGGATCTAACGTAGATGCAGAGTTGGAAGGGAACTCTAACCAAGAATGCATCTAGGATAGATGAGCATATGGTTAGAGGATCTAATGCAAGATGAGCTGAAGTAACTCTAACCAAGGATGGCGTCGAGTGATGGCGAGCATGTGGTAAGAGGGTCCCTACAACTACTAACTGAAAGTAAATAGGCAGCAAGCCAACCTCTTCCACTTATTCAGTGTTCTGGAAGTACAAGTAATTCAAAGAGAAGAAGTGAGAATTGCTGACAGTATTATTGCTCAGCTTACAATGAATTAAAGAGCTTGCCAAGAACACAAGATTAGAAGCTTTCAATGCTGCAATAATTTTAGCTACTCTCCAATGCCCACAAAACCTTTTAATATCAATTTCTCACTCAACTAATGAATTTTCCCCAAGTCTGATATGACTGATTTTCGACAGAAAATGCACAAACCAGCAACACAACAACTTACTAAAATGCTCAAAATTCACTCAAAACTCACCCAAATCACATGAAACTAAATGCATTCAACTCCTAGTATGATGGCACCCCAGAAGTGATAGAGAAACCAACCCAAAAGACTCACATTTAATTTGCACGAAAACCAAGACAACTTCAGAAATGCACGACCCTCAAGGAGGGGCGATTTTGCTCCATAAAATCCAAGACACAAGAATAAAATTTGAAACTTGGTATACTAGGTCGCCCCTAGCAAGGAATTAGATTGGTTAAATACCCAGAACTATAATATTTTTATTTCAAGAGATATGAGCAAATCTTACAATCAACTGTGATATTCAGCAACTCCAAAAAACAAGACTAAATGCAAGGAAACTGAATTAATATGCTAGGAACTCAAATGCAATGTTGAAAACAAACTCACTACAATCTACCTCTCAACTAGTTGCTATCTTTCAAGCAAAAAGATGAGCCAAGCTAGGAGGTGTGCTTTCCTCGAAGCAATCTGTCACCATTTCGGCAACATGACTTTACTAAAAATATAAGATAATCAACTGAAGAGAAGAGGTCTCCTTTTATAAGCGTGAAGAGAATCTCCAAAAGTCTCTAGAAGGTGCGCCAAAAATAGAAGTCAAGGCATTCAAATTTAAGTTGACTCTTTTCCCTCCAAGGTGGCATCCATTTTCAAAGAAGCAATAATATTCACTTTTTTTTCATTAAAATAGTCTTCCCTTCAAGTTGGCGTCCAACTCTCCTTATGCATTTTTGAACCTTTGATTTATTTAATCTTTTCAGATGAGGCATTCACCCATAAAGTCCCCCTTTTTAAAACAGCATAAAGTTATAATGCTAGGCCAAGGGGGTCGTAATATTAAATATAACATTATAATATGAAAATAACTTATCTCTCCATAAAAATGCCCCAAAAATCCAGAAACATCAATACCAACTGAATTGAAACCAACCTGTTCACTGCGAGAAATAGAATTTACTAAAAATAGTAAATGCATGAAGTTGCTCATAACACCAAACGGTCTACACCACTGTGAAGCTCTCTGAAAACCTAGAAAGAATTCGCAATCCAAATTCCAAACTTCAAGAAACCACCTCCTCAAAAATAGGAAACCCTAATTTCATCCCCCGAGTAGCCTACGGGTCACCGGAATAGGCCAACGGTCAATTGAAGCGATCACATTTGAGAAGGGGACATTACAGGTGAATGGTTCCTAACCTAAGAGTCAAGGACCAATGTGTTTCAGAGTCATTAATTAATTAAATGTGTTTATTCAATGCATGTTTTAATGTCAGAAAACAATAAAAATAGGCTTTAGGATGCATAATAAAAGGAATTAGGGGCCTATTCAGGAAGGGTAAAAGTTCCTAAATGTAAGGTCACTACAATAGCTCCAAATTAAGGGTGAAATTGTACTATCACCTAGAAGGGATTACAATTTTCTACACTACACAAATAATTCCATTAGTTTGGTAAATTGGCCTCTAAGTGGTGCTACATATGGATTTATAAAAAAATAGTTAGAAAGGTTGTGGAGATATCTAACTTATCTAGAATGAATCTTACTAGATCATATGTTTGATCACAATTGACTTTTAGTTATAAATACTAAAATTCACTTGTGTTGATAAATTGGCTGAAAGTGTGACACAACTTTGTACTTTCATCCTAGTGATTGGTGTGGAAGTATTTAAATTCAAGAATAGCTTCTTTGATAATGTTTTTTTTCTCTTGGAATGGGGAAGAAACTTTTTCCAATGAGACATCTTGCTTTAGAAGGACACAATATTGGGTTTCTTAGAACACATGTTGGATTAAAGATCCAATTTATACATTCTTTATAATTGCAACTAATAGTTTGAAGAATAAGTGGTGGATCTTTAATATATTTTGGGTAAGGAAAATTGGGGAAATTAGGTACCTATCTCCTTAGTGGATGATGCTAGTTGTTTGTGGGAGGAGAGTGGGATACCTTACTTACAAGAGTATTGCTTTCTTGAAGAGGAACAATATGACACATGGTTTTGCACATGTCACTACTTCCTCTAGAGTTTGTGAAGGGTGTGCATGGAATTATTATAAATAAATATTTGATAAGACCTCTTCATAAAGAACATTGAATAAACTTGATCACTACATAATGACTTGATGGATCCACAACTATTAAATTCACATAGCAATTTGATGTATTTTTTTATCTTGATGTAAATTTACCATACAAAATTGGTTTTAATTTTTAAATAAGGATGAGGCTTCTTATACAGTCAAGGTATTCATGTTAGAAGTGGAGAACTAGTTTGGTAAATATATCAAGAAGTTATGGACATAATGACATCATATGTCAATAAAAATTTCACAAACTTCCTTAAGAATCATTGTACAACAAGAGAATTGTTGGTTCCTCATACTTCATAATAGAAGATGGTAGTTGAGAAAAATGGATCATATGCTCAAGAATATTTCTAGATGCATGCCACAAGCTTGGAATTTACCCAAGGCTTATTGGGAAAAAGCAATGAACTATGCATATCTAGATCAAGTATTGTAAAGTTCATGAACTATTTAATTTTTTGAATATTTTGATTGGTTATGATGGGACAAAGGATCAAGTGGTGGATATCTTCAGTAATCCTATAATAGAGAGTGAGTTCACCAATTTTCAAAAGTCATGTTTCAAAGAGATATTAAGGAAGAGGGGATTGTTATCATGACAGTCTTTTTTTCTTTCATGGATATACTATCTGTAATGGTGAGAATTTGCACCCCTTGTAAATTCCACATATACATACCTCCTACCTTAGAGAATTAAGTTCAATAATGAAATTTCATGCTAATCCATTTTACATCCACTTGGAAACTATTTTACCTGTCGATGGGGGATATTTCATCAGGGATGCTAGCACGACATGCAGACATCTATGCGGCACGTTGTCATCCTGATAGGATTCCTGCCTCTGGAATCCATAGAGGCATTACAATTCTCCATTGGCGATGAAGAGTAATGTCTCTACTCCCTTGACCGACCTTACACGACTCCTTTGCCTACAATTTCACCCTTCAAATGATTATCTCTTCCATTCTTTCAATCTCTCTTAAACTCTCTTGATCATTCACACACTTGGGACTACTCTCTTCACTCTTTACACATCATTCTCAAGGTCTATCACCTCCATTGAAGCTACAAGTTGATACTTTGTTGGGATACTCTCCTTGTTGTTGCTGCAACTATGATATTGAAGTCTTGCAAGCTCACTCCTTCTCCCATTTTCCTTGAGTGCAAGTGGTTGAAGGTGATATCACTCCATTTCCTTTTCTCTTGCATTATTGCTTTTGATATCATAGCATATTGTTGTTCAACATATTGCTTGGTATAGTTATTTCAATATCTTTCTTTATCATATTTCTCCTATCGTTACTATATTGGCTATCCGTGGAGGTGGAAACACCAAAGTGAGGGATTGACTGCGGAAATCCTCTATACACTATTGGCTCCACGGTTGTTGTTGCACCAAAAGGTTGATCTATTAATGCCTGATATAGTTGCCAGAGTTAATAGATCCATGAGAGGTGGTTATTCCATGTCATGAATCCTAAGGGGAGCACTGACCATCTTCCAACAATCTCCCCCTCGACATTACTCAAGGGGATTCAAACCCGGTACTTTTGGATCTGATACCAATTATTGGTCCCATGGTTGTCATTGCACCAAAAGGCTGACTTGTTAATGCTCGATACAACCGCTAGAGTTAATGGATCCATGAGAGGCAGTTAGTCCATGTCATGAATCTCAAGGGAAGTGTTGACCAGTTCCTAACATACACAACCCCAACATTTTTTTGTCTTGTGTGTATAGCTTGCTCATCGATTGAATACCTTGAAGATATCAACTCATGGCTAGGAAGGTGTACTTTCCTCACCCTCTTTTTTCAATTCGTAATTGGATCAAGTTAAAGTATTCTTCTTGCTATTTTGTTATTTAGTTCTTTTTTGTTTTTGTTATTAAATTAAACTATAATAGTTAGGTTGCTAGTGATTTTCTTTTAGTCCCTAGTTGTACTTTATGCTTTTTGTGCATAAAGATGCCAATGCCCCACTGAGATGCTAGCACATCGCACTATCATTTGTGTTGCATGTTGTAGTCCTCTAGAAATGAGCTACCTAAGTTGCAGTTTGGACTCTAGAAAATTGCTCACCCGACTTCCTAAAAATCTTAGGTTGGTAGAGGAAAAGAGGTAGACTAGTTATCCTTCCTTTTCACCTCTTTGAACATAAAACCTATCTTAAACATTCATCTACCTTGAGGTAGATCAAGGAAAACTATTGTTCTAGACCATCTAGTGACCTAGGGTCCTGAGTAGTTAGTCCCCCTCTACATTTTGGTGAACATGACATGAACTATTTTGGTTCCATTTCACAACATTGAAGGAGTTTTCTCTCATGTTCTAGGTGTGTTGTAGGTGTGTGCGTTGCAAGGTGCCTAGCCTTGTAACCCAGCCTACAACCCCTATCTGCATAGTTACAAGAGTCCCTAAATGTTGTGAAGTGAAAGCTACAATAGGTCACTGTCTAATTGTTAAACCCTTGGGGGCTTATGAGAAAGTCCTTTTTCAATGTATGTAGAAGATGGCTTCTTTCATGCATCTTCCCATCCCATCTGTGTAGCCTACAAATGGATCTCTTGCTATAACCTTTACATCATAGGACTTGCCTATGAATTCTAATCGAGAACCCTCTCCTCTATACATTCTCACTCATATCAATGGGAATACTATGACTAGTGTTCTTGTTAACCCTATGTGACAGGTTAATGTTATCACAGAGTAGATTATGCTAATAAAATTCCTACATAAGGATGGGTATGACAAATCTAAGAGTGTGATATGTACGAATAATAGGATTTATTTCCCTCCCATCGGTTCTATCACCCTTTCAATCCTAGTTGGCCCTAGTACTATGATGACCTTTTCGATAATATATCGAACTCTAACTTGTTCAGAATGAAGCCAAGCATTCCTTGGCTAGTTTCCATGAATGCAATCCTTTTAGTGATCCATAAATGTTTGAAATTATCCAATGAGGTCTTTGTGCAGGTTGTGCACGACACTAGGTACAAACCCCTAGTGTCACATGGGGCTTATTCATTAGATCACTTATGGCCTACCCCTATTGGTCCACTTCTCCATGGACAAACATATTGTATCACACTTACAAAAACTATAAGAATGGGGGCATAGCATCGAAAGTGACCTATCCTCCTTCTCCCTATCCTATTTCGATAAAGGCTTGCATGATAGCGTAGCAGCAGGCTACTTCTTCCTCTGAAAAGGGGAAGGGGAAGTATACTCATGCTTAGGATCCTTCTTCTTCTTCCCCTGTAGTTCCACCTACTTCTACGTCTTTCCTTGTCGCAAATCCCTCCACTTCTAGCCCCATGCATCTCTTTAGAAGTCTGATGGTTACCACTTGGTGGAAGGCCAAGTGTCAGGTGTTCAACCTTCTTTTCTTACTCACGGTGCCTCACCCTATCATATATGGTAAGCCCGGAAGGGTCCCTATGGAGCCATCTCTACATCTCAACCTCTGTGGCCTCCTATTGCTCCTACCTCTAGGGTAGTGAATGGGAAGAGGCCCACCACTGAGGCATTAGATTCTACTTCTCTTTCAGTCATTACCTCTGTTCCTACATCTCTTCCTCCTATTTTTTTCTAGGAGTCACTCCCTCCATCGGAAATGACTATGATGGATACTCCCATGGTAGAACAAGAGCCTCTTGCTCCTCCTCAAGTTGTAGCTTCTAGCTCTTAGAGTCGAAGAAACTGCCTTGCATGTGAGCGTAAGCATCGAAGGAAGGCTTTGGCCACTGAGCAGGTTGCTTTGTAGAAGGTGGAAGGGGAGTTGACAACTCCTATTTTGGTGCTTCTTGTTGTGCCCTCCTCTTCCACCCCTTCTACTTTGGTTCTCATCGCTTCATTCTTGCTTCCAGCTCCCCTCGCGAGCATGGATAATCCTCACCCTAAAAGGGTGGAAGTGTTCATCGCTCCCTCAGTTGAGCCTCCTCTCCTGGTGTCCCTTTCAAAAATCCTACCTTTTCCTAAGCTCATGGATATGTCAAATACCTCGATGGTGTCCACTGCAGTTTTCTACTCTTCTTCTGTGGGGATCTTGCATCCTCCAATGAAGTGTAAGTTAGAAGATGACAATGCTTCTAATGGGGGTTAGAGGAAGGGATTTCCTTCTTCAAAAGTTGGTTTTTCTTTGGCTTGTGTTGTCCTAGTAATAGAGGCAACCCTGACATCCCTTGAGTTCATCACAACCCCCAAGTCATTTAGTGAGGTTGGTAGTGGATCTCAGGAGCCTCATTCATTGCTTTCTTAGTTGACACATGGCACTCCTGTCAAGTGCATGTTCAACTCAGTGGATGATGTCTTAGCTTTATCGGTAATTTTTGCAAAATCAATGACATTTACCTCATAGAAGTTGAGCAAAGAAGACCTCGAGGGGCCCTCTTCCTTGGCTCTTGTCATAGGAGATTTAGAGGGTGCTCCCCTTTCTATCCCACCCTTGTAGGCTTGTTTTCCTTCCCATTACAATGATCTAGATTGAGAGAATGACAACCTCTTGGTTGACGAGGATAGGAGGATTCCTCTTCTTTACTTGTGGATTAGATTTGTGTGTGTGTTGTGTTTCCCCCATGCTTGTCTTATGTGATCCTAGAGGACCCTTTTCACCCTTGTAGGTGTTGGAAAAAGGAGTTTTTTGTGTGATAAACTTCTATTTGTTACATCATTCTTCTCATTGTTGTGCCTTGACTTTCAAAAATTGAGGACGATGCAAAGTGTTGGGGGCATTTAGGCTTCTATTCCATGTTGACCCAATTTTTTTTTTATAAAAAATTCACGTACCCTTCTTCATGATCTGATATAGTAGGGGATTGATGACAGTTCATATATATATATTATATTTATCTATCTATATCTATGAGTAGTTCTAGCCCCAAAATATCAAATCCCCCTGTCTCTTGATTTTCTCGTCTTTGCTTATGTTTTATTTTCATCTTTCTCTCTTCTTTGCTTACTTCATGATGTTGTGGTGCCCATGTGTTGTCCCTCGCTTATGTGACAACATTTCCATGATTACATCTCATCATGTATCATAGGCCATAACATCACTTTCCTCTCTCTCCTTAGGATGTCACGTGCCTTTATGTCCAACACGCACCATCCTAAGTGGGGGCTATCATATTGCTTCGATTTTCAAGAATGTTTATTTAGTGGCCAACGAATCCCTCATTGAAAATATCTTATTTTTCAACCTCTTATTTTTCAAAAAAACTTTATTCTTCAACAAGGACCCCTAGCATAATTTTTCTTTTGAAATAGATTCGTAGAGAAAGAACCTAAAAAAATTTCCTTCGAGAAGCGAGTAATTTTTCTCATGAAGAATTTTGAAAACTTTCCCTTGCAAGGGAGTATTCTTCCTTTTGAATTCCTTGATGAAAGATATCTTATAAAAGGATTCCTTGATGCTAAATCATTTACGAAAATATCGCCTTTCAAATAGAGCGTCTCTTGAGCGGACCCCTTTCTTTTGAAGGGTTCCCAAGGGATCCCTTTGAAAGCTTCTCCTTCAATTGTTGACTATTTGCGTGACTATTTATCTACTTGCCAGCCTTCATGGATTTTCTCTATCTAACATGTTTTGTCTGTGGATTAACATGTTTCTTTGCAGGACCGAGCACCTGCAAAGTTGCTTTTTTCAACCAAGCTTGGAGGATCGAGGACCTCAATATTTCCTTGTAGGAATGAGCACCTATAAGGGCTTATCAAAATTTGTGAAGCCTTTTAGATCTATCCTCCTGCAGGATTGAGCACTTGCGGCACCTCCTCTCTAGGACCGAGCACTTGCAAAGCCTTTTGTTCACCTTTTGCAGGTCTGAGGGCTTGTGACACATTTGTTCAACTCTCCTCAAGAATGAGTACTTGTGGAGCCATCTCCTCTTCTTGTACATTTGAGTGTGTTAGATTACAGTCTGCTTCCTTGATAGTTCAAGTATACATGTCTCAAATTTCACTCTACTTTACCATGCATTCGCTGACACTTATGCTCGCTAAAGTGGGAGAAAAATGTAATGACGTGAATTTGTACCCCTTGTAAATTCCATATTTACATACCTCCTACCTTAGAGAACTAAGCCCAATAATGAAATTCCATTCTCTTTATCGATTTTCCATCCACTTGGAAGTTGTTTTACGTGTTGGTGGGGGATATTCTATCAAGGACACTAGTGTGGCATGTGGAAATCTACGCAACACAATGTTGTCCTGATAGGATTCTTGCCCTTGGAATCCACATTGTGGTTATAATTCTCCATTGGTGATGAAGAGTATTGTCTCTACTCCCTTGATTGACCTCAAACAGATCCTTTGTCTCCAATTTCACCCTTCAAATGACTATCTCTTCCATTCTTTTAGTCTCTCTTGAACTCTCTTGATCATTCACACACTTGGGACTACTCTCTTCACTCTTTACACAACATTCTCAATCTTTGTCACATCCATTGAAGCTGCAAGTTGATACTTTGTTGGGCTACTCTCCTCATTTTTGTGGAAACACCAATCTTGAAGGCTTGTGAGCTCACTCCTCCCATTTTCCTTGAGTGCATGTGGTTAAAGGTGTTATCACTCCATTTCCTTTTCTCTTGCATTATTGCTTTTGATATCGTAGCATATTGTTGTTCAACATATTGCTTGGAATCATTATTTCAATATCTTTCTTTATTGAATGTTTCTCCTATCGTTGCTCTATTGGCTATTTGTGGAGGTGGAAACACTAAAGCGAGGGGATTCCTGTGGAAATCCTATATACACAACCCTAACATTTTCCTGTCTTGTGTGTGTAGGTTGCTCATTGAGTGAAGACCTTGAAGATATCAACTTATGGGTAGGAAGGTGTGCTTTCCTCACCCTCTTTTGTCAATTCATAGTTAGATCAAGTTAAAGTATTCTTCTTGCTATTTTTTTATTTAGTACTTTTCTATTTCTGTTATTACATTAAACTATACTCATTAGGTTGCTAGTGAGTTTCTTTTAGTCTCTGGTTGTACTTTACACTTTTTTTCCATATAAACATTGGTGCTCCACTGAGACACTAGGGTGATGTACTATCATTCATGTCGCACACTGTAGTTCTCTGGTAGTGAGCTACCTAAGTTGTAGTTTGGACTCTAGAAAATTTCTCACCTAACTTCTTGAAACCCTCGGGTTGCCAGAAGAAAAGAGGCAGATCAGTTGTCCTTCCTTTTCACCCCTTTAAGCATCACATCTATCTTAAACATTCATCTAGCTTGAGGTAGATCAGGGTAGCCTATTGTTCTAGACCGTCCTATGACTTGGGGTCCTGAGCAAGCAATCCCCCTTCTCTACAATATCTATATTACATTGAATGAATTATAAATCCTCAATTTTACATTAAGAGGGGATGCTAGAATATTTTAAATATTTTTTATTATATTATAACTATACATTACAATGCTTTAATGCCTATGTTTAGGGTACAGATTTATCCATGTGGGTTGTACATCATAAATCATTAATTTTGTGACTCTATTTAAAGAAGCCAATTATACTAATTGAGTTTTTAGACAATGAGATAATTAAATTAGGGTACCTAATGTACTCATTTTTTAATTAATTTATTTAAAATATTTCATCCTTTTATGAGAAGTATTTTTTCCTAATAATCTTTCTCTAGTATTTCAATTTTTAAGACTTACTAATTTAGATGCACCTTTTGTATTTTTCATCATTTGATCAAATTTAGATCTTATTGATATATGATATGCCACTTGTTTTAGGGTTAGTGATTTATTTATTCACACTAGCTCAATATTCAAATGAAATAGTTTTAATTTATCATGGTTAATATAATATTAAAAGCTTTGAGAAAAGCATCCAAAATATTATTTAAAAAAATATTTTATTGAATGAGATGAATGGGAGAATATATTATCCACAAACTAAATTTGGATAAAGATATGGAACATTAGAGATGATTCTAGGATAATGAACTAGTTTTTCCCACTTAAGAAAGAAAATTCAACACTTTTGATGATGAAAAATAAATGTTAGTATGAGTATCTTATAATTTTATAATATCTAAAAATTGATAAATTATTATATTAAATAGGGATAAATATAATATATAGGATCATAACTTAGCTTCCACATAATCAAACTTTGAAGAAGTCTAATATTCTATAATATATGGTGTGTTAGGATTTGTTAAAGTATTTGACCTAGTAAGTATATATTATATTCCCTACAAAATTATAGAAATTGGTGGCCATGTCCCCCCTAGTCATGAAATATTCTCCTCTATTTCTCCTTGTCCAAGGAATATTTGGTAAAGGTGACAAAATTGGTTCAACTAAATTTTACATGCCTTCTCTAAGTGGTGTTTTCCTTGATTTCTAGGTTGATAATTGTGTTGACACCTTTTTGGAACATGTAGAGGTGGCCATGGTATCTCTAGGTTAGTTTTTTCGATAGTGTGAAGGCTTAGATTAGTGCTTTAGGGTTAGGTCATAGTTCATAGTAGTTCTACGTGATCATAGATAATTCAAGGGTTCTTTCCCATCCTTCTCGACAACATAAAATATGGTCCCTTCCCTATTCACAATCCTCCTATTATGGTTTGTAGATAGGACGTGATATAAAGTGAATATTTTTATCTTCAAAATGTTTTGGTCTACAAATTTAACAATTTGTAGCCTTCTCTTATTGACTTACACAACTAGGTTCTATAATATTGGAATCCTCTCATTGATGAAAAGATCAAGCTATTTCCTTATGCTAGGTGTTTCTTCATGGTAAATTTTACCTCTTTAGAGGACTAGGATTTGGTGTTTTGTGGCAAGTTATGGATGTGGGAAGAGAACTCCATCTTGGCCAAACCTTGGTATATCTCTTTCAACCCCCTCTCTAAAACTTTCAATATTAGATAGGTTTGAGTTATTCTAGAAAATATTTCTCTCCAATTCTTGGAAGATTCCTTCCTTCTATGAGGCCATTAACAATACAATTGGTCACTTTTTGAAGGTTGATTTCACTACTTCCTAATTATACATATGCCTATATTTTGATGGGTATAAATATTTCTAATGATCTTCATAGTGATATTATTTTAATGGCGGGGGATAGGTTTGAACTCAACTTCTTGATTATGAGGGCCTCCCATTTAGATATGGAAACTATTTTCCCATCAACCAGTTGGCTTCAAATTGCCCACTCTCAGTACAAGGGTGTGACTATGTGGTGGAGGAATGCTTATCTCTTTAGTTGATGATTCCTCTTAAGATGAAAAGTCTTCTCAAGATGTTGGATCTTCTCTTCCCATTCCCCTTATATAGTGAGTCATATTCCTGAGGGGGGTTCTCATGTGGCTAGTGTGAAGTTGTAGATTCTTTTTCCTTCAACTCCTAGTGGTGAGTCTCACCTAGCTCTTGACCTAGTTGCTCAAATTCTCATTTCCATTATTCTTATTATACCCTCAACTTTGGTGAAACACTCATTTTCTCTCAAGATGGTTGAAATTTTACATCTCTTGCTAGATGCTCCTCTATTTACATTGTGTCCATGGATGCGTCCTCTAAGGGAGCATCAATAGAAACAAGTTATGGGGGAAGGTGAACTAGTTCTTAGTGTTGAATTATTTCACCTATGATCCAATTATTCTAAAATATTAATTGATTAATTAAATTTGATAAATTAAATAATTATAAACAAATATATAAATAAATGATGATTAATTTATGAGTGCATAGAATAATTTTAGTTTAGTTATTTATTTTTTTAATTAGATTTTGGAGTGAATAAATTAGATACAATCTTATTTATTTTTATAGAACACAACAACAAAATACAAAATAGACCACTACACATACCCCTTGCGTTGCAACCCATTTGGCATTGCTTTGTAAACACATCTTATAGGCTGGAAGTCAAATAACTAGTGGTGAGAGAATATACCTAAAAACCAACTAGTGAAGAATATCATTGTCTTGGATTAAGTTCAAGGAATTTGAGGGGAAAACATAACCTAGTTTAATTGAGTTGATGAGGGTATTTCAAAAGAATTTTTTTATTAGTCCCGGCCTTTTAGGCGGAGACTAATGTTTTCGGAGAGCTGCTTTAAGACTTCTTGAAACTCGCATCAAATAATGATATAATCAGATAACCTATGGTCTCTGGCATTTATTTTATTAAAGCTGAATTTCTGGGTGCTTTTTTCTGAATTTTTGATTGGTTCGGGTGATTTTTGCCAGTGGTTTTATGTTTTTTTATTTAAATTTTGTAGTTGCAGCCAATGAGAAACGAAGGGAGGAAAAAATTGAGATCAGTTTCTAATGTTTTTTCTCTGTGAACGTGTCTGTGTTGCGAGGCTCGTCTGAGCAGGTGGCATTGTTGTTGTGAGGCTCCTGTGAGCAAGCGGCATTGTTAAAGCAGGTCATGTGGCTTGTTTCTGGTACTCGCTAAACGCTGTCCCAGCTGGCCTAAATTAATTGTCTCGATTGTTGTCTTCCTATGTTTTGTCTGCATATGCACGCTTGATGGAGTGTTTAATCACCCTCTTTCTATTCTTTTCTAGAAATCTGGCACGGATCAGTTATTTTAATTATCCCGCATTGCGAAACACGCATGTATTTAAGAAAAGAATGGAGTAGCTACGTCAATCACAGGATGTCTTCAGATTGAATTAGTTTGTTTTTTCTGATCACTTTCAGGGAACTGAAAAATTTACAGCAATCTTACAACAGGGTTTTTGGAAGGGACTATTCTTTTTTGTTTTGAACTTTTTTCTTGAAAGCCAATCACAGGTAACGTATGAGGTATTGGTGGAAAGTAAGCATCTTATCTAATGTTCATTGGATTTAGCCTATTCAACTAATGGGAGGGCATTGGTGAATCGTGATTTGCACAAAATCGTTGTTGTCGTCATAACAGTCTGTAAGTACCCAAGTTCCCCCAAATGGTATAGGCGAATGTGGTGGTATTGAAATAGCAGCAGGGATTAATTTATTCCGCTGGCTTCTTCAAGGAAAAAGTAGGGCTCCCGTGGCTGCGCCTCACTTTTGTTCAGTTTGTGGTGCAGCTCTTCCTCCTCGAGAATCAGGAAAGACATGACGTCTTCATTAAAGGTGGACGTTGTTCATCCTTCTTCTAATGGTGATAAGGATGGGTGGCCCATGGAACCGCTCGCTACTCCCTTTCCAATCCCCTTGGCACCAAATAGGGAAAATGATGCTGGGGTTGCTCTGAAGGTGTATGAAGAGCAGCCTGAAAAAGCCATGTGGGTGTGCAGCAGGCACAGAGGACACAAGTCCCAATGCTCATGGTTATTGATTGTAAGAGGAGGAAAGTGCAGTGGATTGATGCAAATGGACATGACCTAGCCCAAATCAAGGTATTCGAGCAAAGGTCTAATTTATAGCACTACCATTTTTTCATAATGAAACTGTTTTTATTTGTTTCCCCTCTTTTGATTCATTACGCATTGTTTTATTCTTGAAATAAAACTGGGTTTGGCCGGATCGTTACACAGAGGACCTTTGTTTGTGAATGCATCAGGCATAGAGGTTTTTCCTATTCATTCTGAATTTAACTTTTGAAATCCAATTTTGATGGCATTGAAATCTACACACTTAAAAATACCCAATTTGTTTCATTTATCCAACATAATCCCTGCACTAGCTTAAACCATTAGCTTAGCTTTCTGTTTGTGATTTCTGTAGACACGCAAAATGTACAAGTTGACATTGCGCATCTAAGTCTGACTACCGACATCATTTCATCCTAAATCATTCCCCGACCTAACCATTTAATTGAATATCTTTATTTGATTAAATTCATTTGTTTTCTTCTCTTAATTAAACAAATCATGTGTTTGATTAAGTCTTTTAAATCATTCTCCATCTCTTTTAATTAAATAATTAATTTTATTTAATTAAATCTCTAAAGTCTATCTATTAAATTGAATAAATTAAAATCTTATTTAATTTAATCTTATTTCAATCTCTTTAATTAAATAATCAAAACATGTTTATTTAATTAAACTCATTAAATCATTTCCTCTCTTGTTTGATTTAAATTAATCCAAAAATCTAAGTCAAAATAAGTCAAACTTCCTAATCTTCATTAAATTGATCAAATCTTGATTAAATCTAATCTAATCTTCAAAATCCTCTAGCTTTTCCCACTTGCACAAATAAATCAATTTATTGATTTATTAAATCTTCATTTTCCCTCAACAAAGCATCTTTTGGAGGAATATTCTTCTATTTCAAATTCAAAATTTGAATGACATGTCCTTCCAACATGTCATTTACTCTCTCTTACAAGTCCTTCCAACAAGGCATTTACTTCTTCTTACATGTCCTTGCCTTGAGCCAAGGGGCATTTAATTTAATTTTCTTTCCCGCTTTTACATGTCTTCTCAGAATTCAAATTTAAAAAATGCATTTATTGGCACATTTGTCAAAACTTGCTCATTCCTCATCCAATCACATTTGGACAAGTGGCATTTTTCCATTGGCCAAATCTTTGTCCCACATTGCTCTATTTTGGCTTTGTTTCCATTTCAACATTCTATAAATAGAACGTTTCACCATGCATTTGATCATCCACAATTATGCAAAGTTATTATGCACAAATATCTCTCAAATTCCATCTATCTTCTTAACTAGTTTATTGCAGATTTTGGAGCTCATTGAGGGACTTATCAAGTGGATCAATCATCTTCAATCAACATTTTCATTCAAGGAGTTGGGAAAGGGCAAATCTCTACACACCTATTTGCACCAACTCACCCATGGGATCAAGTGTTTGCATGCTAAATTAGGATTTCATATTTCCATTATGTTCTTCATTGTTTTCTTTGTTTTATTTCCTATTTTTAACTTTGTGAATGGATTTCATGGGGAATCCTTGTTCATGCTTACAAAATAACTCTCTAACATTGTTTGTTGTTGTGTTTTTGTAGGCACTTCGAATTAGGGGTTCACAATTTCATATCCCCTCAATGAATTAATCTTCATATAATGCATTATTGTCACGAGCTTCTCTTGAAAAAAGTAGATGTATGGTTCACGGTAAATTTTTTAGGGTCTTGATTTATATGGTATTTTTGTGCTGCAAATTGATAGTAATATTAGGTTATATAATATAAAGCTAAGTTATCCTTGATAGTCAAAATTTATTAAATACTTTCTTAGCGATACAACTGCAGCTTTGTAATTCCTCTAGAATGTAAGAAAATCTGTTCAAACTAAAATACCTTCAAGAACTGTTAAAGATAACTTTAGATAGACAGACAACAAGCCAAATGATCTACACAACTTGTACACACAAACAAGTATTCTCAAATACAACTGCATTCCAATAAGCAGGATAACAAGAAATGTGGAAACCTCTGAACTATAACTGCATGGCCAACTTACAACTGAAAAGATATTCTTGGTTGGTTACGCAACCAAGTATTATAATTTATAACAAGATTCTTGGATACCACTACGTCACAAACATTCAATCACAAAAAATATAGAGGTCATTCTTGTGGTCACACCAAATAAAAAACTAATTATAGAAGTTTGAGTGGCTGACCTCTGTTTTCTAGGGTGGTCTCTATGCACAGCCAACTATGCAAGAACCATAACAGTTCATTTTTTTGTTTACTTAAAAACATGTCTATATCATGTGGAATGAATTGTAACAATTAGTTTCTCTGGATACTTTCAGGATATGCCTCAGTGGAAGTTGATTGGCTGGCATTTATCTTGAAAGTGCCAGGAGATTCTACCTGTTCTGGGCATTGTCATAGAATGTGGCCATTGCTTAAATGAACAAACCAAAACTTAATATTATTCTAAAATTATAATATAGAACTTGAAATTTGATGGAAGCTGGATTTTTTTTAAAGATGGGTTGTAATTTTGTCATTCCAAAACTATATTATAACTTCTTTTCATTTTCCCCATGATTACACTTTGCATACAGAGTTTTAACTCTGTGATTTCTCATTTGAACAGGAAAAGGAACAAAAAGGATAATTTTTGGGTCTCAACTCTGATCTTTGGGCTGGATTATTGAAATAATTTTGCAGTATTATTGTTGTATTTTTGTTCATGTAAAATCAATTGTCAACTATATGTTGTTTTTGAGAATGCCATGAACTTTGTTACTGGGTCTACAATAATTTTGTAATATATCTGCTAACCATATTTTGGTAACAGTTTTCTGCTTTTCTTTAAGCTTGGTACTTTTGATCTAATTTTATTTTGGCAAACATACTTTTGATATATACAATAGGAACATGGTACTACACGTGAATTACTTGATGCAAGCTAAAGTTCTTGCATAACTTTTACTTCAATCACTCAATCTTCGGTCTTCAGGAGTCAATCAGGACATTAGCTTCTTGGAAGCATTACAAGGATGTATAGGTTTGGGATTGTAGTGTACTGGCCCATATAGTGGAGACTGTTCCTTCCTCTTCTTATTCTGCTTTTTAAACTTATGCAGGCATGCCCTATGTGCAACACAAATATTGGGATTGATATTCTTTTCTATCACATTTTGCGGGCATCCGTCAATTTCTTCCTCGACCACCAACAAAACATGTAATGGCAGTGCAAGCTATCAGACAGAGGAAAACCTAAAAATGGAAAGTCTTGCTCGATGAGCATGCTGTTGGAGATGTTCAACAGGGTAAGTATGCTTGTGATTGCTTCATTTTTTTTGCCATTGACCGCCACTCCACTCAGTGCTTGATTTTTGTATAGCAATGTATGGGCTATAATTTTGTGTTGTGTAATTGAATTGGTCATTATCAGTAAATGTGTACTCTATTTATATGTCAGGTCGATAGTCTTATCAAAGGTGCATGAGTCCAACAAGCACTTCTAGCTCAGGTATGCAGCCACATTTTCTTTCTTTTCACAAAAGATTCTTCTGATCTACAACAAGAGAAGGCTTATTTTCTTGGTTGTTTTGTTTTGAGGTGTAGTATGTGATAGTCCTAAGTTATGAAGCTGGTGGTTGTGTTGTTTTTCTCATAAGGAATACTGCTATGAAAGTGAGGTGGAGGAGTGCACTTAATGTGTGCAGTAGAAACCAAGCTGCTGCTTGGTATAGTGCTAGCAACCTTTGATACTAGGGACATTTTAATTGTGGGCAGAGCTAGATTAGAGTGTCTGACAATGACCTCATAGTATTCTTGGCTGATATACTCCTCTTTTTTTACCTAATGTCTGAGTTTAATACCAGGTGGCTTTTAGCAGCTCTGCCAAAACTTTCTGGTTTAGGGTCTGTTAACCCTAGGCATCTGTAGCTTTTTCTAGTAAATAAAATAACCCACAAGCCATGTTTATTATTGGTACAAATCCCCTTTCGGCTTGTGTTGAACTACCTGCAAATACGGTCAATAGACATACTACTGAAGGTTTAAAATTATTTTAGCCTCTCCAAAAATGACCAACTTGTGAGGTATGTGCTTCTCTTATGAGTTCAACAATCTCTATTCTTTTTTTATAATTAGACTTAGCCTCAAAACAGTCAACAATGTAGGGTTTTGTAGTTGAATTTCCCGTATTGCAATTTCCAAATGGGGCAGAGCATCTTCCAGGGGCTACTACTCCATTGTCATAACCAAGAGCAGCAATATCAGGTGGTTCATTGAAAGTCATCCAATTTTGCACCCTGTAGCCAAAAGTCTTGAAGCAGAGTTTTGGATATTTCCCATACTCCTATCTATGGAAATAATGAACACAAACGTTAATGGAACTTGTGTGCAATTTTAGAGTTGGGCATAGATTTATTACCATTGAAACATTTTCCTGACACTTGTGGCATCCTCATCATCAAAAGCATGGAATTAATATCATGAATAAAGTTGGTT
Source organism: Sequoia sempervirens (assembly GCA_007258455.2). Classification (NCBI taxonomy): domain Eukaryota; kingdom Viridiplantae; phylum Streptophyta; class Pinopsida; order Cupressales; family Cupressaceae; genus Sequoia; species Sequoia sempervirens. The sequence goes on along the minus strand of VDFB02047397.1, from coordinate 99,734,333 downwards.
TATTTTAAGATGTAGGTTATAAGGAATTAAAATTTACTAAGAACATTTTAGTTGTATCATTTTTTAACGTATTAATAACTGCACAGCTAAATGCCAATAAATTTTCACTAAATGAAATTATTAAAGAGAAGCCTGGCTGAAATTCTGGGTTGCTCTGTGAATTCATGTTTGTTTCTTGACAGCATTACCAAAGTTTTAAGTATCCCATGTGCAGCCATACTCTAACAGTTCAAAGGCATTGATTTATGAAAAAATTTATGAATTTTATATGTGCTATGCTGTTATTTTGATTTCATTGCAAGATCATATAGAAAGAGCAGCGGCTCTATCTCCTGTAAGTGCAGTTCTGTTTGTAAGACTAAAAAACTAAATCTTGTTCTATTTTAAGCAAATCATGTGTTTTGGAAGAACTTGACAAGTATCTTTAGAGTGGTATAAAAACTATAGATATGCAAGGTAGTGAACCAGGGCAGTACTCTACAACACACAAGAAACTGCCATAGGTTGCGGGTTATAATTATTCTGATTACCTACCTTACCCCTCTGATAATTCTAAATAAAAAATTTAATCATTAAAGGAGGGTACGCACATCCACCAAGATAATTAATTATCTTGTTCCCTCTGAGAGCACATTTCTTTGAGGTATTTTTCCAAACAGTTCACTGCCATGTCTATGGCTTGTCATGGCATTCCATCACTGAGACCACATTTATTTGAGACATTTTTTCAAACAATTCATTGCCTTGTCTATGCTATCACATTTTTCATACATGTCTACCAAAGCATTTTATCAAACAGTTTAGTGCCTTGCTGCTATGGCTAAAAGTCTAAAACAGGTGCTTTCGAACAAACTATGGATGCTTGAAAAAAATCTATCAAAGCACAATAGCAACTCTGCAATATTATGTTGTCAATTTAATAATCTTACACTAACAAAATGAGGGCAACCACATATCAACATTATTTAGAGCATATCCATTCAACAATCTATCGAAGATTTGCATGCATTAGAATAATTATATTTTAAGTCCTTTTTTAATAATTATATTTATTATAATTTTGCATGCTTACAAAATCAATGCAATAATAAAATATTTTTCCTTAAAATATATTTAACTCGCAATTCTTCAATGGTTCCATAGTTTTCAGATTACATCCAAAGAGACTCTTTTTCTTGCCAACAGGGTAGTATAGACATAACAAATAAACCAGAGAGATCCGTCACAGTAGAATGAGTAGACACTATTCCACCTTGATCACTAAACCGGCCATCTTGTCTCCCTTAAATAGTGATATCATACCATAGCTTTCATCTAAAGGGGATTCCAATATTTTTGTTTCATTTTAATTTTTGATTTAATGCTTTGCTAACATGCATTTGAATCTACCTTGTTTTGTAATGCAGCACCAATTGAAGTTCGAAAGACATATGAGGAATTTCTCACTATTATCTCAGAATTCCTGGATGGTGAAATATCGACAGAAGAGCTGCATGAATCAGCTATAGCTATTTATAACATTCTTCATGATTACAGGTCTGGTTCTACCAGTGAGGTAGCTCTAGCGAAAAAAGAGTGAGTATGACCATCCCAACATCATGACATCTTGTTATATGTTGAGATTTCCTGTTTGGATGGAACAAAATTCTTATCTGTAAGCATTCTGCTAATATTTCTTACTTTACATGGAGTTATGTCAGGTTTAGTTGCTATGGTGTTCTTGACCCCACCATATCTCTCTTAATCCACATATGGGCTAACTTTATTTCAAAGGATTTCTATTTCTCAAAAATTTCAGATTGTAGGTTTTTTCAGTGGTGCTTTTTTAAAAGAAAATTGTTATTACTTTTGTAATGGTGTATGTACATTGTAATTTCATCTTTAGCTTATCTGGGAGAATTATATGTTCATGTGTCATTTTCTTTTGTAAGAAGTTGAAATATGTAGACTTCAACATTGGATTTACTTGGTGTTACAATGTGATGCATGATCAAATGATACGTGCATATTAAATATAATAGCACATCAATCATGCATGCTTATATTGAGTGGCATTCATTCTTGAGCCCGCTATATCTTACTTGAGGCAATAATATGCTAATAATGTCATGCTTCAGGGTAAACTCATGTATGTTGAGATCTGCTTAGGAACAACACTTTGACACTGCAAATATGAGATCTGATTGAATATGTGCAGAGAGTAAGATCTAGAAGAATGCAAGAGAGTGCACTGAATCTACTCTGTGTAATGTTTCTTGTAAGTCATTCTATATGTTTATTTGAGTTCCCTCGACAAGGGGACCTTCTTTCAGGACTGTTAAATTTCCCTGGATTTTTGGGATGGTGGGGCATGACAAATATGTATACAAACACACACACATACACATAAATATGTACATGCATAGATATATATTTGTGTGGACAAAACATTAAATTTTTTTTTTTCATAGTTATTCAGTTGCATAATTATAAAGAGCTGAAACTCAAGAATTGCTCTTGGAATTTTAAGATCTATGCTTTATTGGGTTTGACAAGGCATCATTTTGCTCATATCCTGAGACCTTTTCCACTCCTCCAATATTTTGGCATCTCTATTAATCATCTTCTTATATTCAATTAAGTCTTAGATGCCCTAGGAGATCATAACCCTGAATGTTAGGGATGATTATGCCATTTTTTTCAAATAGTTAATTTCCTTGTCTATGCTACCACATTTTTCATACATGTCTACCAAAGCATTTTATCAAATAGGTCAGTGCCTTGCTGCTATGGCTAAAAGCCTAAAACAAGTTCTTTCAAACAAGCTATGAATGCTTGAAAAAAATCTATCAAAGCATAATAGTGAGCATTAGCATAGACAAGGCAATGAACTGTTTGAAAAAATGCCTCAAAGAAATGTGGTCTCATAGTACAACATCACTCTCTTTAGCAGGTTCAAATTACTCATCATTGCATCATTTATATGCAAAATGCAGAAGATAGAAAATGGAGCTGCCTGTTTGACAAAATGCAACACTAGTTGAAATGCATCTAGAAAGAAAAAATCGAGCCCATGTATGCAAAATGTGATAGCATAAACAAGCCACATGACCTACTTTCAACAATGCCACCTGCTCACAAACCTCGCAACAAAGACATGTTCACACAACAAAAACATTAGAAATTGATCCAAAAAAATTTCTCCCTTCGTTTCTGATTCGTTGCAACAACAATTTCTAAATGAAAAAACAAAAAAGCACGGGAAAAAAACATGTGATTTAATCAAAAATTTGGAGAAACCACCCAGAAATTCCACTTTAATAAAATAAATGCCACAAACCATGGGATAAACAAATATATCATTGTCTAGCGCTAGTACTGAGAAGCCTTAATACTAAAATCAGCTCACCGAAAACACTCTGTTTAGTAGGTTCAAATTACCCATTATTGCATCATTTATATGCAAAATGTGGAAGCATAGACAATGCAGGTGAACTGTTTGACAAAATGCATGACTGGTTGAAATACATTTAGGAAAACAAGAATTGAAGAAGTTGATTTTTTGGAGACATCCATTGTCATTTTAAAGAACTCAAATATGTTGACAAAACAAACATGACTTTAATTGGAAAATGCAGCCATGGCCAACAAGAAGAAAAGTATGATCTATCACTGTCACCCTAGGAAGCCAAAAATTGCATGCTAAGAAGCCAGAATTCATAAAGCAATTTTGAGTTGATGCAAAAGATGAGTAACACCCATGACGATGAGACCTGCATGTATCCTCATTTAGAGGAACTCAAAACTATTGAACGACAAATATGACTATTATTAAAAAAAGTAGGCATGGCCAAAGAAAAAGTAGGCTTCTCTATTATTGC
>VDFB02047397.1:99691416-99730373 GCA_007258455.2 Sequoia sempervirens | reverse complement strand
TTGAGCATGATCAAAGCTAGAGAAGATCAAGAATATGATGTGGCCCCATCAGGTAAAGAGGACCACTCTAAAGTTATTTTAAACATATTTAATTGCAATTGGTGTATTAATTAATGTAACCTTTCGTGTTTCAACTTTAGATCATGTAGAGCGTGATCAACGTGTTGAGCATGATTAGGCTAGAGAAGATTAGGAACATGATGTGGCCCCATCAGGTAAAGAGGACTACCCTCATGTTCTCTTAAACATATTTAATTTTAATTGGTGTATTAATTAATGTAACCTTTCGTGTTTCAACTGCAGATCAGGATTTAGAGGGTGTTCAAGATGTTGAGCATGAGTCTATAACAAAAGTTTAGGAACATGATGTAGACCCATTAGGTAAAGAGAACCACTCTAATGTTCTTTTAATTAATGAAATACTTGTAACAATAATAATAATAAAACATATCAGTTTAACGTTTCTTTCTTATTGTAGCAGATCCCCCCTTGAAGCGGCATCCACATCATGAGTAGACGACTACACGTACATTAATATCACAAGTAAAGGGCAGAAAAACTAAAGGGGGGATAGATATTGATTTAGAAAATGATACTCCACTTCAACTTTATATAGCTTTAAAAAAGAAACAAAAAAAAAAGTGATTGTAATCATATCATGACAACCATATTTTTGATAATATGTAAAAACTGAAAGAATAAATATTATATGTTAATGAATAAATGTGAATATGTTAATTAATGAATGTTATATGTTAATGAATGAATGTTATATGTTATTAGTGGATGAATGAATGTTATATGTTATTAATGGATGAATGAATGAATGTTATATGTTATTAATGGATGAATCAATGATTAATGTTATATGATTGGGTTTGGGGAATTGAGAGTGATGTGAGGGGGGGGGAGGGGCCAAATGAGCTTCCACCATCATGTGGTTGGCCCTGTTAAGTAGATAATATTAAACTATTCTCGAAACAAAGAGAAGCTCAATAAGGTAATGCACTTTTCAATATAAGAAATGCATCCTTTGAAGCATCAAACCAATATGCAGTCTGTATGTATGATCAGTCATTAGTCTCCGCAATGGTACATTTCCATGAATATTTAAAAAAAAAAATTGATTCTTCATCGCAATTTCGATGATGAAGTTGCTATTGTTGTGACGAAGATTTCGTCGTAACTCCCTGCTCATTTCATCGCAATTGCGACGATCTTTCAGCGTTGATATCACGCTACTCCTTATCCATTTCCTCGCACTTTCGATGAACTTTTGGTGTTCTTCCGACACTACTCCTTGCTAATTTCATCGCAAAGTCGACGAACTCTTGGTGTTGTTTTGACGCTACTAGCCTATTTCGTCGCACATTCAATGAAATTTTGGTGTTGTTTCGACGCTACTCCTTGCTAATTTCATCGCAAAGTCAATGAACTCTTGGTGTTGTTTCGACGCTACTACTTGCCTATTTCGTCGCACATTCGATGAACTTTTGGTGTTGTTTTGATGCTACTCCTTGCCCATTTCATCGAAATGGCGACGAACATCTGCTATTGTTTCGACACTACTGCTTTCCCATTTCGTCGAACTGGCGATGAACTTCTGGTGTACTTTGTCGATGGATACACAAAGTTTTCATCGATATTCTGACAAAATCCTGGGGTATTTCACAATGCTGTCAACCGACGATTCTTCACCGTTATTTCGACATTTAATTCATCATTGGCCTTTCGACGAAAAAATAGTGACAGAAAGATTTTCGCCATTTCGTCGCTCTTCCGACAAAGATTTGTCAAACGACCGATGAACGACCATTAGAAAATGGTGTCAAATTCAGTAGTGTCTCCAATGGAAAAGGCTTGTTTGGAAGTGGTTTTAAGTTCACAAAAGCTTTGTCATTACATGCTCAGTCATCCTGTCAAGCTAATGTCAAAATTTGATCCACTAAAATATTTGTTGTCCAGGACTTCTTTGATTGGTCGCATGGCCAAGTGGGTCATGCTATTGAGCGAATTTGACATAGAGTACATGGACCGTAAGGAAATCAAAGGAAAATTTGTAGCAAATCAGTTGGCAGACGCTCCTTTGGTGGATGCATATCTATTAGTAGCCGAGTTTCTTGACAAAGAGGTCCTTAAAGTCACAGAAGCATATATGTGGATGCTCTACTTTGATGGATCATATACACATAATGGAGTTGGTGTAGGTGTCTTATTCATCATCCCTCAAGGTGACTACATCCCAAAGTCATTTCGATTAGCATTTCTATGCACCAACAATATGGCAGAGTATGAAGCTCTCATCACTAGTCTTAGAATTTCCATCCAATGGAATATCGCTCATCTATGATTTTTTGGTGATTCCCAACTAATTGTTAAATAGGTTAATGATGAGTTCCAGACAAAAGATGACAAGCTATTAACCTATAAATGCATGGTGGATGAATTCAAGAATCATTTCAACTTCATTCAATTTGAGCAGATCCCCAAAGTTTAGAACAAGGTAGCAGATGCAATGGCTACAATTGGTTCCCTCATCGACATACCCAAATATTGAACGAACTATGAGTTTCTCATTGAACAAGTTTTAATCTTGGCATATGATGTCCCTGATAGTGAGATGGTGTGCAATATCATAGGTCTTGAATCACCCTGGTACCATGACATTTACACCTATCTCTGTGACAATATCCTACCACCTGACCTTACTCAAAATCAATGCAAATCATTTATCCAATGTACTTGTTGCTATACCATCATAGGAGATAAAATTTATCATCGAGGGTATGATGGCAGACTCTTTTGGTGTCTTAATGAATCAGAATCCCACTTTGCATTAAACAAGGTGCATAGTGGTGTTTGTGGGTCCCATTCTAATGGCATGGCTATTATTGGCCTACTATGGAGCATGAATCTTGTGAGTTTGTGAAGAAATTCCTACCTTGTCAGCAACATGCAAATTTAATCCATGCTCTCGCATAAGATTTGTAGCTCATAATAACACCATGGCCTTTTTCTCAATGGGTTTTTGACATGATCGGCAAGATTTACCCTCCATCTTTTGATGGCCATACTTTCATCATCACAGCCATTTAATACTTTACCAAGTGGTTGGAAGCCATTCCACTCTCCCAAATCATGGGTATTCAGATCTCCAAGTTCATCCTTTTCCATATTCTCTACAGATATGGAATCCCTTCCACCATCATCACCAACAATGGAAATCCATTCAAAAATTAGTTCATGAAACACCTTTGCGAGACATATCATATCCAAAATCATTGGTCCACCCCCTATTACCCTAAAGGTAATGGCCAAGCTGAGGATACCAACAAGACCCTCATCAAAATCCTTAAAAAGGTGGTCAATAATACTGGTCGAGATTGGCACCTCCATCTTCATCTCACCCTTTGGGCCTACCATACATCCCTTTTCACACCCACTGGCGCCACTCCATACTCTCTTGCATATGGTGCCAACACAATTTTGTCTATTGAAGTTGAGATCCCATCACTCTGAATCTCTTTGAAGAATCTCATTAGTGATGAAGATACTCGAGTTGCACACTTAAGTCAGTTTGAACTCTTGGATGAAAAGTGCATCAAGGCCTACAACCATCTACAATTGTACCAACATCATCTTAGGAGGAGCTACAACAAGAAGGTCCATCCCCATCAATTCAATGTCAGTGATCTAGTCTTTAAAGAGAATCAACGCACCCAGCAAGATCGAGACAATAAAGGAAAGTTTGAGGCAAATTGGTTGGGTCCTTATGTTGTCATAGCTAAATATGGTTTTGGGGCATATAGACTTACTACACCTGAGGGTGAACCCATAGAAGAGCCTATCAACAGCATGCACCTAAAGAGGTTTTACACCTAAGTCAGTTGGGTTATCCTATCTTTAAAAATACCAAAAAAGGTAAAAAAGCATCAAAAACACAAAAAAAAATAAAAAATGTCAAAAATATTAAAGAGAAATAATCCATCCTATGGTTAAAACCACCCTTGGTGGAACCTTGGATAAGTACGTTTGGTTCAAACCTAGAAATCGGCGCGATACGTAGAGGGATTAATCATTATCTACTGTGTGTCTTAGTTAATTTATGCTTCTATTTGTCCTATCCTCGCATCCTATCCTCATATCCTATCAATCCAATCCTTTCATCTGCATCCACTTATCCATTGCTTGGTATATTTTGTTTGAGCATTAGATGATCCACATTGGCTATCTGCACTCATGAGCTTTTATCCTAATTTTGAGCTTTTGTCATTTGTTGGTCTCGTCTCATCTTTTGTCCTTTTTTTGAACTACGTTGCCCATGCGCTTTCATGTAGGCAAGGTCAATCATTTGATAAACCCCCAGGGCATTTGTCTGTATAGTCTTTTCCCCCCATCATGGTCTCCATTTTCCTCTTTCAACTTTTTATCCATGGTCAGTCATTGGTCTTTTATTGAACTACGAGGGCTCTGCACTTTCACATAGGCAAGGCTAATCTCTGATCAACCCCCAAGCCCCTAAGTCTTTAGGGTGTGTCTTATTGTTGTGTCATGTTGTCAAGTATGTCCTTACCTAGCTAGTTCTTAACAAACAAATTTTGTTAGTATCATGAGGTCCAATCTGTTTCGAATATCCTGAGTCATGTCGATCACTTGATCTATCCTCCATCTTTGGTCTTAACTGGATGTATCCTTCCTAATCAGGCTGCATCAATCACATCCACCCTTTTGATCCTATAGCAAAGGAGAGTTGAAATTTATTGTGATCTTTTAATGCTTTTGTATTTTTCTTATCATTTGAACTTCTTATTATACCTTATCAAGGTTTCCACGATCTACATATCATGGTGTGCTTTGACTGGTAAACATAGGGGCATATCTTGATCTTTTGTTTGTTTCTATCTTCTTCTTTATCCCACATAGTACCCACCAAGATCCTTGGGTTCTTGTGTTATGCTAGGGCATCCTTTGTGCTTGTGTTTATCCCAATGCTTGGCCCGACCAAAGCTATTGTGTTTTTGGGGTGTTGGGATAGCCTTCTTGTTTGATGTGTTTTTCTTATGCATGAGACACTAATCCACCTTTTTTCCTTATACATTGGTGTATCATGTCTTATGCTATATCAAAAATAAATGCTCTTAAAATGGAAAAATAACATTAGCATTGTATTTCATTTATCATCCCATTGTATTGTATTTTTCCCCATCCATCCTTTCCCTAGCCTATGGTTAGTGATTTAGGTTGTGCAAGTTCTCATCTCCCATCTTTTCTTCCTATCAAGGTTCCTATTGTTTTGAAAGGTGCCATACCCCACCCATTACCATTCATCTTGATATGTGATACATTGTCACCCTTATCATTGTTCACTTAGGTTCATCATCTCATTCAATTTTGCATTGTCATTATCATATTCATTTTAAGTTGTTTAGATTAATCTAGATTGGTTATTCTAAGCATCTTAAGTTCATTTCATATCATTTCATCTCATTTTCATTTATCATTATCATGTTCATTTTAAGTTGTTTAGATTAATCTAGATTGGTTATTCTAAGCATCTTAAGTTCATTCCATCCCATTATCATCTCATTGCATTATCATTTTAGGTTTTTTAGAGTTATTATTCTAAACATCTTAGTCCATCTCACTACATATGTTTCATTTCATTACATTCTTCATATCATATACATTTTATTACATTAATCACATCCATCAATAACATTATTACATATTCATACATCACATTTTTCACTCATTGCATTCCATCACATTTTCATATCATAATCAAATCATCATAAATGGCTAGAAATTTTTCCCACTACAATTAAAAGAAAAATTGATTGTACAATGTACACACATCCATCACTACCTGCGTCACAAACTGTTAGTACCACATCCGTGGCAAATAAAACCCTAAATAATTCATCATATCTAGCATCACAAAGTGTTAGACATAATGCATTTAATCCATAACATCCACATAAACATAAGCATAAATCATCATAGTCACATACATATATCACAATCATCATCACCATAAAATTCTTCATATCTCATAATCATCGACATACACCTGAACATAAATAAACATCCATCCCATAAAAAGCACATAGTGTCGGCAATATCCATCGCATATCATATAAATATCAAAATATATCATGTCCATCATATGTACATCATAATCTGTAATAAAACCATAAGAGTCCATAATTAGTCCATCATAAAAACATAACATAACAAGTCCATCATGTCCATCGATATCCATCAAATAACATAGAGGTACAAAGCTCTGATCAAATACAAAATACATCTCCTAGAGGAACAAAAAATAAAGAATGAACTAATCAATGAATGAAATAATCTCTAATATGTACTAAGGTGTTACACCCCTAAATTTAACTATGTTTTACTTATTAATTTTGAAGTAATTAGTAGATGATTACACATGATTCAATGATTTGATGTTTAGTTAAAATGTCTGGAAAAATCAATGTTTTCATGAGTTATGTTTATTTGGCTATAATTGACATGCGTTTAAAAGTTTTCAAGGTGTGATAATTTCATAATCTCGAGTTGGTGATTGCAAGTTCCATTTAGGGAATAGGTTTCTGCCCCTCTGAATGGAGGGATAGCATCATCGGAGAGAAGGGTATAGATACAAGGAAAAGAATAGGTTGCCGCCATCTTAGGTCTAGTGTTGATGCAAAATGGTGAACCTAGTTGAGTTGAGTAAGTGATACTCGACCCTTTTGGTCTAAGTTTATTTCTCAACTCGACAAGTTGTCGATGTCATTTAAAGTCTAGTTCATGTTGTTTAACATGTTTAGAAGCTTTTTGATAGTAATTGATTAGTCAACCTTTGTGTTGATATGATTCTCTTAAGGGTTATTAACTCTCTTTTTATTATATAAAACAAATGAATATATGAATGTAGGTATGCGTGGGATAAGGTAAGCATATGTACTCATACACATATAGATGGGTTCATGGATGCATATATGCATACAAAGACATAGATATTGTCAACATACAAACATTTACGTTCAAGTGTGTATGGATACATACGTGCATGCATAAGTTTTTGCGACGAAAATGACTCACATATAAGTATATTCATATATGTATGATGTGTTCAATCTTTAAATGTTTATTCTTGATGACTCTCATTGTGATATTGCATAAGGACATTGATCATGATGATAATATTTGAAGTGCATATTGAGGGGGTGACTTCGCTTGAGTGTCGACATGATAAGGAACATCATCGAATTTATATGGTAAAGTTGATATTAATCTTGGAAGTTTTAATATTTATATATAATATGAGATCATTCAAAATGGCTAATCTAACCGTAGAGCTTATTGTTTAGCTCAACTCTTACATGAGGAGCACGTTTTGTATTTAAAAGGGTGCCATCTTGTTTCTAATGCCAACATGAGCCTTGAAAGTCCATGACATACTAATTTATCGTTGGAAATAGATTTAGAAGGTTTAAAATGCTAATAGTGGCCATCAAGGGTTGTAAGCACAATTTCACGAAGGTGGCATAAACCTTATTCGATAGTAATTCAAATTCTCCACTTTCAAACCATGTCTCTCATCACATCAATTAGCATGGCAACTATTTTTTTTACTAATAAAATATATATTCCATATAATTTGATGATATAGGGGAGGATAGGAATCATGTCGTGGATGAATGGAATAATAGATTCTTGGCAACCGATTCTTTAACTGCTTTTGGAACTATTTTCTTGAACCACCTTTCTATCAATTGGGAAGAATGGATTCTTGTCGGGAGAGTCCTGTTGGGAACAAAGCTATTGGGAGGAAAAAGAAAGGAGTGTTGTTTTTTCTCAAGGAGTATTCCCAAACTACATGCAAATGAAGAATGGTGGTTGCAACTTTTGAGAAGGGGTGCCATGTAACTAAGCAAAAGGGTAGCATTGAAGATGTTTGAAGAAGTTGTGGTGGATTAGTAACCCAACGTAGCTTCTACTTGCAATGTCACTACTTAGGAAATCCTTCGCCACACTATCATGGAGGAATCGGGGACTAAGATCTATTGTGTTGCATATACTCTAACTGCCACACATGTTCATGGAAGCATTGAAATGATATGGGAATAATGATGCAGATCCTAGAAAAGTTGTTAAGATATAATGCTATGCCGCCATCATTCATGGTTTACTATATAATAGAGAAAGTCACATTTTGTTATTCAAAAACTTATTGGCCAAAAATATGAGGATAAAATAGCAAAGAAATTTTTTAAAGGTTTCAGAGTCAATAAAAGAGGTAGGAAATACCAGTGAGCAGAAATTAATGGTATTCATGCTAACGATCAACATAGACTTGCACAAATTCTGTCAGGGAAACTAAATCCTCTAAAATGGAATAAATGTGGCCAAAGTAATGACTATCAAGTTGGGAATACTTAGCTTAATTGCTAGCTACATCCATAGTAACTTCAATTTCAAAGCCAAAATAGTCGAGAGATGACAGGGGTTATTGTGTACATTGTAAGGAAAGTAATATTTCTTCCTTTATAATGGATATAGCCTTTTCTTTGTATACACGTATACATTGTGATAATAATGGTTATGAAAACTAGTAGTGGGGAAGTCTTTCCTATAAACCACTTCATGCATGGATCTTTGTGAGATTTACTTAAATGTCCAAAATGAGAAAGTTTAATTCTTGATTGTTTTAGAGTGAAATAGATGTTTAAAAGGTAGCTCGAGGTAGGTTACCCTCAAACCCTCCTTGGCATAGATATTTCTGGGATGCAGCATGAAACCACCATTGCTTATTATGAGATTCTTTTTTATTATTAAAAAGGTAATATCAAACCATAGTTCCTTGGTTGGTGTAGAACCAAGCTTGACTAATTGAGAAGTAAATAAGTGGAAGAAAGGACTGAAGCACAACTAAGTGCTAGATTTTCTATCAAGAATGCTTACTTGAGTAATGTATAAATATTCTTGAGTTCTTTAAAAAACTACTTGAGTAACTTTGTAATAATAATTGGGCCCTTCGAAAGGAAAAGCCTCTTTCCTTCTTCAATATGTTTGTTATTGAAAACACCTAGGTAGGGTATTTGAAAAGGATTCCCATATAATTTTATATAACCTTATGTACATCTTGATGATGACATGGTGTCATCCATATGGATAAAGACACCTGAGAGTGGGTGAGAAGGTGAAACCCTTTGAACCATGCTAGGGCTAGAATTAGAGGCAGCAGCCTAGACCCTAGTTGTTGTAGATATGCAACAAGGGGATTCAACACCCAAGTAATTTGACCAAAAAATTTAAATGATGACTTGGTGAGTAAGCATTATGTTAAGAAAATGTATGGAAGATGAGATCAGTAGGTCTACACTTGTGGCTACCCCTTACTTAGCATGATTGTACTGAATTGCATGAAGGACTAAAACCATAGAACAAGACAAAAGAGTCTTTGTAACACTTTAAGAGATTCCATGATAAAGTCAAAACTTGTTTTAATGCATCAAAAATGTTTGATATTTGAATTAGAGAGTAGAATGATAGAAAGCCATGAACCCTAGAAATTGCATGAATGCAATAAGGGACTTTGAAGAAAAAGGGTTAGAAATAGCTAAATCTTTACATTACATGTATATCCTGAATTAAGGATTAGTTTTAAGTCATAATGGATAGAATGGATTTTTAGTACATGCAATTTTGTGTCTAGAGTACCCAATAAAGTAAGTAAAACTAGAGGATGAGATAGTTCCTAAGTTGAGTTAGAGGTGTGTGTCTAGATGGCATGACCAATCAGAATGATCATACTTAGCTAGAAGGTGTCTAGAGTTGTATGGTCTATTGAGTTTTGTAGGAAACATCACCAAGGCTCAGATGGAGAAACTTAATAGATCCTTATATCTATATCCTTCATGAAGGGCAGGGCCACTTCCAATTAGGAAGTATGTGGAGAACCACTTGATTCCATGGTTGGAAGAAAATCACTCGGATGATTCTCTCCCTCTATTGTAGATCTCTCCTTCTATAGTAGAAGACTCACCGAGGCTTGTGAAGATAGATAACCACATTCTAGATGTAGTGAACTAGATGTTATGGCTTATGATATTCAAACTTATGAGGTAAAGCTATTCCTTTTCCATTTGTATTTTATGTAATATAAATGAAAAGTGTAAGAAATTCTCTTTGATTCTAGCTATGATTACATATGATTTCAAGTTTGAGATTATCTAGAAAAGTTATACTTTATTTCTTGAGCTTATGCAAATGTTTAAAAAAAAATTCTCTCTCATGGTTATTAAGTTTATTTACCTTCTAGTAAATTCTTGTGTTTACTTGATTATCAAGAGGAGGGATGTTACATATAGTATCAGAGCTAACTGGGTTCAACACATGGACCTATGAGCTCATTAAGAGAAAACTCATTAAACATTCAGTGGATTGGCTAAGGTTTCAAACTGGATTGATACAAAATGGCATCAAGAAAAATGAAGGAAACTGTCAGGAAGACTATTTTTCCAACACTTACCCAAATCAATGGCTAAGAGAAAGCCAACTGAGGAGTTAAAACTCCAAGAGAAAAAAAAATTCTACTAAGGTTGCATAGTGGAAAGATTTTGAGACTTGACTAGAAAGGTAAAACCTTGGCCAGTTTCTAATCAGACTAAGAGCTCGGGTAGAGCAGTGTCTGTATGAATTCAAGATCAATATTATTTCTTAAGAACTTAAGGATGGGAATATCCAGAAGTAATTAACTAGGTGCAGGGGCATATGAGTGGTGGAAATCTTTGAAACTATATCGACACCTAGAAAAGATGGGTTCTAGTCTAACTTCTAGATGGCATGGAATGAGCCAAGTGGAATAAATGGATCATTAAAGGATGAGTGGTGTTATACTAGCATAGAATACAAAAAAATGGTTGAGAACTAAGTACATTCCTTTTGGTAGAACTAGATAGTACAACAGCATCAGTGAATGTAACCATCACCAAAGTATTTAGTTAAAGTTGTTTATGTTTTGAACAAGTAACCTATTCAGTGAAGTAAGGAATAGAGTATTGTAAAGTGGAATGAAGAAAATAATTTTTTGTTACCAATTGTAATCTTTGTGTGATGCTATAGCACAATCTTATAATGTCATCTAAGCAATGAAGAACATATACTCCAGGAAATAGGAGTGGTTGTGTTATAACCTTTTTATTTGCAAAATTTTTGAGCCTAATGAAAGTATTAAGGGACTTATCTTTTTGATGTGCTTGTAACACAATCTTTAACCACTGTAAGTTTTTGGAAAATCTGAATATAGTGCAACAATCTACTCCCTTGTTAGTGACTTAGTCAAGTCACATAGTGCATAATAAGTGTTCCTTTATATTTTGACACTTCTTTGGATTTTCGGTAAAATTCCTTTCAATACTAGAAAGGATTGTCATTTTTTTATTTCTTTATTTTCAAATGGTCTAGCCACCGAATTTTGAAGATTGTTTATTTTATGGCCAGTTGGTCAAAATTTGATTTATTGTTAGAAATGAGCTCATTCTTTTGATTTATTGTTGAAATTAAAATTGTTTATATTTTGATATTGAGTTAAGTTATTGTAGTGGCTATATAAGAACATTTTGGTTGTTCACTATGTTTGATGTAATGTTCATCTCTATCATGTCCTGGATGGGCCTCTCATGGATTGTGTAAGGGAGTAAATTGTAGAAAATGCACTCGGTATGTCCTTAACTTTATAGAAGAAAGGAAACCTTGTGAGGAAGGAAATTAGTTCCAAACCCTTTTAGGGTTATATAATTGATATGTAAGCTATCAGAAGGAGTTCTTATGCATATATCACTTTTCAAACCTTGTGTTATGGTATATAGGGGGCAGGTAGTCCAGTAATCCTAGGTGAATAGTCTCTCCAAGTCGAGTAGGGTGGTGAACCATTACTACGTGGATTGCAAAACGTATGTATATAAAAACTATGGCCATAGTGAGTGTTGTTTCCACTACATGCACTCATTAGTTCACCGTAATCCAGACACTTAGCTAATCAAAGTAGTCATACTTAGTAGGAGGGTATCCTTAGTAGTGTGATAGAGTTGGTTAAGTAGGGGTACACACCAAAGCTCAGAGGACAACTAAGAGGGTTTCCAACACAACCTTTTGATGAAAGGTAGGACTACTTCCAGGTAGGAAGTGTGCTAGGGGAAACTGCTTAAGTCTATGGTTGGAAGGAAAAACAGTCGAGTGATGCCTTCCCTCTTATCAATGGCAAGCCGAGTCTTCGAGGACAGTTAACCTAGATAAGGAATTCTGATCCTTTCTCTTGTATTTACTTACTAGTTTATTTTAATGATGCCCGAAATAAATGAAATTGGTACTTGATGAATAACCTTTTCAACTAGAAAAGTGAAAGTTGATGTTACTCTTTGTAACTTGCATGATGAGTAGTAGATTGTATTTGCGTAATGATATCAACCTTTGGTGAAATTATCTTGGTAAACCTATGTTAAAAAATGGTTGATTTCTACACGTAGAAAGTGTATCCACCTTTTATGGTGTTTGTTATAACAACTTCTATAATTCTGCTATCAAGTGACTCCATTTGAAACATTGGATAGAAGAAGATGTTGAACTCCTGTAAGTTGGGTAAGCTAGAAGATAGGACTAGCATTAGTCTATAAATGTTGTAAAAAATGGATAAACAAATCACACTGATCAGAAAAGATTGGTGGAAGCTAGTAATAGATAGAAAAGCTAAGTAAATTCCAACCGTACACCAACACAATTCTTGGCTAGAGAAGAAAATCTACATAAAATAAGGAATGTATTCCAAACTAGCTCCTAGATATAAAGGTCTCTTCAAAATTCTTGAAGTTATCAATTCGATTGACAACAAAATCATTCTATTATTAGCTATTACCAGGAGGTATAATGGATTTTTATGAATTATATTTGAAAAGTATATAATACATGATAATTATATTCTTAGAATTTTTTACAGGTACATGACTGGGGAGTGGCCATGATCAAGCTTCTTAAATGCAAGGTCTAGTGGGACCAATATATAGAGGGTAATATGACATGGGAAGTTACCATGATTTTATATCAAAGATTTTCTAAATTGCTTACACTATTACAGGATAAACATTTTTTTTTATCTTATTAAGGTTTCAAAGGCATTGGATCATCGAGGATGATGACTCTTACGGGGGGAGATATGTTACACCCCTAACTTTAACTATGTTTTAACTTTTACTTTTGAAGTAATTAGTAGATGATTACACACGATTCAATAATTTGATGTTTAGTTAAAATGTCTGGAAAAATCAATGCTTTCATGAGTTATGTTTATTTGGCTATAATTGAAATGTGTTTAAAACTTATCAAGGTGTGATGATTTCTTAAGGATTGTGAAATGGTTAATGATACACTAATCTCGAGTTGGTGATTGCAAGTTACATTTAGGGAACAGGTTGCCGCCCCTCTGAGAAAGGGAGGGAGAGCATAATTGGAGAGAAGGGTATAGATACAAGGAAATAATAGGTTGTCACCATCTTAGGTCTAGTGTTGACGCAAAATTGTGAACCTAGTTGAGTCGAGTAAGTGATACTTAACCCTTTTGGTCTAAGTTTATTTCTTGACTTCACAAGTTGTCGATGTCATTTAAAGTCTAGTTCATGTTGTTTAACGTGTTTAGAAGCTTGTCGATAGTAATCGATTAGTCAACCTTTGTGTTGATATGATTCTCTTAAGGGTTATTAACTCTCTTTTTATTATATAAAACAAATGAATATATGAATGTAGGTATACGTGGGATAAGGTAAACATATGTACTTGTACACGTATAGATGGGTGCATGGATGCATATGTGCGTACAAAGACATAGCTATTATCTATGAACAAACATTTGTGTTCAAGTACGTATGGATACATACGTGCATGCATAAGTTTTTGTGATGAAAATGACTCACATATAAGTATATTCATATATGTATGATGTGTTCAATATTTAAATGTTTATTCTTGATGACTCTCATTGTGATATTGCATAAGGATGTTGATCTTGATGATAATATTTGAAGTACATATTGAGGGGGTAACTTCACTTGTGTGTCAACGCGATAACGAATGTCATCAACTTTGTATGGTAAATTTGGTATTAATCTTGGAATTCTTAATATTTATATATAATATGAGATTATTCAAAATGGATAATCTAGCCGTAGAGCTTATTGTTTAGCTCAAATCTTACGTGAGGAGCATGTATTGTATTTAAAAGGGTATCATCTTGTTTCTAATGCAAACATGAGCCTTGAAAGGCCACGACATACTAATTTATCATTGGCAATAGATTTAGAAGGTTTAAAACACTAATAGTGGCCATCAAGGGTTGTAAGCACAATTTCACGAAGGTGGCATAAACCTTATTTGATAGCAATTCAAATTCTCCACTGTCAAACCCCATCTCTCATCATGTCAATTAGCATGGTAACTATTTTTTTTACTAACAAAATATATATTCCAAAGTAAGTCAATGATATAGGGGAGGATAAGAATCATGTCGTGGATGAACGAAATAACAAATTCTTGGTAACTGATGCTTTAACCACTTTTGGAACTATTTTCTTGAACCACCTTTCTATCAGTTGGGAAGAAAAAAATATTGTCAAGAGGGTGTTCCTGTTGGGCACAAAGCTATTGGGAGGAAAGAAAAAAAAAATCCTCAAGGAGTATTCCCAAACTACATGCAAATAAAGAATGGTGGCTGCAAATTTTGAGAAGGGGTGCCATGTAACTGTGCAAAAAGGTGGCATCGAAGATGTTTGAAGAAGTTGTAGTGGATTAGTAACCCAATGTATCTTCTACTTGCAATGTCACTGCTTAGGAAGTCCTTCACCACACTATCATGGAGGAATCAGGGACTAAGGGTTGTTGTGTTACATATACTCTAACTGCCACACATGTTCATGGAAGCATTGAAATGATATGGGAATAACGATGCAAAGCCTAGAAAAATTGTTAAGATATAATGTTATGCTGCCATCATTCATGGCTTACTATATAATAGAGAAAGTCACATTTTATTATTTAGAAACCTATCGGCCAAAAATATGAGGATAAAATATCAAAGCAAACCTTTAAAGGTTTGGGAGTCAATAAAAGAGGCAAGCAATACCAATGAATAGGAATTAATGGTATTCATGCTAAGGGTCAACGTAGACTTGAACAAATTCTGTCAGGGAAATTAAATCCTCTAAAATGGAATAAATGTGGCCAAATTAATGACTATCAAGTTGGGAAGACTTAGCTTAATTTCTAGCTACATCCATGGTAACTTCAAGTTCAAAGTCAGAATAGTCAAGAGCTGATAGGGGTTATTGCGTACACTATAAGGCAATTAATCTTTCTTCTTTTATAATGGATATATAATTTTCTTTGTATACATGTATACATTGTGATAATAATGGTTATGAAAACTAGTAGTGGGGCACTCTTTACTATAAACCACTTCATGCATGAATCTTTGTGAGATTTATTTAAATTTCCAAAACAAGAAAGTTTAATTCTTGATTGTTTTAGACTGAATTAGATGTTTAAAAGGTAGTTTGGGGTAGGTTATCGTCAAACCCTCCTTGGCATAGATATGTTTGGGATGCAACATGAAACCACCATTGCTTATTATGAGATTATTTTCATTATTAAAAAGGTAATATCAAAGTATAGTTCCTTGGTTGGTGTAGAACCAAGCTTGACTAATTGAGAAGTAAATAAGTGGAAGAAAGGACTGAAGCAAAACTAAGTGCTAGATTTACTATCAAGAACGCTTACTCGAGTAATTTATAACTATTCTTGATTTCTTTAAAAAACCACTTGTTGAGTGACTTTGTAATAATAATCAGGCCCTTGGAAAGGAAAAACCTCTTTCCTTCTTTGATATGTTCCTTATTGAAAACACTCAGGTGGGGTATTTGAAAAGGATTCCAATATACTTTTATATAACCTTATGTACATCTTGATGATGACATGGTGTTGCCCATATGGCTAAAGATGCCTGAGAGTGGGTGAGAAGATGAAACCCTTTGAACCATGCTAGGGCTAGAATTAGAGGTAGTAGCCTAGACCCTAGTTGTTGTAGATACACAATAAGGGGATTCAACGCCCAATTAATTTGACCAAACATGTTAAATGATAACTTGGTGAGTAAGCATTATGTTAAGAAAAATTATGGAAGACGAGATCAGTAGGTCTACACTTGTGGCTACCCCTTACTTAGCATGATTGCACCGAATTGCATGAAGGACCAAAACCATAGAACAAGATGAAAGAGTCTTTGTAACACTTTAAGAGATTCCATGATAAAGTCAAAACCCGTTTTAATGCATCAAAGATGTTTGATATTTGAATTATATAGTAAAATGACAAAAATCCATGAACCCTAGAAATTTTGCATGAATGCAATAAGGGACTTTTAAAAAAAAAGGGTTATAAATAGCTATATCTTTACATTATATGTATATCCTAAATTAAGGATTAGTTCTAAGTCAGAATGGCTAGAATGGATTTTCAGTACATACAAGTTTGTGTCTAGAGTACCCAATAAAGTAAGTAAAACTATAGGATGAAATGGTTCCTAAGTCAAGTCAGAGGTTTGTGTCTAGATGGCATGACTAATCAAAATGATCATACTTAGCTAGAAGGGGTCTAGATTTGTATAGTTGATTGAGTTTTGTAGGATACATCACCCGGGCTTAGATGGAGAAACTTGACAGATCCTTATATCTATACCCTTCATGAAGGGCAGGGCCACTTCCAGTTAGGAAGTGTGCAGGGGACCGCTTGAGTCCGTGGTTGGAGGAAAAGCACTCAGATGATGCTCTCCCTCTGTAGCAGAAGACTCACTGAGGCTTGTGAAGATAGATAACCACATTCTAGATGCAGTGAACTCCATGTTATGGCTTATGACAATCAAACTTATTTGGTAAAGCTATTCTTTTTCCATTTGTATTTTATGTAATATAAATAAAAAAGTGTAATGACTTCTCTTTTATTCTAGCTACGATTACATATGATTTCAAGTTTGAGATTATCTAGAAAAGTTGTACATTATTTCTTGAGCTTATGCAAATATTTAAAAAAAAAATCTCTCTCATGGTTATTAAGATTTTTTACCTTCTATTAAAATTCTTGAGTTTACTTAAGTATTACTATTAGGGATGTAACATAAGGAGTCTGTTGTCATTGCCACTGTCTACTACTCATCCACTTTGCACATGTCAAAAACTGGGATCCTGTCTCCTCATGTCCTCTCTACCCTGTTTTGGCTCCATTTGATCTTTGGGGGGAGTCTAGGACTGAATCTCTACCTCTGGGGGGAGTCTCACGGAAGTTGCTATATCCCCGTGTATGAGTGGCCCCTGAGTGTGACAGTGCTAGCATCTAAGGGACTGCTCTGACATAGGGGGAAACTCTCTATGTGGAATCTAGGATGACCTGATGATAAGCAAGCATATAACAAGTCATCTATGTCCTAACATCTGCCACCTCCACTTCCTGTCCTCTCACTAGGTCCTGCTCAATTTAGTACCTATCCTACAGCCCCATGATATATCTCCTCTCCTGATCCCATGCATCTTGGGTCAATCTCATCTATTCCACCTATGCTTACAGCTATGACATCTCATGTACCGCCCCATCTCGCTCACCCTATAGGGCCTGTGCTTGTGTCTCTACTACCTCTGTTCTCTCCAATAGCCCCTCTGCATTTCCCATAGTCACCTTGACATACTTTTCCCTATCTTGTAGCTCATCTCTCTCCCTCCTCATCTCCTCTAGTCCCTAATGCATCTCCGCCACCTGTCTCCTAAGGTCATCCCTCTCTGTGTGGGTTTCATGTACCCTTAATGAGGCCTCATCTACTAGGGCCTCATAGTCCTTGTCTCCCTCCCTCCGCAACCTTTCCACCTTTGTTTGTAGCCTATCTTTGTCTACCTCAGACTCTCAGAGTCGATGCTCTATAATCCTCAAGCAAACCAGGGCTCATGTGAGTAGTACCGCAGGATCCTCGAGTGGCAATGGTACATATGGGACTATTTCTAAGGGATGTATCTATGGAGCATCCACCTCCATCACCTCTCCCTCTCCTCTTTCCTCCTCCATCTTAGCATATCCATCACCCCTTCTCCTTTTTCTTCCTCCTCTCCCCCTCCTCCTTTGCAACCTGGCTAACCTCCTATTGTCATCTGACCCATACCCTAGTGCTCCCACAATTGGCTATACCATGGTAATCTACCCTGGTCTCCCCTCTACCCACCATGCCAAGTATCACATAGTGGTGTCTATGTCTACTGGTCTTCCTCTCTAGGGATATTGTGTCAATGGGACCATATCCCACATTTGTCATGCATAATCTATCATAATTGGATCTCCCCCTAATGTTGTTGGTTCCCTGGTGATCCTCTGGAACTGATGGGGTCCCATAGGAATATCCTATTGAATCCCAAACTATCTCATGACCTTGTCCAATCTGTGCAACTCCATAATGAATGGATCCTATCCAATCAGATAACAAACAAAGAAGAAATAACCCCTATGCCTCCTATCATCATCCCTCCACCCATGGAAATGTCATGCCATGTATGGTCTCCATGTGATATCCTCTAATCTCAACCCATCCAGTCTTCATCGCCATCCTTCCAAATCCCCCACTAACAAGTGTAGACACGTAAAATATACTGATTGATCTCATGCCCCTTATCCTGATTACTATCGCCAGTTCATCCTAAATCATCTCCTTTACTAATCATTTAATCAAATAATCTTTATTTAATTAAATTCATCACATTTCATCTCTTAATTAAATTAATTAATTTTATTTGATTAAGTCATTATCTCCTATTAATTAAATAAATCATTTTGTTTAAGTAATCCTATAGTCCCTCTTTTAATTAAATAATTCATTTTATTTAATTAATCTCTAAAGTCATCTCATTTAAATTAAATAATTTTATTTTTATTTGATTTAAAACTAACACCATTCTCTTTAATTAAATAAATCAAACTTTATTTAATTAAGTCTAAAATCATTATTCTTCTCATTGTTGATTTATTTAAATCCTAAAATCTAAATCAAAATGTCAAATCAGTTAAATCCTATCTTAATTAATCAAATCCTGATTAATCCTAATCTTAATCCATCAAATCCTCTAGCTTTTGCAACTTGCTCATGAAAATCATTTTAATTGATTTATTAAATCTTTTTTTTCATTCAAAAAGGCATCAAAGGATGGAATATTCCTCAAATTTGAAATCTCCCCCCAAAAGTACTTGTCCATCCAACAAGGCATTAAAGGCCTCTTACATGTCCTTTTCTTGAGCCAAGTGATATTAACTCCATCATTCATCTCATCTTTCAAGCCATCTTTTTAATTTCAAATTTCCCCCTCTTTGCACATTACCCAAAATGTGCTCCATCTCTCTTCAATAGCATGTTGACAAGTGGCACTTTATTATTGGTTTATTTTTAGTCCCACATTCATCCATTTTTCCTATTCCTCCATCTTTCACATCTATAAATAAGAGTTTCTCATTTGGATTTTGGATCCACAACTTCATGCAAAGACATTATCTTGAGATTTTGAATTTTCTCATCCATTTTCTCATTTTCATAGCCAGGTTATGCAAGAATTCAACCAAGGAGCATTAAATCTTCATCAAATCATCATTCAAGCTTACAAGGGATTGGGAAAGGGCAATTTTCCACATCAAAATGGCACCAATTCCCCCATGGGATTGAGAGTTTGTTGCATTAAATAGGATTCGATAACTTTTGTTTGTGTTCTTCATTCCATTTCTTGTTTTGTGCATTTCAAATGAATTATATGGGGAATGTTGATTTAACTTGCATAATGGACTAATGATGTGTTGTTTGATTGTGTTTGTGCAGGTCTAGATTCACCATTCATATTTTGGCACTAGAAGGAGGGCGAATCTTTCAAAATTAACACATTTTTTGGTCAAATTTTGTTGTTTTTTATATTTTTTTGTCTTTCCAGGTAAAACAACGCCGCTGGAAAAAATTGTGATGCATTTGCGGTCTCTATTTTTCCAAACAACAATGCTAGTTTCACTAGAGTGCTGCTCAAATCCTCAAACAATGCCACTTTTGTTCCAGCATCGTTGTTTGGACCCAAACAGTGTCGCTGCAAAGGGGCACCGCCTTTGCTTTCTTTCTTTTTCACTCAATCTTAAAATGGTCGTATCTAGGTCATATTTTGGTCTTTTTCAGAGCTTTGTTTTTTGAAATGGGGTAGAATTTCATAAGCTATCCAATGGTGTAGGTGGATATCAACTTTGATAGAGTTAAAATTTTCAAATTTTCACCTAATGTCAAATTACAATAAAACTTGGTCTAAATTTTAGGGTTTTTATGTTAATCATTTATCTAACCCTCATATCTTCTTGTTTCTTGATTTCATCTAACATTTGGAGCTTGTATTATAGGTTTTAAAGGATCATGGAGCATGGAAGTGAAAGAAAAAGCATTATCACATCATTGTATCAAGTGTTTTTGAACACTTTAGGAAGCAATTATAATCCCACTTTTAAGGACTTTGTCACTTTCAACCTTTTTAGGACTCAATAATTTTTCGTTTGGGCTTAAAAAGAACAAGACAAAAGGATTAAAAAGAACTTTAGAAAACTTACTAGATTTTTTTTAAGGCTTAACAATTGAACAAGCAAATCAAACATTTCCTTTTGGTTCTTAAAAAGAATCCAATTCTTGCTTTGAAGGATTAAAATGAACATGTGCCTTTATGTTTTGTAATCTCTTATCCAAAGTAATATCATTTAAAAGATGTATGCGCTTCTCTCACGCCTCACGAAAATCTTGAGAATCAAAAGGATTTTTATGATATTAAGTTGTATAAGTGATTTCCTTCACACTTCAATTTGGATTCTTAAAATTAAACAAAATCTTGCGAATGTGAGTGGAGTATATTGCGTGTGTTCTCTCTTTGTTTCTCAACAAAGATTGGTTGAACTATGGATGTGCTTGCTCATTTTTGTTTATCCTTAGAGGGCCTGCTTGGTGGGAAAAAGTAATCACCCCAGGGAACGACCCAACCAGGAACACGCTAAAGCCAAGTGACTCCCACCCGGTATATAAGTGTGGGTACTTGAGGAAAGTTCAAGTATCACGAGGATTGTTCCAACAAGAAGGGAAGCAATGGTCTCTTGTTGTATGGATGATCTCCCATAAACAAAATGCCTATACTAGAACCTCCTATTTAGAAGGCCCAAATCCTTAATCTATTTGTTGGTGCAAGAAAGGTCATTCTAAAGTTGTCCCACATTTTTACGGCTCTTAGTAGAGATGAGAAGTATGCCATGGGAGTTTCATGGGTACTGATGCTTGGCTAACTCGAGAAGTGTGTGTCGTGGAGGGGATCTAGTGTAGTCAAGCATCTGATCACCTGCTAAGAGTAGGAATAGCTAGATTTATCCAAGTGGGAAATCAACAAATATTGCCTCTTATCCATAGGGTTGTGCATGTTCTCGGAATCAAAACACTTTGCTTGGATCTTAAACATTGGGAAATAAACATTCAAACATGATCATCAAATTTCAAACCCTTTAGGAATCAAATACCTTTGATAAAATTCAAGTGTTATTGCTTTCCCTAGGGATTCTATCCTTAGAGGCTTCTAAGCATTTGAATTTATATCTCCATTTTCTCTCACTAAATTCAACAAATGGAGAACTTTTTCCTTAATTTCCTTGATTTACACATAATGGAATTTGTGGGATGAGATGAAATTGGGACATTGAACATCTAGTTTGAAAACCTAATCAAGAAACTATTTGTGGTAAAAAGGACTCATTAATCAAGATAAGAAACAATTGGACCCCACACATGTGCCTGTTTATCTTTTATCTTATGGTCTTTTGAGCAAACATCGATCTTTTGGTTTGAAGTACTCTTAGGGAAAAGCATGTTCTTCAAAACTTTGGGCTTGTAAACAAGTCCCTCTTAGTTTCATTTAGGATCAAAACAACAAATCATTTCATCCATCTCAAATGTCAATCAAATCCTACCTCACAAAAAACTCTTAGAAATCTTGGAAAAATCCTTCAAATCAACATCAAAATCATATTGTTTGACTAGGTGTGTGCAGATGAATCCTTCTTCATACACTTAGTTAAATTATCACCTTGTGGAAAATTTTATTCCAAGACAACATCCAAGAGTTAAATTATCACCTTGTGGAAAATTTTATTCCAAGACAACATCCAACCTCTTGGAGTTTATAAGTTCATTTTCAAATCCAAATCAAATCCAAAATAAAAAATCCTAGAGTCTAGCATTGATCCAAGGTTCCTAAAAGTTCAACACCCATATCACTCACCCCTTTCATCCTTCATCTCATCATTAGTCCTAAACACCTTAGAGGTTCACTTTTGCAACAAGATCAAAACAAAAGAAAAACATGGAATATAAACTTGATTCATACATCATGAGTGGTCTAAATCAACCAAACTATCAAATCCTTACAATGCCAACTGATTATCAAAACTCACAGTTATACAATCCATACATGGCATCATTATCTCCTACAAACCTCAATGGTACAAAAAATGTGAGTATGCCCAATCTAAATTTTGGAACACCTTTCCCTATGGTAGATTTAAATCAAAGTCCAAACCTACAAATCTATCAACCAAACAATCAATGCAAGAATCTTCAACAAAACAACATTATCCCACCAAATTCATAAATGCCAAATGTGAATATACCAAGTACAACTTTACCAAACATGAAGATTTTGAATCCACACTTGGTAAACTAAGGGATATATATGTTTGTGAATTATACAAATGTTGTTCAAAGTCCAAAAAATATGATAATGACTCCATGTATTGATCCAAGTCAAGGTAACACCATGCAAAATCAAAGTTACCTAAATCAAGGCAATGTGATTCCCAACCACAACAATGTTGAATTTCAACCTATCATTCCAAATATAAACATCATCCCAAATCATAACAGCTCCCAAAATCAATTTTTCCATGATCCCATGCAAACACCACAAGTATGCATTCCAAATTTGTCTGAACAAAAACCAAATCAACTATATCAAGGGTGTCAAGATCAAAGTTAAGATCAAATTTTGCGAGATCAAATTGTTTCACTTAAAAAAATAGTTGATTCATTGCGCCAAGAGAAATCTCCACCCCAAAATCAATACACTCTTCCATTGGTTAAACCATGTCATAAAAGCATTGAGTTGTGTCCACAACCACATCAAGAACAATATCTCCAATGCCAAGAAGTTGGATATCAAGATCGACAACATCAACAACAAACCCAACCTCCACATCTCAAAGATCAATCACCACATCTCCAAAATCAATCACCACAAGGTCAATTTAAAGTACAAATCTCACAAGATAATAAACGAAAATACACACCACTTGGGAAACCAATCAAATCGATCATGCAATAGTTGGTACAAGAAATTCTCATCAAAATCCCCTTTTATGAAAATTATCAAGAGCCTCAAGTTAAACCACTACGGTATAATGAGAATCACCTTTGTGATTTTCACAAAATAAAGGGACACACACCATCAAATTGTATTCGACTCAAAAATCTCATCCAAGACCTGATTGATCAAAAAATAATAACTATTGGGGGAAATGAGCAGGATTCAACCACTAGCGATAGCATTGACAATCTCTCCACCACAATTGTTGAAAACAATGATCAAGATCTATCCATCAATGAACACCTTGAAGATGTTTCTACCTCATCCGATGATCAAATCAGCATGCATCAAGAGTCATTTTTTAGTCCTGATCAAAATCCCTCAACAATATTCGCAAATGATCTATTTCAAGGGGTGTTAGACTTATTTGATTCCATTGACATAATCCATGACCCATCAACTTATGATCATGTTGAAAATTTCTCTACATCACCTAATGAGTTAAAGAACATATCTCAAGAATTTATTCCAAAGCATGATCAACATCTTTCACCAAAGTCTAGCAATGTCCCTTTCCAAGACATATCGACATCCTTTGACCTCATAGTTACAGATACTAAATGGATCCTCAACTCAACATTTGATCCAAGTCCACTAAAAAATCAAGAGGATATTGAGCCACTTCTCATGCCTAATGACGATGTCCAAGAATCCTTTGTGAGCAATCCATCCTTTGAAATTGACTCATGTGAAGAACTTGATCCAAAGCCTATCAAAAGCAATTCCAAAATTAATCAAGATCAAGAAGTCATGACTCCAAGATACTACAATGATCTAATGGACACTCTCCTATCTATACAAGATGTCACAAGTGACGATCACATCCAAATAGCACATGCTCCTCCATCTACCCATGAGATGCTTTCTTTGGATGGACATGTAGATGATCTTCATTCATAACATGATTCCTTTACTCCTAGCATTATTACACAAAAAGAGCAAGTTATTGATTCCTACAATCAAATTGAGTTGTCAACGTCAGGATCAAATATATCCCAAATTCAGACTGAGGACATCATGTATGAATATATCCAACATTATCCAATCAAGGAAATGGGTCAGACAAAACAAGATATTTCAGAGTTGGCAGAGAAGCTAATTGAAATAACGTCATCTACAGTGATCATTTATTAGAGGATGCTTATTGAACAAGAAATCTCAAAACAAGCAAAATCAAAGAACAAAGGTGCTACTACCACCCTACTAGGGGAAATTATGTCTCAAGCAAACATCAACATAGGGAGCATGAAGAATCCTTATGATGAAACTAATGCTTATACTACAACCAGCCATGT
Organism: Sequoia sempervirens; assembly: GCA_007258455.2. NCBI lineage: Eukaryota > Viridiplantae > Streptophyta > Pinopsida > Cupressales > Cupressaceae > Sequoia > Sequoia sempervirens. Next base: position 99,705,538 of record VDFB02047397.1, on the reverse strand, counting down.
CACGAATCTGCATCCACCCATCACCTCATCCGCAAATTGGGACCAACATCAAAAGAAGGATGTGAATCAAAGAACGAAGAACATAATCAAAGAAAAAGAATCTGAGAAGCATAATGGACAAATCAAATACACATGGATACCAAAAAATACAAAAAAATATTATCCCTATCAAACTCCATCAATCAAAGAAACTATGGGGAAAAATAAAAAAGGGAAAAGTATCCATAAAATATGTCCACAAAGGAAAAAGAAAGCTTCCAAAACAATGTACAAAGTATACCAAGCAGTTGGTCCTAATTTCATGCACACTTCCATATCCACCCATCATTGCTCATCTTCCCAAGTTTGGAGAGTCAAAGGTTCCAAGTTGTCAACCAATCCATCTTTTATTCCTAAACACACTCCATCCGCACCTCCACACATGATATCCAATTCTCACATTGACCATGTATTTGCAGCCACCCTTCATCATAAGGATTCAGAAGGAACTCTATCGCAATGTGTGCAAAAAGATAAAGTTAACTCCGATATTAGCAAAGCAGATCAAGAATCTCAAAATTTGTATTCAAGTGCATATATCTTGGAAAAAAAAATTCTTCATGAAGGATATCGATGGTACATTATGAAAAAAGCATCTACATCAACACCACCAGGTGGTTCAACATGAGCTTAAAATATTTCACAAAAAAAATCAAAAAATATAAAAATAAAAGAAAATCAGAAAAAAGATTGAAAACAGTAAAGAAAAAAAACCGTCCTCTAGTGAAAACCACTACGGTGGCGCTTTGGATAGGTACCATGATGAAAAGCTGGAAAAAAAGCGTCATGTGTAGAATCAAGCATCTGTGTGCACTAGTTTAGGTGAAAGCATCTCATCCATAATAAACTCCAGCTTTCTATCCATCTTATCCATAATAAATTCATTTGATTCATGAACCATTTATCCAATCCGTTTTCATCCATCTGCATCCATCTTCTACATTGTCTTGATCTTGACAAATTTTGGTGCACACTTTGCACTTGCTTATGGTAGACATCTTGACATGAGTCATTTTCATTGATCCTATCCTACTAGATAAGCCATGAAGCGCTATCCAAATGACCATCCTCTATCTGAACCTGTTATCTTATCATAAGATAATCTTTGGCATCCTTTGTATGCTTACAATATCCATCCATCCATGGCATTTCAAACATTACTAGACACTGGGGGTAGATATTTACATCTTGCTTCAGGAATAAATCTTGATCTATATCCTCCAACTTATGTGGTGATTCAAACATTGGAAAATGTAAAATCAAATTGGGCTAAACACTTGTGAGCAAAAATCAAAATCAGTAGCCCATGGCGTATTTTGACAAGAAGACGTTCCTTATCAAGCTTTATCTTTCATCGAACATCAATCCAAAAAATCAATATCAGTCGCATCTAATTTGCATGTCAACATCACATCAAATCATTCAAACAAATTTTGTTCCAAACCAAGCTTCATCAATCTTGACCAAATCAAATCCAATCAATCCATCATCATCTTGGGATATCCTTCCCAATCCTTGTGTTGCTTAACACTATCCTTGCATTGTTGTGTATCCTCAACAATGTTATCATCATCAATTCTTTGATCCGATCAATCAACCTTAGCTTGGTTTTCAACAAAATCCCAAAACAAGCACTGATATCATCATGCATATCCATAGCCAAATCGTCAAAATCGTGCAAAAATCCAAAAACATCCAAAACATATCAAAAATCTAAAAACACTCAAAAAGTCAGAAAAACATCAAAAACATGGAGTTCGAACTATGTCGTCTCTAAGCTTACACATAGGCAAGGCTAATCTTTGATCAACCCCTGAGACACAAAATCCAAAAACATTCATAAAATCTCAAAAAACACAAAAACATTCAAAAAACACCAAAATCCAAAAACATTCATAAAATCTCAAAAATCCAAAAAATTGAAAATATGAAAATCAAAACATTTGTAAAATCTCGAAAATACCAAAAACAACCATAAAACATTTCAAAATTTTAAAACATCCAAAAATTTGAAAAAATCCATCCATCCCATTTCGTTTTCACTCGCAATAATCGCATCCATAATAAACAAATCGTCACACTCACCCTTTGGCAAAACAAAACCACAACAATCAACAAAAGCAAACTTCAAACGCAAAATTAAAATTGAAACAACAAACTTTTAAATGCAAAATAAAACTCTTGATCATTTACAAACATGTCAATCAACCTTATATCAATAGCCTTTCAAACAACCTATCAACTTGCCACCATCCACTAACATGTCCTAGGATTCATCCTTCCTACAATGGGCATTATCTTTGGAAAATCACTTCGGATTCTTATCCTAATCAAAACAAATCCCTTTGGCTAGAGGTATGAAGAACATTGACTTGTTTGTGTACTTGATCTTTTCTTTTTGATTTATCTTATTACGCTCATTCCAATGACCTCTCAATGATTTCTAATCAAAAGGATCTAGAGAGAAACGAATGGGGCATTGATCATTATCTTTTTTCTGTTGTGCTTGTTGGATGTTCTTGTAATATAACTTGGTAAATACTTTCTTTGTTAGGTATGTATGGAGTGTGTTTTGGGCAGCTTGTTGACTATTACGTTGATAGGTTATACCTTTCTATGTTTTGGTCCAAGATGTTTGAAACTTCTGAAGTGCATCCTAGTAAGGTTTTTGTATGTCAGGTGTGAACAAGAATACTCCTATATGTTTGTCGAGTCAAAGTCCATCGCACTAGGTTCAATGCCATCCTAGTTCTTTATACCTTGATGCATCGTGCCTACATGTGTTATCAAACATAAGGTAAGTATCCCTTTTAAAATCCCAATTCCTGATAAGCATCATCAACATCATCATTCATCATCATCTCTAATAAAGTCTCATAGATCATGGACTTGTTGGATCCTCTTGTCATCATCTCATTTTTTCGTATTCTTCTTTACTAACAGTTTTGTCCAAGTATCAAGTGTGTGTAATATATCAAAATATACATGAGGCTACCCATGGCTGATGGCTGTCTACATCATCAAATCTATCTACATCAAACATTCAAGTTGAACTAATCTTGAACCTCTTTGTCACGAGATCAACCCTCAAATTGAACCTTTGCTCGATCTCTCAAGGGGGCAGTGTACCAGCATAATTCTTTCGTTGGGGCAGTAGTGGGGCATCTGAAAAAATTAGAGATTTTTTGAATTTTGATCTCGGCAAGTTTATTCTTTGAACCAACACAGTAGGTACATTGCTTCAAAGAGGGGCAAAATGTAGACACGTAAAATATACTAATTGATCTCGTGCACTTGATCCTGATTACTAACACCAGTTCATCCTCAATCATCTCCGTTACTAATCATTTAATCAAATAATTTTTATTTAATTAAATTCATCACATTTCATCTCTTAATTAAATGAATTAGTTTTATCTGATTAAGTCATTATCTCCTATTAATTAAATAAATAATTTTGTTTAATTAATCCTATAGTCTCTCTTTTAATTAAATAATTCGTTTTATTTAATTAATCTCTAAAGTCATCTCATTTAAATTAAATAAATTTATCTTTATTTGATTTAAAACTAACACCATTCTCTTTAATCCTAATCTTAATCCATCAAATCCTCTAGCTTTTGCAACTTGCTCATGAAAATCATTTTAATTGATTTATTAAATTTCCTTTTTCATTCAAAAAGGCATCAAAGGATGGAATATTCCTCAAACTTGAAATCTCCCCCCAATAGTACTTGTCCATCCAATAAGGTATTAAAGGCCTCTTACATGTCCTTTTCTTGAGCCAAGTGATATTAACTCCATCTTTCATCTCATCTTTCAAGCCATCTTTTGAATTTAAAATTTCCCCCTCTTTGCACATTGCCCAAGATGTGCTCCATCTCTCTTTAATATCATGTTGACAAGTGGTGCTTTATCATTGGTTTATCTTTAGTCCCACATTCATCCATTTTTCCTATTCCTCCATCTTTCACATCTATAAATAAGAGTGTCTCATTTGGATTTTGGATCCACAACTTCATGTAAAGACATTGTCTTGAGATTTTGAATTTTCTCATCCATTGTTCATCCATTTTCTCATTTTCATAGCTAGGTTATGCAGGAATTCAACCAAGGAGCATTAAATCTTCATCAAATCATCATTCAAGCTTACAAGGGATTGGGAAAGGGCCATTTTCCACATCAAAATGGCACCAATTCCCCATGGGATTGAGAGTTTTTTGCATTAAATAGGATTTGATAACTTGCTTTTTGTTCTTCATTTCATTTCTTTTTTTGTGCTTTTCAAATGAATTCTATGGGGAATGTTGATTTAACCTACATAATGGACTAATGATGTGTTTGATTGTGTTTGTGCAGGTCTAGATTCACCATTCACAATTGGTAGTGAAGCTTGAATCTATACTATGTCCCCCACCAATAGGCTACTGACAGTGTCTCATCCCTCACTCTGACAACCAAAATATTCGGCCTCACCACGCCGATGTGCTCCCATGCCCACACCTAAAGTAGTGTCACATGGGTGATGCTCAGTGCTTGTCTGTAACAGACATCGTGCATGTCCCAGTATAGCTATGCTAGTAGAGACGTTCCCCATGTAAACTTCTCCTCTCGTCTCTCTATAATGTGTCTAACAACCTTAATAATCTTGAGGTTGCAGAAGCATCCACTCCTATCTGGCAACAAGATACCGTTGATCAAACTGTAGAGGTACAATGGTAGGGCCGGTACGTGCAATCCCAAGCAAGCATCAAAATCTAGCTCTCTCCCCTGAATTGACAACTCCACTAGTCCAAACACAGCTTGCAAGCTCTCCTCCACCAGTTGGGTGTGGGCCCAACTAACCAAGTTCCCTCGGATGGGCAATCGTAGAATCCTCCAAAAATCCTCTAATGTCACTATCATCTCCCTTGTCGAGAGATGGAAGGTCGACATCTCTGAACTCCATCTCTCCATCAATGTTGTCAATAGTCCTCGATGCACTTGGATGTTGGGATACCCCAACATGTGTAGCAATCTAGCCTGTGCAAGTGATCCATGGTCATGGGAATTCATTGCCTTGTGTGTCACCTCCAACACTGCTGAATTTCTCTCCTGCATCCTCAATGACTCAAAGTTTTGCATCCATATAGAAATTTTTTTTAGCTTTTCTCACATTTCACTTCTTTCTTGTCATTTTTCATCCCTCCACCGGGTTTGGTGAATTTTCCTCTGTGTAAGGAAAATTCGCCCCTTTCCCTTTCCTAGCATGTTCGCCTATCTCACTAGCACGCTCACCCCTTACTCGGTCTCTAGCGAATTCATCTATTTTCTCAGCAAATTTGTCCCTTTCTTGTCCATGCATGAATTTTCCCTTCTTTGCCTCAAAGGAAAAATCGCATTCACCCTTTTTCCCTAAGGGGAAATTTCATATTTGTCCCTATGTCTTTTCCTTCCCAAGTGGAAAAGTCACCCTCACCCTTTTCCCCCAAAAGGAAAATTCAAATCTGCATGTTTCCCCTTTTGGTGAAATCATTGTTGCCTCTTTCTAGTTTCAGCAAATTCACATTTGCTTATCCCTATGCACATTCACCCCTACGTTGTGTAGTCCTAACCCTTTTCTCAGAGAGGCAATTTTGACATCGCCCCCAGTGCATCCACCCTTGTCACCCGCTTTCTCTCTCTCTTGTCTAGTTAGCTGCCAAGTATGCAAAAGGTAAATAGTAAATTTTCAAATTTACTATTTATAATTTTCACTTTTTGCACCTATTTATCCTTTTAAATTTTGATTAATTTTTACCCTTTACGTAACCTTTTATTAATTCAATCACCCTTTTTCTTCCACGGGCTTTTATTTGTGCCCCATTTATCCATTTTTTCACTCAAAAGTCATCCTTCATGGTTTTTCACACTCTATCATGTGGTACCTTCCATTTCTCCATATTGAGAAGTCGCCCGGGGCCCCTTTTCTTCCCCATTCACCCTCTCGAGGGGGAATAGCCTACCATTTTCCTCCATTCTTCCACTCCTTTATTTTTTATGATTAGACAACCTACACAACTTCTCCTACACTCGATTTTCCTTGCAATATTCTCTTTCACATGACTTTCTCTTCCCCGTTTTCCATTTCCCTCCATTCTTCTGTTCTATCCACTTCCCTACGACACTGAAGCATCGTTTAACATTCTTTTCTTCTATTGAGTCATCTATATTTTATTCTTCTTTGAAACACTATTATTCTAGTAGTATTTCAAAGAGGGGCAAAATGTAGACACATGAATTTGACCACCCCATATGGTCAAATTCACCCCTTCTATTCCTCTATCTCGCATCCCTCATTTGCATTAATTTTATAATTAATTATTTGATTAATAATACCCTACAACCTAATGTCCTTAATGTATTTAATAAATCAATTAAATACCTTACCCCCCTTTCCTCTCTAAATTAAATAAATACCCCAATTTATTTAATTTAGTCACTTTTATGCCTTTATGAATTAAATCAATTTTTAATTCAAATTCTTCTCTCTCCAAATGTCACATCCTCCATTATCCTTGCTAAGCCAGGTTAACTTAATTAATTTGTGATTAGGATGTGCACACCCCTAATCATCATTAGGGTCACATCCTCCATAATCTCCCACTTGCTTCTAATCTATCATTAATTCGTCTAATCATGCATTTGCACAACCTTAATCACTTAATTAGGTCAACCTAATCTCCATGCCATTTATGGCATATGTCCTAAGTCAACTACATTAACTGGTTTCTCCTTTTGGAGAAGGCAAGCCCTTCCCTATGTGAATTTTTAATTCACTTTTATTTCCTCAATGCATTTATAGGAATTTAAAATTCCTTCTCCCATCCCCATGAAGATTTTTGAGGAATTGTTAATTCCTCACATGTCCTCTCATTCACATGAGGACAATGACCTCCTTTATGAGGAGATATTGTCCAAATCCCAAGATACTATGTAGTACCTACATGTCATGTCCATGTCATCTCCCTCTTCCCATCTCACCTGCCACATGTCAACTCACTCAAGCCCTTGATCTTGTCCATTTTGGCTTGATCCTAGCCCTCCATCATTTAGAGGCACTTCCCCTAAAAATAGTGGAATTTCCCTCATTTGAATCCATCCACTTTTGCAATCAACCAAGCACACTTAGCAATCTTGCACTCAACCATCCAAGCATTCTCCATTGTTGTAGCATCATAGAGCTCTCATTTTGCATCCATTCAACTACCCACAATGTCCATTGGATTCATCTTCATCTTAGCATCATTTAGAGCTATTTTTCCATCAAGTAGCACACATATCAAGAAATTTCAAGGGACAACCAAGACCAACATCTAAACAAGGTAAAAAATTCCAATTTCTTGTGTTTTGTTTAGATTAAACTAGGCCAATCTTGAGGTGATTGTTTTGTGTTTTTCCTTTGTTGCATTAGTTAGTTTTTGCATCTTGAGGTAGGAATTTCACACTGCGCACACTACTAATTAAAAATATTGTTTAAAATACAAAATATTTTATTGACATAAGTATTAGTAGCATCCCTTATTTCAATAAAAGATACTATTCCAAAATAATTTTCAACCATAGTGGTTGCATAACTAATCATGACTAGTCATGTAAATAATGAGCTCTAATATTTATTTGAACAAAATATTGTCCAATAATATGAATGCAATAATATTTATATTATATTACTTTGGAACCCCCATTGGGTTGTTGAAATGTCATCACTCTTGTCTCCTTCAAGAACCATAGCTCCTATTCAAATGATCTCTTCTCACTACATCTTGGTGCCTTTGGTGAGGTCATGTGTGATTTTATAGGATTGGTGGCCATGTCCCCATAGTCATGAAATATTATCCTCTATTTCTCCCTATCCAAGGAATATTTGGTAAAGGTGACAAAATTGGTTCAACTAAATTTTAAATTCCTTCTCTAATTGGTGTTTTCCTTGATTTCGGCATTAATAATTGTGTTGATACCTTTTTGGAACATGTAGAGGTGACCATGGTATCTCTAGGTTAGTTTTTTCAGTAGTGTGAAGGCTTAGATTAGTGTTTTAGGGTTAGGTCATAGTTCATAGTAGTTCTACGTGATCTTAGATAATTCAAGGATTCTTTCCCATCCTTCTCTACAACATAAAATTTGGTCTCTTCCCTATTCACAATCCTCCTATCATGGTTTGTATATAGGACATGATATATAGTGAAGACTTTTATCTTCAAAATGGCTTGGTCTACAAATTTCATAATTTGTAGCCTTCTCTCATTGACTTCCACAACTAGGTTCTATAATATTGGAATCCTCTCATTGATGAAAAGATCAAGCCATTTCCTTATGCTAGGGGTTTCTTCATGGTAAATTTTACTTCTTTAGAGGACTAGGATTTGGTGCTTTATGAAAAGTTATGGATGCAAGAAGAGCGCTCCCTCTTGGTCAAACCTTGGTATATCTCTTTCAATCTCCTCTCTAAAACTTTCAATATTAGACAGGTTTGGGTTAGACTACAAAATATTTATCTCTAATTCTTGGAAGATTCCTTCTATGAGGCCATTGATAATACAATTGGTCACTTTTTGAAGGTTGATTTCACTACTTCCTAACTATACATATGCCTATATTTTGATGGGAATAAATATCTCTAATGATGTTAATAGTGATATTATTTTAATGGTGGGGGATAGGATTTGGACTCAAATTATTCATTATGAGGGCCTCCCATTTAGATGTGGAAACTATTTTCCCATCAACCAGTTGGCTTAAAATTTTCCTCTCTCAATGCAAGGGTGTGACTATGTGGTGGAGGAATGCTTATCTCTTTAGTTGACGATTCCTCTTAGGATGAAAATTCTTCTCAAGATGTTGGATCTTCTCTTCCCATTCCCTTTATAGCAATTCACATTCTTGAGGGGGCTTCTCATGTGGATAGTGTGGAGTTGGAAATTCTTGCTCCTTCAACTCCTAGTGGTGAGTCCCACCTAGCTCCTGACATAGTTGATCAAATTCCCCTTTCCATTATTCATATTATACCCTCAACTTTGGTGAAACACTCATTTTCTCTCAAGATGGTTGTCATTTTACATATCTTGCTATATGTTCCTCTATTTACATTGTGCCCATGGATGCATCCTCTAAGGGAGCATCTCACTACTCCTAGGTCCAAGGATTTGGAAGATAACATTTCTTGGATGATTATTTAAAGATAGAAGAAAGGTCTTCCTAAATTTGTCTCCTGATTATACATTAGAGTTAAGGCTATGAACTGGAATATAGTAAGTTTTGATATTGTTTAGGTTAGATCCATGGTTACTATTTTGTTCCTAGAAACATGGTTGTGTGTTAGATCTTGTTTGGAAGCTTGGCTATAGTTGTATTATTTTTACCTCATATGGAAACTTGTGTAGGCTTTGAGCCATTCTTTCTAATGTACAATGTTTATGGGTCCCTTCAAAACCAAATTGTCTTAATCAAAACATCTCTCATTTTTAAATTTTTTGGGTAAAATCTTTTAATAAATAGATATGGATATTTACTTGTACTAGTCGATGGATTTTATTCTATGACTTTAGGAATAATGCTTATTTGTTTGTTAAACAAATTTATTTTGACATGATTAAATATTTAGATGTTCATTTAATATTTACTATGGTTATTTAACAATGTTTCTAAGGTATTTTATGGTGAGTTGTGCAATAGAAACGAGTTATGAGGCAAGGTGAACTAGTTTTTAGTGTTGAATTATTTCACCTATTCCAATTATTTTAAAAGATTAATTGATTAATTAAATTTGATATGATAAACAATTATAAATAAATGATTATTAATTTATGAGTGCATAGAATAATTTTAGTTTAGTTATTTATTTTTAATTAGTTTTTGAAGTGAATAAATTAGATACAATCTTATTTATTTTAATTTATTTAAAGATTGAATGTGCAAGTTGAATAATAAAAAATTAGAAAATAAAATTATTACATTTAAATATTTGAGAATTAAAGGTCAATAATTTTTTTAAATTAATTTATGAATTAGTTTTATTATTAAACTAATAAATAACTTATATTTTACTATTAGATAATTTTTTAGGAAGATTTGCATGAAGAGAATAAATACTATTTTAATATTATTTCTTTTGATAAAATATATAATATTATTAATTTTTATTTTCAAATTAGAATTTTAGAATAGAAAAAATATTTTTTATTATTAAATAAAAATTAATTTGATAATTGAATTCTAATTATCTTTACAAATTGTCTATTGTAAACTTTTAAATTTAAATTATTGAATTATATAAATAGATAAAAGTTAGTGGATTGTCCTTTCGTGGAATATTATCAATAGTATATGATTCAAAGAGTTCTAGAAATTTCATTATAAGGTCTTTATATTGGGATAGCTTATCATGTTTCGCTTGATAAGATCCATTTATTTGTTTAATGACCAATTGAGAATCACCAAATATATGAATGTGTTGAATAGCTAAGGATAGGGCCACACATATTCCAGCAATTAGGGCCTCCTATTTTGTAGTGTTATTAATGCATAGGAATTTTAAAATGTAAGATAAGGGAATAGGCTTTCTTGAAGGCGGTATTAATATAACCCCTGCTCTAGAACTAGTTTGACACTTAGAACCATCAAAATATAATTCCCATGTTTCCTTTTCAGTTGTCAACACACTTTCATCAGTGAACAAGTCATGATTAGGTGATGTTAATGGTGAAGGAGTATCAACTAAATGGTTGGTTAAGGCTTGTCCTTTTATTTCCTTTTGAGGCATAAATTCAAGATCAGTTAACAACATAACCCATTTAGCTAAATGTATTGACAAATTTGTTTTAGAAAAAAGGTGCTTCAAAGGACTAAACTTTGTAACAACATGCACTTTTACATTTAATAAATAGTGTCTCAATTTACTAGGAGAAAACACAAGAGTCAAACACAGTTTTTCTATAGTTGTATATCGTGTTTCATAATTGATTAAAGTCTGGCTAATGTAATAAACAAGACACTCTTTGCCACTTTTTCATCTTGTTGAGCTAATAATGCTACTAAAGTATGAGTGGATGTTAATATGTAAAGAATGAATGGATTTCCTTTAACAACGGATTGCAAGATAAGAGGATTAGCTAGATACACTTTCAAATTTTCAAAAGCTTGTTTACAATCCACATTCCATTTAAATTTTGACTCCTTAAGAAGTTGGGTAAAGGGAAGAGTTTGATCCACTAATGACGCCAAAAAATGATGAATTGCTTGAATATTTCCTTGTAAAATACGTAATTGAGATATATTTTTAGGTATGGTTTGTGGTTGCCTATTATTCCTTGTATCGTCTGTGTGAGCGATAGTATTGTAACTTAGTTGTTGTGAAACATTGTTACTAGTGAGTTGCATTGCAAATTTTAAGATATCACCTAAAGTTTTTGGTTTATTTTTAGGTGGTCCTATGATAACCACAGGTTTGATTTGGACTTGTGGTTGTTGTGAAGGTGGGTGGATGATAAGTTGAGGTGTGATTTCATTAAATTCCCTTTGTTTTGGTTTGTTATGGCAAGCCTTAGTGGATGAACCTTGTGAGATGAAATTCTCAAGGGCTTCATCTAACATGTCGAAGTCATCACTATTAAAGGGGTTGAGGGATATATTAACTTGTAGAAAGAGATTTGACATGATTAGATAACTATGCTTTCTCCAAGGTGTATCATTTAGTGTATGGCTTTTAGTTTAATGTTTTGGGATAATTTATGGTTTCCATCTTTTGCAAAATGAAGACTAATCTATCTTAACTATGAAATGATTCAAAAATTAAAGCAAATGTCCATAGATCTAAAATTATTTAATACTGAAATATAACAAGAAAAAATTTCCAATTTTTTTTAATAGTTCATCAAAAGAACACCTTTATTTAATGTGTAGAATATACTATTTCATAATTTCAAATTCCAGTTGTAACAACAAAAATAGAAAGCAGGAACAAAGAGAAAAATGCATCTAGAAAATTGTCAGGACACATGTATAGGGATAGATTCACCCAAGGTCGAATGGGTCCTTGCTTAGGGTCTTGGAAAATGAAAAATGTAATGTCTGACATACTGTTTATGTTTACTGTTTCAGGTTGTAGAATGTTTCTTTTGTGGCTAATTTTCTATATTTTTCTATCTAAATTTAAATGCAACAAATGACAAAATATGAAAAAGAATGACAACTTTTTGAATGCAATTTTTATTGCATTTTTTGATGTAAATGATTGAAAGACACTAATATGCAAACTATTATGTAAAATCAATGCAATATGTATGCGATATTTTTGGATTTTTTGATATTTTAGATGATACAAAATGCAATTTTGAATGATGCAAAATGAAAATTTGAAACCATAAATAAGATGCAAGACTAACTAATGCAAATCCTAGATCTAGGGTTTTAGAGACTTCCAAATCAAAATTTATGATGTATAATGTCAGGCTCACCAAAATGAAACATAAAAAAATGTGGAAGTGTGTGGGGTTTGATATGTGATGGAGTGATCTAACACACTTATACTTTTCCTAATTTCATTAGTAAAAGAGATCTGCCAAGGATAGGATTAACTTTCAACCTTGAGATGAGTCAACCCTATTAGGAAGGTCTGATGTTTTCTTATGACAAAAATGATTGATTGATTATTTTGGGAGATAAATTTAAATGCATTAACAAACTCAATTGTATGAACTAATGCTTGAAATGCATAATACTATGATAAAAAAAATGAAAACAATAATTTGTAGGAAGATCTGAGAAGGGAAAAATGGTATGTACCTAGCCTAAAAACTAGGTTTTGCACTTTGTAGTAGGTCTCATTCACCCAAGGGTGAATGGGTCCTTTTTCCTTTTCTGAAACTTCAAAATTTGAATATGTAGATCTGTCTATCTACATTTCACTCTTTTACCTACAAATCTTGACTTCTAAATCCTGGCTTATTATAAATTTGTAAAAGAAAATGTTGCTTTGTGTACATAGGGCTTTTCCTTGGTCAAACCCTAACTTTGGTAATTAAACCTTGATGAATGATATAATCTGATAAAATGGCAGTGTGTACAAACCCTAACTTAAGTGCATCTAAGGTTGTTATGATCTAATATGCAAAGAAACCCTACTCAATGGCATTAGAGTATGATTCCTATATGATAATGATAAATGATAAAGATCCAATTATGGAGAAGTCAAAACACCCTAATATATTTGAAATATGATAATACCTTGGTGTAAGTTGCTAGTAGAATGAAACTTGAAGATGAGATCACTAGTAAACAAGTCATTAGGTTAAGGAAAATGGCCAAATAGATCTCCCAAACTTAGAATCCATCATGATCCACCATAGGCATCAACCTGCAATCATGAACAATGCTTGATCAAATCTTTGACAAAGTGAGCTTGAAGACCTAAAAATACAACAAAATGTTGCTCTAAGACTTAAAATTTTCTTCCTTGAATGTTCTCTCCTTGCTCTTCAAAATTTTTCTTTTATTGCTTATCCAAATATCTCTTCAATCTAGTTTGAAATGATGAAAAGACTAGGCTTTATAGGCTTCTTCTCTAATTTCCTAAATATTAGATCCTGATAGCCAACATTTGAAACTTGAATTTTGGACTTTAAAATACTACCAAAAACATATTTAAATTTTAGTTTTGGGACTTAAAGGGAACCCATTCACCCAAGGGTGATGTAATGAACCAGACCAATTTTTTTTTGTTTTTCAAATGCAATTAAAATCAACACACACCCATTAAGGTTAGCTCTAAAACCAAAACGATGCGAAAGCAACCCTAACCAAGGATGTACACCAGGATCCCGATGTGGGCAAGGTGTGAGCATATGGTCAAAGGATCTAATGTAGATGCAGAGTTGGGAGGGAACTCTAACCAAGAATGCGTCTAGGATAGACAAGCATATGGTCAGAGGATCTAATGTAAGATGAGCTAAAGTAACTCTAACCAAGGATGGCACTGAGTGATGGCGATCATGTGGTCAGAGGGTCCCTACAACTACTAACTAAAAGTAAATAGGCGGCAAGCCGACCTCTTCCACTTATTTAGTGG
>VDFB02047397.1:99616371-99691316 GCA_007258455.2 Sequoia sempervirens | reverse complement strand
TAATTTTTTAGGAAGATTTGCATGAAGAGAATAAATACTATTTTAATATTATTTCTTTTGATAAAATATATAATATTATTAATTTTTATTTTCAAATTAGAATTTTAGAATAGAAAAAATATTTTTTATTATTAAATAAAAATTAATTTGATAATTGAATTCTAATTATCTTTACAAATTGTCTATTGTAAACTTTTAAATTTAAATTATTGAATTATATAAATAGATAAAAGTTAGTGGATTGTCCTTTCGTGGAATATTATCAATAGTATATGATTCAAAGAGTTCTAGAAATTTCATTATAAGGTCTTTATATTGGGATAGCTTATCATGTTTCGCTTGATAAGATCCATTTATTTGTTTAATGACCAATTGAGAATCACCAAATATATGAATGTGTTGAATAGCTAAGGATAGGGCCACACATATTCCAGCAATTAGGGCCTCCTATTTTGTAGTGTTATTAATGCATAGGAATTTTAAAATGTAAGATAAGGGAATAGGCTTTCTTGAAGGCGGTATTAATATAACCCCTGCTCTAGAACTAGTTTGACACTTAGAACCATCAAAATATAATTCCCATGTTTCCTTTTCAGTTGTCAACACACTTTCATCAGTGAACAAGTCATGATTAGGTGATGTTAATGGTGAAGGAGTATCAACTAAATGGTTGGTTAAGGCTTGTCCTTTTATTTCCTTTTGAGGCATAAATTCAAGATCAGTTAACAACATAACCCATTTAGCTAAATGTATTGACAAATTTGTTTTAGAAAAAAGGTGCTTCAAAGGACTAAACTTTGTAACAACATGCACTTTTACATTTAATAAATAGTGTCTCAATTTACTAGGAGAAAACACAAGAGTCAAACACAGTTTTTCTATAGTTGTATATCGTGTTTCATAATTGATTAAAGTCTGGCTAATGTAATAAACAAGACACTCTTTGCCACTTTTTCATCTTGTTGAGCTAATAATGCTACTAAAGTATGAGTGGATGTTAATATGTAAAGAATGAATGGATTTCCTTTAACAACGGATTGCAAGATAAGAGGATTAGCTAGATACACTTTCAAATTTTCAAAAGCTTGTTTACAATCCACATTCCATTTAAATTTTGACTCCTTAAGAAGTTGGGTAAAGGGAAGAGTTTGATCCACTAATGACGCCAAAAAATGATGAATTGCTTGAATATTTCCTTGTAAAATACGTAATTGAGATATATTTTTAGGTATGGTTTGTGGTTGCCTATTATTCCTTGTATCGTCTGTGTGAGCGATAGTATTGTAACTTAGTTGTTGTGAAACATTGTTACTAGTGAGTTGCATTGCAAATTTTAAGATATCACCTAAAGTTTTTGGTTTATTTTTAGGTGGTCCTATGATAACCACAGGTTTGATTTGGACTTGTGGTTGTTGTGAAGGTGGGTGGATGATAAGTTGAGGTGTGATTTCATTAAATTCCCTTTGTTTTGGTTTGTTATGGCAAGCCTTAGTGGATGAACCTTGTGAGATGAAATTCTCAAGGGCTTCATCTAACATGTCGAAGTCATCACTATTAAAGGGGTTGAGGGATATATTAACTTGTAGAAAGAGATTTGACATGATTAGATAACTATGCTTTCTCCAAGGTGTATCATTTAGTGTATGGCTTTTAGTTTAATGTTTTGGGATAATTTATGGTTTCCATCTTTTGCAAAATGAAGACTAATCTATCTTAACTATGAAATGATTCAAAAATTAAAGCAAATGTCCATAGATCTAAAATTATTTAATACTGAAATATAACAAGAAAAAATTTCCAATTTTTTTTAATAGTTCATCAAAAGAACACCTTTATTTAATGTGTAGAATATACTATTTCATAATTTCAAATTCCAGTTGTAACAACAAAAATAGAAAGCAGGAACAAAGAGAAAAATGCATCTAGAAAATTGTCAGGACACATGTATAGGGATAGATTCACCCAAGGTCGAATGGGTCCTTGCTTAGGGTCTTGGAAAATGAAAAATGTAATGTCTGACATACTGTTTATGTTTACTGTTTCAGGTTGTAGAATGTTTCTTTTGTGGCTAATTTTCTATATTTTTCTATCTAAATTTAAATGCAACAAATGACAAAATATGAAAAAGAATGACAACTTTTTGAATGCAATTTTTATTGCATTTTTTGATGTAAATGATTGAAAGACACTAATATGCAAACTATTATGTAAAATCAATGCAATATGTATGCGATATTTTTGGATTTTTTGATATTTTAGATGATACAAAATGCAATTTTGAATGATGCAAAATGAAAATTTGAAACCATAAATAAGATGCAAGACTAACTAATGCAAATCCTAGATCTAGGGTTTTAGAGACTTCCAAATCAAAATTTATGATGTATAATGTCAGGCTCACCAAAATGAAACATAAAAAAATGTGGAAGTGTGTGGGGTTTGATATGTGATGGAGTGATCTAACACACTTATACTTTTCCTAATTTCATTAGTAAAAGAGATCTGCCAAGGATAGGATTAACTTTCAACCTTGAGATGAGTCAACCCTATTAGGAAGGTCTGATGTTTTCTTATGACAAAAATGATTGATTGATTATTTTGGGAGATAAATTTAAATGCATTAACAAACTCAATTGTATGAACTAATGCTTGAAATGCATAATACTATGATAAAAAAAATGAAAACAATAATTTGTAGGAAGATCTGAGAAGGGAAAAATGGTATGTACCTAGCCTAAAAACTAGGTTTTGCACTTTGTAGTAGGTCTCATTCACCCAAGGGTGAATGGGTCCTTTTTCCTTTTCTGAAACTTCAAAATTTGAATATGTAGATCTGTCTATCTACATTTCACTCTTTTACCTACAAATCTTGACTTCTAAATCCTGGCTTATTATAAATTTGTAAAAGAAAATGTTGCTTTGTGTACATAGGGCTTTTCCTTGGTCAAACCCTAACTTTGGTAATTAAACCTTGATGAATGATATAATCTGATAAAATGGCAGTGTGTACAAACCCTAACTTAAGTGCATCTAAGGTTGTTATGATCTAATATGCAAAGAAACCCTACTCAATGGCATTAGAGTATGATTCCTATATGATAATGATAAATGATAAAGATCCAATTATGGAGAAGTCAAAACACCCTAATATATTTGAAATATGATAATACCTTGGTGTAAGTTGCTAGTAGAATGAAACTTGAAGATGAGATCACTAGTAAACAAGTCATTAGGTTAAGGAAAATGGCCAAATAGATCTCCCAAACTTAGAATCCATCATGATCCACCATAGGCATCAACCTGCAATCATGAACAATGCTTGATCAAATCTTTGACAAAGTGAGCTTGAAGACCTAAAAATACAACAAAATGTTGCTCTAAGACTTAAAATTTTCTTCCTTGAATGTTCTCTCCTTGCTCTTCAAAATTTTTCTTTTATTGCTTATCCAAATATCTCTTCAATCTAGTTTGAAATGATGAAAAGACTAGGCTTTATAGGCTTCTTCTCTAATTTCCTAAATATTAGATCCTGATAGCCAACATTTGAAACTTGAATTTTGGACTTTAAAATACTACCAAAAACATATTTAAATTTTAGTTTTGGGACTTAAAGGGAACCCATTCACCCAAGGGTGATGTAATGAACCAGACCAATTTTTTTTTGTTTTTCAAATGCAATTAAAATCAACACACACCCATTAAGGTTAGCTCTAAAACCAAAACGATGCGAAAGCAACCCTAACCAAGGATGTACACCAGGATCCCGATGTGGGCAAGGTGTGAGCATATGGTCAAAGGATCTAATGTAGATGCAGAGTTGGGAGGGAACTCTAACCAAGAATGCGTCTAGGATAGACAAGCATATGGTCAGAGGATCTAATGTAAGATGAGCTAAAGTAACTCTAACCAAGGATGGCACTGAGTGATGGCGATCATGTGGTCAGAGGGTCCCTACAACTACTAACTAAAAGTAAATAGGCGGCAAGCCGACCTCTTCCACTTATTTAGTGGGAAGTACAAGTAATTCAAAGAGAAGAAGCGTGAATTGCTGACAGTACTACTGTTCAGCTTACAATGAATTAGAGAGCTTGCCAAGAACAAGATTAGAAGCTTTCAATGCTGCAATAATTTTAGCTACTTTCCAATGCCCACAAACCCTTTTAATATCAATTTCTCACTCAACTAATGAATTTTCCCCAAGTCTGATATGACTGATTTTTGACAAAAAATGCACAGACCAGCAACACAACAACTTACTAAAATGCTCACAATTCACTCAAAACTCACCCAAATCACATGAAACTAAATGCATTCAGCTCCTAGTATGATGGCGCCCCAGAAGTGATAGAGAAACCAACCCAAAAGACTCACATTTAATTTGCACAAAAACCAAGACAACTTCAGAAATGTACGACCCTCAAGGAGGGCAATTTTGCTCCATAAAATCCAAGACAGAAGAATAAAATTTGAAACTTGGTATACTAGGTCGCCCCTAGCAAGGAATCAGATTGGTTAAATACCTAAAACTGCAATATTTTTATTTCAAGAGATATGAGAAAATCTTACAATTAGCTATGATATTCAGCAACTCCAAAAAACAAGACTAAATGCAAGGAAACTGAACTAATATGCTAGGAACTCAAATGCAATGCTGAAAACAAACTCACTACAATCTACCTCTCAACTAGTTGCTATCTTTCAAGCAAGAAGATGATCCAAGCTAGGAGATGTGCTTTCCTCAAAGCAATATGTCACCATTTCGGCAGCATGACTTTACTGAAAATATGAGATAATCATCTAAAGACAAGAGGTCTCCTTTTATAAGCTTGAAGAGAATCTCTAGAAGTCTCTAGAAGGTGCGCCAAAAACAGAAGTAAAGGAAATTCAAATTTAAGTTGACTCTTTTCCCTCCAAGGTGGTGTCCATTTTCAAAGAAGCAATAATATTAACTTTTTTTTCATTAAAATAGTCTTCCCTTCAAGTTGGCGTCCAACTCTCCTTATGCATTTTTTAACCTTTGATTTATTTAATCTTTTTAGATGAGGCATTCACCCATAAAGTCCCCCTTTTTAAAACAACATAAAGTTATAATGTTAGGCCAAGGGGGTTATAATATTAAATATAACATTATAATATGAAAATAACTTATCTCTCCATAAAAATGCCCCAAAAATCCAGAAACATCAATACCAACTGAATCACCTGAAGGAGAGGACCAACTAAACTGAAACCAACCCATCCACTACCAGAAATAGAATTTACTAAAAATAGTAAATTCATGAAGTTGCTCAGAACACCAAATAGTCTACACCATTGCAAAGCTCTCTGAAAAACCATAAAGAATCCACAATCCAAATTCCAAACTTCAAGCAACCACCTCCTCAAAAATAAGAAACCCTAATTTCATCCTCCGAGTAGCCTATGGGTCACTGGAATAGGCCAATAGTCAACTGAAGCGATCACATTTGAGAAGGGGACATTACAAGTGAATGGTTCCTAACCTAAGAGTCAAGGACCAATGTGTTTCAGAGTCATTAATTAATTAAATGCATTTATTCAATGCATGTTTTAAATAATGTCAGAAAACAATAAAAATAGGCCTTAGGATGCATAATAAAAGGAATTAGGGGCTTATTCAGGAAGGGTAAAAGTTCCTAAATGTAAGGTCACTACAATAGCTTCAAACTAAGGGTGAAATTGTACTATCACCTAGAAGGGTAAAATTTCCTAAATGTAAGGTCACTACAATAGCTCCAAACTAAGGGTGAAATTGTACTATCACCTAGAAGGGTAAAATTTCCTAAATGTAAGGTCACTACAATAGCTCCAAACTAAGGGTGAAATTGTACTATCACCTAGAAGGGATTACAATTTTCTACACTACACAAATAATTCCATTAGTTTGGTAAATTGGCCTCTAAGTGGTGCTACATATGGATTTATAAAAAAATAGTTAGAAAGGTTGTGGAGATATCTAACTTATCTAGAATGAATCTTACTAGATCATATGTTTGACCACAATTGACTTTTAGTTATAAATACTAAAATTCACTTGTGTTGATAAATTGGATAAAAGTGTGACACAATTTTGTACTTTCATCCTAGTGATTGGTGTGGAAGTATTTAAATTCAAGAATAGCTTCTTTGATAATGTTTTTTTGCTCTTGTAATGGGGAAGAAACTTTTTCCAATGAGACATCTTGCTTTAGAAGGATACAATATTGGGTTTCTTAGAAACATATGTTGGATTAAAGATCCAATTTATACATTCTTTATAATTGCAACTAATAGTTTGAAGAATAAGTGGTGGATCTTTAATATATTTTGGGTAAGGAAAATTAGGGAAATTAGGTACCTATTTCCTTAGTGGATGATGCTAGTTGTTTGTGTTAGGAGAGTGGGACACCTTACTTACAAGAGTATTGCTTTCTTGAAGAGGAACAATATGACACATGGTTTTGTACATGTCACTACTTCCTCTAGAGTTTGTGAAGGGTGTGCATGGAATTATTATAAAATAAATATTTGATAAGACCTCTTCATAAAGAACATTGAATAAACTTGATCACTACATAATGACTTGATGGATCCACAACTATTAAATTCACATAGCAATTTGATGTATTTTTTTTATCTTACTTGATGTAAATTTACCATACAAAATTGGTTTTAATTTTTAAATAAGGATGAGGTTTCTTATACAGTCAAGGTATTCATGTTAGAAGTGGAGAACTAGTTTGGTAAATATATCAAGAAGTTATGGACATAATGACATCATATGTCAATAAAAATTTCACAAACTTCCTTAAGAATCATTGTACAACAAGAGAATTGTCGGTTCCTCATACTTCATAATAGAAGATGGTAGTTGAGAAAAATGGATCATATGCTCAAGAATATTTCTAGATGCATGCCACAATCTTGGAATTTACCCAAGGCTTATTGGGAAAAAACAATGAACTATGCATATCTAGATCAAGTATTGTAAAGTTCATGAACTATTTAATTTTTTGAATATTTTGATTGGCTATGATGGGACAAAGGATCAAGTGGTGGATATCTTCAGTAATCCTATAATAGAGAGTGAGTTCATCAATTTTCAAAAGTCATGTTTCAAAGAGATATTAAGGAAGAAGGGATTGTTATCATGACATTCTTTTTTTCTTTCATGGATATACTATCTGTAATGGTGTGAATTTGCACCCCTTGTAAATTCCACATATAAATACCTCCTACCTTAGAGAATTAAGTTTGATAATGAAATTTTACGCTTTCATCCATTTTCCATCCACTTGGCAACTATTTTACCTATTGATGGGGGATATTCCGTCAGTGATGCTAGCACAACGTGCAGACATCTATGCGGCACGCTGTCATCCTGACAAGATTCCTGCCTCTAGAATCCATAGAGGCATTACAATTCTCCATTGGAGATGAAGAGTAATGTCTCTACTCCCTTGACCAACCTTACACGACTCCTTTGCCTTCAATTTCACCCTTCAAATGATTATCTCTTCCATTCTTTCAATCTCTTTTGAACTCTCTTGATCATTCACACACTTGGGACTACTCTCTTCACTCTTTACACATCATTCTCAAGGTCTATCACCTCCATTGAAGCTACAAGTTGATACTTTGTTGGGCTTCTCTCCTTGTTGTTGCTGCAACTATGATATTGAAGTCTTGCAAGCTCACTCCTCCCATTTTCCTTGAGTGCAAGTGGTTGAAGGTGATATCACTCCATTTCCTTTTCTCTTGCATTATCGCTTTTGATATCATAGCATATTGTTGTTCAACATATTGCTTGGTATAGTTATTTCAATATCTTTCTTTATCATATTTCTCCTATCGTTACTATATTAGCTATCCATGGAGGTGGAAACACCAAAGTGGGGGATTGACTGCGGCAATCCTCTATACACTATTGGCTCCATGGTTGTTGCACCAAAAGGTTGACCTATTAATGCCTGATACAACTACCAAAGTTAAAAAATCCATGAGAGGTGGTTATTCCATGTCATGAATCCTAAGGGGAGCGTTGACCATCTTCCAACAATCTCCCCCTTGACATTACTCAAGGGGATTCAAACCCGGTACCTTTGGATCTGATACCAATTGTTGGTCCCATGGTTTTCATTGCACCAAAAGGCCGACCTGTTAATGCCCGATACAACCACTAGAGTTAATGGATCCATTAGAGGCAGTTAGTCCATGTCACGAATCTCAAGGGGAGTGTTGACCATTTGCTAACATACACAACCCCAACATTTTTTTTGTCTTGTGTGTATAGCTTGCTCGTCGAGTGAATACCTTGAAGATATCAACTCATGGCTAGGAAGGTGTACTTTCCTCACCCTCTTTTTTCAATTCGTAGTTAGATCAAGTTAAAGTATTCTTCTTGCTATTTTGTTATTTAGTTATTTTCTATTTTTGTTATTAAATTAAACTATAATAGTTAGGTTGCTAGTGATTTTCTTTTAGTCCCTGGTTGTACTTTATGCTTTTTGTTCATAAAGATGCCAACGCCCCACTAAGATGCTAGCACATCGCGCTATCATCTATGTTGCACGTTGTAGTCCTTTGGCAATGAGCTACCTAAGTTGCAGTTTGGACTCTAGAAAATTGCTCACCCGACTTCCTAAAAATCTCAGGTTGGTAGAGGAAAAGAGGTAGACTAGTTATCCTTCCTTTTCACCCCTTTGAACATAAAACCTATCTTAAACATTCATCTACCTTGAGGTAGATCAAGGAAAACTATTGTTCTAGACCCTCTAGTGACCTAGGGTCCTGAGTAGTTAGTCCCCCTCTACATTTTGGTGAACATGACATGAACTATTTTGGTTCCATTTCGCAACATTGAAGGAGTCTTCTCTTGTGTTCTAGGTGTGTTTTAGGTGTGTGCGTTGCAAGGCGTCTAGCCTTGCAACCCAACCTACAACCCCTATCTACGTAGTTACAAGAGTCCCTGAATGTTGCGAAGTGAAAGCTACAATAGGTCATTGTCTAATTGTTAAACCCTTGGGGGCTTCTAAGAAAGTCCTTTTTCAGTGTATGTAGAAGATGGCTTCTTTCATGCATCTTCCCATCCCATCTATGTAGCCTGTGAATGGATCTCTTGCTATAACCTTTACATCACAGGACTTGCCTATGAATTATAATCAAGAACCCTCTCCTCTGTACATTCTCACTCTTATCAATGGGAATACTATGACTAGTGTTCTTGTTAACCCTATGTGATAGGTTAATGTTATCACATAGTATATTATGCTAATAAAATTCCTACATAAGGATGGGTACGATGAATCTAAGAGTGTGATATGTACGTATAATAGGATTTATTTCCCTCCCATCGGTTCTATCACCCTTTCAGTCCTAGTTGGCCCCAGTCACTCCCTCCGTTGGAAATTACTGTGATGGATACTCCCATGGTAGAATAGGAGCCTCTTGCTCCTCCTCAAGTTGTAGCTTCTAGCTCTCAGAGTTGAAGAAACCACCTTGCGTGTGAGCGTAAGCATCGAAGGAAGGCTTTGGCCACTGAGCAGGTTGCTTTGTAGAAGGTGGAAGGGGAGTCGACAACTCCTATTTTGGTGCTTCTTGTTGTGCCCTCCTCTTCCACCCCTTCTACTTTGGTTCTCATCACTTCATTCTTGCTTCTAGCTCCCCTCGCGAGCATGGATAATCCTCACCCTAAAAGAGTGGAAGTGTTCATCGCTTCCTCAGTTGAGCCTCCTCTCTTGGTGTCCCTTTCAAAAATCCTACCTTTTCCTAAGCTCGTGGATATGTCAAATACCTCGATGGTGTCCACTACAGTTTTCTACTCTTCTTCTATGGGGATCTTGCATCCTCCGATGAAGTGTAAGTTAGAGGATGACCCTGCTTCTAATGGGGGTTAGAAGAAGGGATTGCCTTCTTCGAAAGTTGGTTTTTCTTTGGCTTGTGTTGTCCTAGTAATAGAGGCAACCCCGACATCCCTTGAGTTCATCACAACCCTCGAGTCTTTTAGTGAGGTTGGTAGTGGATCTCAAGAGCCTCATTCATTGTTTTCTCAGTTGACACATGACACTCCTATCAAGTGCATGTTCAACTCATTGGATGATGTCTCGGCTTTATCGGTAATTTTTGCAAAATCAATGACGTTTACCTCATAGAAGTTGAGTGAAGAAGAACTCGAGGGGCCCTCTTCCTTGGCTCTTTTCATAGGAGAGTTAGAGGGTGCTCCCCTTTCTATCCCACCCTTGCAGGCTTGTTTTCCTTCCCATTACAATGATCTAGATTGAGAGACTGACAACCTCTTGGTTGATGAGGACAGGAGGGTTCCTCTTCTTTACTTGTAGATTAGATTTGTGTGTGTGTTGTGTTTCCCCCATGCTTGTCTTATGTGATCCTAGAGGACCCTTTCCACCCTTGTAGGTGCTTGGATAAAGGAGTTTTTTGTGTGATAAAATTCTATTTGTTACCTCATTCTTCTCATTGTTGTGCCTTGACTTTCAAAAATTGAGGATGATGCAAAGTGTTTGGGGGCATTTAGGCTTCTCTTCCATGTTGACCCAATTTTTTTTTCACGTACCCTTCTTCATGATCTGATATAGTAGGGGATTGATGACAGTTCATATATATATATATTATATTTATCTATCTATATCTATGAGTAGTTCTAGCCCCAAAATATCAAATCCCCCTGTCTCTTGATTTTCTCGTCTTTGCTTATGTTTTATTTTCATATTTCTCTCTTCTTTGCTTACTTCGTGGTGTTGTGGTACCCATGTGTTGTCCCTTGCTTGTGTGACAAAATTTCCATGATTACATCTCATCATGTATCACAGGCCATAACATCACTTTCCTCTCTCTCCTTAGGATGTCACGTGCCTTTGTGTCCAACACGCACTATCCTAAGTGGGGGATATCATATTGCTTTGATTTTCAAGAATGTTTATTTAGTGGCCAACAAATCCCTCATTGAAAATACCTTATTTTTCAAAAAAACTTTATTCTTCAACAAGGACCCCTAGCAGAAATTTTCTTTTGAAACAAATTCGTAGAGAAAGAATCTAAAAAAATTTCCTTCGAGAAGCGAGTACTTTTTTTCATGAAGAATTCTGAAAACTTTCCCTTGCAAGGGAGTATTCTTTCTTTTGAATTCCTTGATGAAAGAGATCTTATAAAAGGATTCTTTGATGCTAAATCGTTTACAGAAAATATCGCCTTTCAAATAGAGCGTCTCTTCAGTGGACCCCTTTCTTTTGAAGGGTTCCCAAGGGATCCCTTTGAAAGCTTCTCCTTCAATTGTTGACTATCTACATGACTATTTATCTACTTGAAAGCCTTCATGGATTTTCTCTATCTAACATGTTTTGTCTGTGGATTAACATGTTTCTTTGCAGGACCGAGCACCTGCGAAGTTGCTTTTTTCAACCAAGCTTGGAGGATCGAGGACCTCAATATTTACTTATAGGAATGAGCACCTATAAGGGCTTATCAGAATTTGTGGAGCCTTTTAGATCTATCCTCCTTCAGGATTGAGCACCTGTGGCACCTCCTCTCTAGGACTGAGCACTTGTAAAGCCTTTTGTTCACCTTTTGCAGGTTTGAGGGCTTGCGCCACATTTGTTCAACTCTCCTCAAGAATGAGTACTTGTGGAGCCATCTCCTCTTCTTATACATTTGAGTGTGTTAGATTACAATCTGCTTCCTTGATAGTTCAAGTATACATGTCTCAAATTTCACTCTACTTTACCATGCATTCGCTGACACTTATGCTTGCTAAAGTGGGAGAAAAATGTAATGACGTGAATTTGTACCCCTTGTAAATTCCATATTTACATACCTCCTACCTTAGAGAACTAATCCAAATAATGCAATTCCATGCTCTTTATCAATTTTCCATCCACTTGGAAGTTGTTTTACGTGTTGGTGGGGGATATTCTATCAGGGACACTAGTGCAGCATGTGGAAATCTATGCAACACAATGTTGTTCTGATAGGATTCTTTCCCTTGGAATCCACATAGTGGTTATAATTCTCCATTGGTGATGAAGAGTATTGTCTCTACTCCCTTGATTGACCTCAAACAGATCCTTTGTCTCGAATTTCACCCTTCAAATAACTATCTCTTCCATTCTTTTAGTCTCTCTTGAACTCTCTTGATCATTCACACACTTGGGACTACTCTCTTCACTCTTTACACAACATTCTCATTCTTTGTCACATCCATTGAAGCTGCAAGTTGATACTTTGTTGGGATACTCTCCTCGTTTTTGTGGAAACACCAATCTTGAAGGCTTGCGAGCTCACTCCATTTCCTTTTCTCTTGCATTATTGCTTTTGATATCGTAGCATATTGTTGTTCAACATATTGCTTGGCATCATTATTTTGATATCTTTCTTTATTGAATATTTCTCCTATCGTTGCTCTATTGGTTATTTGTGGAGGTGGAAACACCAAAGCAAGGGGCTTCCTGTGGAAATCCTCTATACACAGCCCCAACATTTTCCTGTCTTGTGTGTGTAGGTTGCTCATTGAGTGAAGACCTTGAAGATATCAACTTGTGGGTAGGAAGGTGTGCTTTCCTCACCCTATTTTTTCAATTCATAGTTAGATCAAGTTAAAGTATTCTTCTTGCTATTTTTTTATTTAGTACTTTTCTATGTCTGTTATTACATTAAACTATACTCATTAGGTTGTTAGTGAGTTTCTTTTAGTCTCTGGTTGTACTTTACACTTTTTTTCCATATAAATGCTGGTGCTCCACTGAGACACTAGGGTGATGTGCTATCATTCATGTCGCACACTATAGTTCTCTGGTAGTGAGCTACCTAAGTTGTAGTTTGGACTATGGAAAATTTCTCACCTAACTTCCTAAAACTCTCAGGTTGGCAGAGGAAAAGAGGCAGATCAGTTGTCCTTCCTTTTCACGCCTTTAAACATCACACCTATCTTAAACATTCATCTAGCTTGACGTAGATCAGGGTAGCCTATTGTTCTAGACCCTCCTATGACTTGGGGTCCTGAGCAATCAATCCCCCTTCTCTACAATATCTATATTACATTGAATGAATTATAAATCCTCAATTTTACATTAAGAGGGGATGCTAGAATATTTTAAATATTTTTTATTATATTATAACTATACATTACAATGCTTTAATGCCTATGTTTAGGGTACAGATTTATCCATGTGGGTTGTGCATCATAAATCATTAATTTTGTGACTCTATTTAAAGAAGCCAATTATACTAATTGAGTTTTTAGACAATGAGATAATTAAGTTAGGGTACCTAATGTACTCATTTTTTAATTAATTTATTTAAAATATTTCATCCTTTTATGAGAAGTGTTTTTTCCTAACAATCTTTCTCTAGTATTTCAATTTTTAAGACTTATTGATTTAGATGCACCTTTTGTATTTTTCATCATTTGATCAAATTTAGATATTATTGATATATGATATGCCACTTGTTTTAGGGTTAGTGATTTATTTATTCACACTAGCTCAATATTCAAATAAAATAGTTTTAATTTATCATGGTTAACATAATATTAAAAGCTTTGAGAAAAGCATCCAAAATATTATTTAAAAAATTATTTTATTGAATGAGATGAATGGGAGAATATATTATCCACAAACTAAATTTGGATAAAGATATGGAACATTAGAGATGATTCTAGGATAATGAACTAGTTTTTCCTAGTTGAGAAAGAAAATTCAACACTTTTGATGATGAAAAATAAATGTTAGGATAAGTATCTTATAATTTTATAATATCTAAAAAATTGATAAATTATTATATTAAATAGGGATAAATATAATATATAGGATTATAACTTAGCTTCCATATAATCAAAATTTGAAGAAGTCGAATATTCTATAATCTATGGTGTGTTAGGATTTGATATAGTATTTGACCTAGTAAGTATATATTATATTCCCTACAAAATTATAGAAATTGGTGGCCATGTCCCCCCAAGCCTAAAAAATGAATATTAGTTTGCATGTGATTTTATAGGATTGGTGGCCATGTCCCCCCTAGTCATAAAATATTCTCCTCTATTTCTCCCTATCCGAGGAATATTTGGTAAAGGTGACAAAATTGGTTCAACTAAATTTTAAATGCCTTCTCTATGTGGTTTTTTCCTTGATTTCTAGGTTGATAATTGTGTTGACACCTTTTTGGAACATGTAGAGGTGGCCATGGTATCTCTAGGTTAGTTTTTTTTATAGTGTGAAGGCTTAGATTAGTGCTTTAGGGTTAGGTCATAGTTCATAGTAGTTCTACGTGATCATAGATAATTCAAGGGTTCTTTCCCATCCTTCTCGACAACATAAAATATGGTCCCTTCCCTATTCACAATCCTCCTATTATGGTTTGTAGATAGGATGTGATATAAAGTGAAGATTTTTATCTTCAAAATGGTTTGGTCTACAAATTTAACACTTTGTAGCCTTCTCTCATTGACTTACACAATTAGGTTCTATAATATTGGAATCCTCTCATTGATGAAAAGATCAAGCTATTTCCTTATGCTAGGGGTTTCTTCATGGTAAATTTTACCTCTTTAGAGGACTAGGATTTGGTGTTTTGTGGCAAGTTATGGATGTGGGAAGAGAACTCCATCTTGGTCAAACCTTGGTATATCTCTTTCAACCCCCTCTCTAAAACTTTCAATATTAGATAGGTTTGGGTTATTCTAGAAAATATTTCTCTCCAATTCTTGGAAGATTCCTTCCTTCTATGAGGCCATTGACAATAAAATTGGTCACTTTTTGAAGGTTGATTTCACTACTTCCTAATTATACATATGCCTATATTTTGATGAGTATAAATATTTCTAATGATCTTCATAGTGATATTATTTTAATGGTGGGGGATAGGTTTGGACTCAACTTCTTGATTATGAGGGCCTCCCATTTAGATATGGAAGCTATTTTCCCATCAACCAGTTGGCTTCAAATTGCCCACTCTCGGTACAAGGGTGTGACTATGTGGTGGAGGAATGCTTATCTCTTTAGTTGATGATTCCTCTTAAGATGAAAAGTCTTCTCAAGATGTTGGATATTCTCTTCCCATTCCCCTTATATAGTGAGTCATATTCCTGAGGGGGGGTTCTCATGTGGCTAGTGTGGAGTTGTAGAGTCTTTTTCCTTCAACTCCTAGTGGTGAGTCCCACCTAGCTCCTGACCTAGTTGCTCAAATTCTCATTTCCATTATTCTTATTATACCCTCAACTTTGGTGAAACACTCATTTTCTCTCAAGATGGTTGAAATTTTACATCTCTTGCTAGATGTTCCTCTATTTACATTGTGTCCATGGATGCGTCCTCTAAGGGAGCATCACATTACTCCTAGGTCCAAGGATTTGGAAGATAACATTTCTTGGAAAATTATTTAAAGACAAAAGAAAGGTCTTCCTAAATTTGTCTCCTAATTATACATTGGATTTAAGGTCGTGAACTTGAATATAGTAAGGTTTGATATTGTTTAGGTTGGATCCATGGTTACTATTTTATTCTTAGAAACATGGTTGTGTTAGATCTTGCTTGGAAGATTGGATGTAGTTGTATTATTTTACCTCATATGGAAACTTATTGTGTAGGCTTTGAGCCATTCTATCTAATGTACAATGTTTATAGTCCCTTCAAAACTAAATTATCTTAATCAAAACATCTCTCATTTTCAAACTTTTTGAGTAAAATGTTTTAATAAATAAATATATATGGATATTTATTTGAAATACTAGTGGATGGATTGTGTGATATATGACTTTAGAAATAATGTTTATTTACTTGTATATCTATTTGTTAAACACATTTATTTTGACATGATTAATTATTCAGATGTTCATTTAATATTTACTATGGTTATTTAATAATGTTACTAAGATATTTTGTGGTGAGTTGTGTTGTGCAATAAGAACAAGTTATGGGGGAAGGTGAACTAGTTCTTAGTGTTGAATTATTTCACCTATGATCCAATTATTCTAAAATATTAATTGATTAATTAAATTTGATAAATTAAATAATTATAAACAAATATATAAATAAATGATGATTAATTTACGAGTGCATAGAATAATCTTAGTTTAGTTATTTATTTTTTTAATTAGATTTTGGAGTGAATAAATTAGATACAATCTTATTTATTTTAATTTATTTATTTTTATAGAACATAACAACAAAATACAAAAGAGACCACTACACATACTCCTTGCGTTGCAACCCATTTGGCATTGCTTTGTAAACACATCTTATAGGCTGGAAGTCAAATAACTAGTGGTGAGAGAATATACCTAAAAACCAACTAGTGAAGAATATCATTGTCTTGGATTAAGTTCAAGGAATTTTAGGGGAAAACATAACCTAGTTTAATTGAGTTGATGAGGGTATTTCAAAAGAAATTTTTTATTAGTCCCTGCCTTTTAGGCGGAGAATAATGTTTTCTGAGAGCTGCTTTTTCGCATTAAGACTTCTTGAAACTCGCGTCAGATAATGATATAATTGGATAACATTATGGTCTCTGGCATTTATTTTATTAATGCTGAATTTCTGGGTGATTTTTCTGAATTTTTGATTGGTTTGGGTGATTTTTGCCAGTGGTTTTATGTTTTTTTATTTAAATTTTGTAGTTGCAGCCAATGAGAAACGGAGGGAGGAAAAAATTGAGATCAGTTTCTAATGTTTTTTCTCTGTGAACATGTCTCTGTTGCGAGGCCCGTCTGAGCAGGTGGCATTGTTGTTGTGAGGCTCCTGTGAGAAAGCGGCATTGTTAAAGCAGGTCATGTGGCTTGTTTCTGATACTCGCTAAACGTTGTCCCAGCCGGCCTAAATTAATTGTCTCGATTGTTGTCTTCCTATGTTTTGTCTGCATATGCACGCTTGATGGAGTGTTTAATCACCCTCTTTCTATTCTTTTCCAAAAATCTGGCACGGATTAGTTATTTTAATTATCCCGCATTGTGAAAACACGAATGTATTTAAGAAAAGAATGGAGTAGCTATGTCAGTCACGAGATGTCTTCAAATTGAATTAGTTTGTTTTTTTTTATCACTTTCAGGGAACTGAAAAATTTACAGCAATCTTACAACAGGGTTTTTGGAAGGGACTATTCTTTTTCGTTTTAAACTTTTTGCTTGAAAGCCAATCATAGGTAACGTATGAGGTATTGGTGGAAAGTAAGCATCTTATCTAATGTTCATTGGATTTAGCCTATTCAACTAATGGGAGGGCATTGGTGAATCATGATTTGCACAAAATCATTGTTGTCGTCATAACAGTCTGTAAGTACCCAAGTTCCCCCAAATGGTATAGGCGAATGTGGTGGTATTGAAATAGCAGCAGGGATTAATTTATTCCGCTGGCTTCTTCAAGGAAAAAGTAGGGCTCCCGTGGCTGCGCCTCACTTTTGTTCAGTTTGTGGTGCAGCTCTTCCTCCTCGGGAATCAGGAAAGACAAGACGTCTTCATTAAAGGTGGACGTTGTTCATCCTTCTTCTAATGGTGATAAGGATGGGTGGCCCATGGAACCGCTCGCTACTCCCTTTCCAATCCCCTTGGCACCAAATAGGGAAAATGATGCTGGGGTTGCTCTGAAGGTATATGAAGAGCAGCCTGAAAAAGCCATGTGGGGGTGCAGCAGGCACAGAGGACACAAGTCCCAATGCTCATGGTATTGATTGTAAGAGGAGGAAAGTGCAGTGGATTGATGCAAATGGACATGACCTAGCCCAAATCAAGGTATTCGAGCAAAGGTCTAATTTATAGCACTACCATTTTTTCATAATGAAACTGTTTTTATTTGTTTCCCCTCTTTTGATTCATTACGCATTGTTTTATTCTTGAAATAAAACTGGGTTTGGCCGGATCGTTACACAGAAGACCTTTGTTTGTGAATGCATCAGGCATAGAGGTTTTTCCTATTCATTCTGAATTTAACTTTTGAAATCCAATTTTGATGGCATTGAAATCTACACACTTAAAAATACCCAATTTGTTTCATTTATCCAATATAATCCCTGCACTAGCTTAAACCATTAGCTTAGCTTTATGTTTGTGATTTCTGTAGACACGCAAAATGTACAAGTTGACATTGCGCATCTAAGTCTAACTACCGACATCATTTCATCCTAAATCATTCCCCGACCTAACCATTTAATTGAATATCTTTATTTGATTAAATTCATTTGTTTTCTTCTCTTAATTAAACAAATCATGTGTTTGATTAAGTCTCTTAAATCATTCTCCATCTCTTTTAATTAAATAATTAATTTTATTTAATTAAATCTCTAAAGTCTATCTATTAAATTGAATAAATTAAAATCTTATTTAATTTAATCTTATTTCAATCTCTTTAATTAAATAATCAAAACATGTTTATTTAATTAAACTCATTAAATCATTTCCTCTCTTGTTTGATTTAAATTAATCCAAAAATCTAAGTCAAAATAAGTCAAACTTCCTAATCTTCATTAAATTGATCAAATCTTGATTAAATCTAATCTAATCTTCAAAATCCTCTAGCTTTTCCCACTTGCACAAATAAATCAATTTATTGATTTATTAAATCTTCATTTTCCCTCAACAAAGCATCTTTTGGAGGAATATTCTTCTATTTCAAATTCAAAATTTGAATGACATGTCCTTCCAACATGTCATTTACTCTCTCTTACAAGTCCTTCCAACAAGGCATTTACTTCTTCTTACATGTCCTTGCCTTGAGCCAAGGGGCATTTAATGCAATTTTCTTTCCCCCTCTTACATGTCTTTTCTCAAATTTCAAATTCAAAAATGCATTTATTGGCACATTTGTCAAAACTTGCTCATTCCTCATCCAATCACATTTGGACAAGTGGCATTTTGCCATTGGCCAAATCTTTGTCCCACATTGCTCTATTTTGGCTTTGTTTCCATTTCAACATTCTATAAATAGAATGCTTCACCATGCATTTGATCATCCACAATTATGCAAAGTTATTATGCACAAATATCTCTCAAATTCCATCTATCTTCTTAACTAGTTTATTGCAGATTTTGGAGCTCATTGAGGGACTTATCAAGTGGATCAATCATCTTCAATCCACATTTCCATTCAAGGAGTTGGGAAAGGGCAAATCTCCACACACCTATTTGCACCAACTCCCCCATGGGATCAAGTGTTTGCATGCTAAATTAGGATTTCATATTTCCATTATGTTCTTCATTGTTTTCTTTGTTTTATTTCCTATTTTTAACTTTGTGAATGGATTTCATGGGGAATCCTTGTTCATGCTTACAAAATAACTCTCTAACATTGTTTTTTGTTGTGTTTTTGTAGGCACTTCGAATTAGGGGTTCACAATTTCATATCCCCTCAATGAATTAATCTTCATATAATGCATTATTGTCATGAGCTTCTCTTGAAAAAAGTAGATGTATGGTTCACGGTAAATTTTTTAGGGTCTTGATTTATATTGATTTATATGGTATTTTTGTGGTGCAAATTGATAGTAATATTAGGTTATATAATATAAAGCTAAGTTATCCTTGATAGTCAAAATTTATTAAATACTTTCTTAGCGGCTTTGTAATTCCTCTAGAATGTAAGAAAATCTGTTCAAACTAAAATACCTTCAAGAACTGTTAAAGATAACTTTAGATAGACAGACAACAAGCCAAATGATCTACACAACTTGTACACACAAACAAGTATTCTCAAATACAACTGCATTCCAATAAGAAGGATAACAAGAAATGTGGAAACCTCTGAACTATAACTGCATGGCCAACTTACAACTGAAAAGATATTCTTGGTTGGTTACGCAACCAAGTATTATAATTTATAACAAGATTCTTGGATACCACTACGTCACAAACATTCAATCACAAAAAATATAGAGGTCATTCTTGTGGCCACACCAAATAAAAAACTGATTATAGAAGTTTGAGTGGCTGACCTCTGTTTTCTAGGGTGGTCTCTATGCACAGCCAACTATGCAAGAACCATAACAGTTCATTTTTTTGTTTACTTAAAAACATGTCTATATCATGTGGAACGAATTGTAACAATTAGTTTCTCTGGATACTTTTAGGATATGCCTCAGTGGAAGTTGATTGGCTGGCATTTATCTTGAAAGTGCCAGGAGATTCTACCTGTTCTGGGCATTGTCATAGAATGTGGCCATTGCTTAAATGAACAAACCAAAACTTAATATTATTCTAAAATTATAATATAGAACTTGAAATTTGATGGAAGCTGGATTTTTTTTAAAGATGGGTTGTAATTTTGTCATTCCAAAACTATATTATAACTTCTTTTCATTTTCCCCATGATTACACTTTGCATACAGAGTTTTAACTCTGTGATTTCTCATTTGAACAGGAAAAGGAACAAAAAGGATAATTTTTGGGTCTCAACTCTGATCTTTGGGCTGGATTATTGAAATAATTTTGCAGTATTATTGTTGTATTTTTGTTCATGTAAAATCAATTGTCAACTATATGTTGTTTTTGAGAATGCCATGAACTTTGTAACTGGCTCTACAATAATTTTGTAATATATCTGCTAACCATATTTTGGTAACAGTTTTCTGCTTTTCTTTAAGCTTGGTACTTTTGATCTAATTTTATTTTGGAAAACATACTTTTGATATATACAATAGGAACATGGTACTACACGTGAATTACTTGATGCAAGCTAAAGTTCTTGCATAACTTTTACTTCAATCGCTCAATCTTCGGTCTTCAGGAGTCAATCAGGACATTAGCTTCTTGGAAGCATTACAAGGATGTATAGGTTTGGGATTGTAGCGTACTGGCCCATATAGTGGAGACTGTTCCTTCCTCTTCTAATTCTGCTTTTTAAACTTATGCAGGCATGCCCTATGTGCAACACAAATATTGGGATTGATATTCTTTTCTATCACATTTTGCGGGCATCCATCAATTTCTTCCTCGACCACCAACAAAACATGTAATGGCAGTGCAAGCTATCAGACAGAGGAAAACCTAAAAATGGAAAGTCTTGCTCGATGAGCATGCTGTTGGAGATGTTCAACAGGGTAAGTATGCCTGTGATTGCTTCAATTTTTTTGCCATTGACCGCCACTCCACTCAGTGCTTGATTTTTGTATAGCAATGTATGGGCTATAATTTTGTGTTGTGTAATTGAATTGGTCATTATCAATAAATGTGTACTCTATTTATATGTCAGGTCGATAGTCTTATCAAAGGCGCATGAGTCCAACAAGCACTTCTAGCTCAGGTATGCAGCCACATTTTCTTTCTTTTCACAAAAGATTCTTCTGATCTACAACAAGAGAAGGCTTATTTGCTTGGTTGTTTTGTTTTGAGGTGTAGTATGTGATAGTGCTAAGTTATGAAGCTGGTGGTTGTGTTGTTTTTCTCATAAGGAATACTGCTATGAAAGTGAGGTGGAGGAGTGCACTTAATGTGTGCTGTAGAAACCAAGTTGCTGCTTGGTATAGTGCTAGCAACCTTTGATACTGGGGACATATTTTAATTGTGGGCAGAGCTAGATTAGAGTGTCTGAAAATGACCTCATAGTATTCTTGGCTGATAT
The DNA here is from genome assembly GCA_007258455.2 of Sequoia sempervirens. Lineage (NCBI taxonomy): Eukaryota > Viridiplantae > Streptophyta > Pinopsida > Cupressales > Cupressaceae > Sequoia > Sequoia sempervirens. The sequence continues at coordinate 99,669,768 of VDFB02047397.1, read as the reverse complement.
ACTCCTCTTTTTTTACCCAATGTCCGAGTTTAATACCAGGTGGCTTTTAGCAACTCTGCCAAAACTTTATGGTTTAGGGTCTGTTAACCCTAGGCATCTGTAGCTTTTTCTAGTAAATAAAATAACCCACAAGCCATGTTTATTATTGGTACAAATCCCCTTTCGACTTGTGTTGAACTACCTGCAAATACGGTCAATAGACATACTACTGAAGGTTTAAAATTATTTTAGCCTCTCCAAAAATGACCAACCTGTGAGGTATGTGCTTCTCTTATGAGTTCAACAATCTCTATTCTTTTTTTATAATTAGACTTAGCCTCAAAATAGTCAACAATGTAGGGTTTTGTAGAAGAATTTCCCGTATTGCAATTTCCAAATGGGGCAGAGCATCTTCCAGGGGCTACTACTCCATTGTTATAACCAAGAGCAGCAATATCAGGTGGTTCATTGAAAGTCATCCAATTTTGCACCCTGTAGCCAAAAGTCTTGAAGCAGAGTTCTGGATATTTCACATACTCCTATCTATGGAAATAATGAACACAAACATTAATGGAACTTGTGTGCAATTTTAGAGTTGGGCATAGATTTATTACCATTGAAACATTTTCCTGACACTTGTGGCATCCTCATCATCAAAAGCATGGAATTAATATCATGAATAAAGTTGGTTTATTTTAAGATGTAGGTTATAAGGAATTAAAATTTACTAAGAACATTTTAGTTGTATCATTTTTTAACGTATTAATAACTGCACAGCTAAATGCCAATAAATTTTCACTAAATGAAATTATTAAAGAGAAGCCTGGCTGAAATTCTGGGTTGCTCTGTGAATTCATGTTTGTTTCTTGACAGCATTACCAAAGTTTTAAGTATCCCATGTGTAGCCATACTCTAACAGTTCAAAGGCATTGATTTATGAAAAAAATTATGAATTTTATATGTGCTATGCTGTTATTTTGATTTCATTGCAAGATCAGATAGAAAGAGTAACGACTCTATCTCCTGTAAGTGCAGTTCTGTTTGTAAGACTTAAAAACTCAATCTTGTTCTATTTTAAGCAAATCATGTGTTTTGGAAGCACTTGACAAGTATCTTTAGAGTGGTATAAAAACTATAGATATGCAAGGTAGTGAACCAGGGCAGTACTCTACAACACACAAGAAACTGCCATAGGTTGCAGGTTATAATTATTCTGATTACCTACCTTACCCCTCTAATAATTCTAAATAAAAAATTTAATCATTAAAGGAGGGTACGCACATCCACCAAGATAATTAATTATCTTGTTCCCTCTGAGAGCACATTTCTTTGAGGTATTTTTCCAAACAGTTCACTACCATGTCTATGGCTTGTCATGGCATTCCATCACTGAGACCACATTTATTTGAGACATTTTTTCAAACAATTCATTGCCTTGTCTATGCTATCACATTTTTCATACATGTCTACCAAAGCATTTTATCAAACAGTTTAGTGCCTTGCTGCTATGGCTAAAAGTCTAAAACAGGTGCTTTCGAACAAACTATGGATGCTTGAAAAAAATCTATCAAAGCACAATAGCAACTCTGCAATATTATGTTGTCAATTTAATAATCTTACACTAACAAAATGAGGGCAACCACATATCGACATTATTTAGAGCATATCCATTCAACAATCTATCGAAGATTTGCATGCATTAGAATAATTGTATTTTAAGTCCTTTTTTAATAATTATATTTATTATAATTTTGCATGCTTACAAAATCAATGCAATAATAAAATATTTTTCCTTAAAATATATTTAACTCGCAATTCTTCAATGGTTCCATAGTTTTCAGATTACATCCAAAGAGACTCTTTTTCCTTGCCAACAGGGTAGTATAGACATAACAAATAAACCAGAGAGATCTATCACAGTAGAATGAGTAGACACTATTCCACCTTGATCACTAAACCGGCCATCTTGTCTCCCTTAAATAGTGATATCATACCATAGCTTTCATCTAAAGGGGATTCCAATATTTTTGTTTCATTTGAATTTTTGATTTAATGCTTTGCTAACATGCATTTGAATCTACCTTGTTTTGTAATGCAGCACCAATTGAAGTTCGAAAGACATATGAGGAATTTCTCACTATTATCTCAGAATTCCTAGATGGTGAAATATCGACAGAAGAGCTGCATGAATCAGCTATAGCTATTTATAACATTCTTCATGATTACAGGTCTGGTTCTACCAGTGAGGTAGCTCTAGCGAAAAAAGAGTGAGTATGACCATCCCAGCATCATGACATCTTGTTATATGTTGAGATTTCCTGTTTGGATGGAACAAAATTATTATCTGTAAGCATTCTGCTAATATTTCTTACTTTACATGGAGTTATGTCAGGTTTAGTTGCTATGGTGTTCTTGACCCCACCATATCTCTCTTAATCCACATATGGGCTAACTTTATTTCAAAGGATTTCTATTTCTCAAAAATTTCAGATTGTAGGTTTTTTCAGTGGTGCTTTTTTAAAAGAAAACTGTTATTACTTTTGTAATGGTGTATGTACATTGTAATTTCATCTTCAGCTTATCTGGGAGAATTATATGTTCATGTGTCATTTTCTTTTGTAAGAAGTTGAAATATGTAGACTTCAACATTGGATTTACTTGGTGTTACAATGTGATGCATGATCAAATGATACGTGCATATTAAATATAATAGCACATCAATCATGCATGCTTATATTGAGTGGCATTCATTCTTGAGCCCGCTATATCTTACTTGAGGCAATAATATGCTAATAATGTCATGCATCAGGGTAAACTCATGTATGTTGAGATCTGCTTAGGAACAACACTTTGACACTGCAAATATGAGATTTGATTGAATATGTGCAGAGAGTAAGATCTAGAAGAATGCAAGAGAGTGCACTGAATCTACTCTGTGTAATGTTTCTTGTAAGTCATTCTATATGTTTATTTGAGTTCCCTCGACAAGGGGACCTTCTTTCAGGACTGTTAAATTTCCCTGGATTTTTGGGATGGTGGAGCATGACAAATATGTATACAAACACACACACATACACATAAATATGTACATGCATAGATATATATTTGTGTGGACAAAACATTAAATTTTTTTTTTTCATAGTTATTCAGTTGCATAATTATAAAGAGCTGAAACTCAAGAACTGCTCTTGGAATTTTAAGATCTATTCTTTATTGGGTTTGACAAGGCATCATTTTGCTCATATCCTGAGACCTTTTCCACTCCTCCAATATTTTGGCATCTCTATTAATCATCTTCTTATATTCAATTAAGTCTTAGATGCCCTAGGAGATCATAACCCTGAATGTTAGGGATGATTATGCCAATTTTTTCAAATAGTTAATTTCCTTGTCTATGCTACCACATTTTTCATACATGTCTACCAAAGCATTTTATCAAATAGGTCAGTGCCTTGCTGCTATGGCTAAAAGCCTAAAACAAGTTCTTTCAAACAAGCTATGAATGCTTGAAAAAAATCTATCAAAGCATAATAGTGAGCATTAGCATAGACAAGGCAATGAACTGTTTGAAAAAATGCCTCAAAGAAATGTGGTCTCATAGTACAACATCACTCTCTTTAGCAGGTTCAAATTACTCATCATTGCATCATTTATATGCAAAATGCAGAAGATAGAAAATGGAGCCGCCTGTTTGACAAAATGAAACACTAGTTGAAATGCATCTAGAAAGAAAAAATCGAGCCCATGTATGCAAAATGTGATAGCATAAACAAGCCACATGACCTACTTTCAACAATGCCACCTGCTCACAAACCTCGCAACAAAGACATGTTCACACAACAAAAACATTAGAAATTGATCCAAAAAAATTTCTCCCTTTGTTTCTGATTCATTGCAACAACAATTTCTAAATGAAAAAACAAAAAAGCACCGGCAAAAAACATGCGATTCAATCAAAAATTTGGAGAAACCACCCAGAAATTCCGCTTTAATAAAATAAATGCCACAAACCATGGGATAAACAAATATATCATTGTCTAGCGCTAGTACCGAGAAGCCTTAATACTAAAATCAGCTCACCGAAAACACTCTGTTTAGTAGGTTCAAATTACCCACTATTGCATCATTTATATGCAAAATGTGGAAGCATAGACAATGTAGGTGAACTGTTTGACAAAATGCATGACTGGTTGAAATACATTTAGGAAAACAAGAATTGAAGAAGTTGATTTTTTGGAGACATCCATTGTCATTTTAAAGAACTCAAATATGTTGACAAAACAAACATGACTTTAATTGGAAAATGCAGCCATGGCCAACAAGAAGAAAAGTATGATCTATCACTGTCACCCTAGGAAGCCAAAAATTGCATGCTAAGAAGCCAGAATTCATAAAGCAATTTTGAGTTGATGCAAAAGATGAGTAACACCCATGACGATGAGACCTGCATGTATCCTCATTTAGAGGAACTCAAAACTATTGAACGAAAAATATGACTATTATTAAAAAAAGTAGGCATGGCCAAAGAAAAAGTAGGCTTCTCTATTATTGCGTCTGTAGTTTGACCTTTCTAGAGTGATAGTGGTAGAGCTCTAATTTTCCTTTGGCTGCACAATTTCTTTTTATTCATTTTTAGCAGTTGTGAACTCCTTGGGAATGCACATTTTCCCCTTTGGGTTACTTGGAGAAACAGGGATCTAGGTACCCTTTTTTTTGGTGCACACATCTTCTGCATTATGCCTTTGTTGAACATGCTATTTTAGGCTCCCTAGAGTGACACTGTTGAAACTTTCTAGACAACTTGAAATGGATTATTATGTGTATCATCAATCTTGAATTCATTCATAATGTTATATGTTCATTCCAAAATATCTATCATTTTTCATTTCAATTGTAATTATCTCTGTGTATTCATATTATTTTCTCCATTTCTAACATTTTTCCAAATCTGAACAATACATGGACTAGAAAGGGGTTTCTCCCAGCTTTGTTGCATTTTAGGGGAGCTTTGTTTTCACCTGCTATGTACAAATGACTAGTTTACCCACAAGTCTGGAGACAAGATTGACAACGGTATTCTAATTCACTAAGTTTCCTTGCCTTTAGGTATTCTAATTCACTTAGTTTTCTTTCCTTTTATAGATAGTATTATAAGCAGATAGTTGTTATCATAGCTAGATATCACAACTCACAATTTTTTTAATTTCATTTTTCTGATGTAAAAAGTTAATTCTTTTGTAATAATTATGGCAAAACTTTGACTTGTGATTGCAAACCTTGTAGGTGCCTAGATTTGAAAAACTACATGCAACCCCCAAATTGGTATGTGTTGTCATATTAGGTAGTGGAGCTAGACATGTCTTTTTCCTCTTACAGGAAGAAGAGCCAAGCCAACAGTAAGTAGTTTCCCTCGCAAACATATTTTTACTAATTTTATCTTGCCTTGCATATGATATTGTCCTTTCTTTCATATATTTATCCTCACACATAAATTGCACCCAAAAGAAGTGCCCTATGTCCACTATTGAATTAAGTGTTTTATCAAATTTCTGAAGCATGTGCCATTTCCCCTAGCAAACGCATGCTAGTCTTTAATTTTTCCAATTTAAAACTCATGGACTTGCTTGCTTTTTAAATGATCACCTTATCATGTCAAACGATTCCATGCTAAGTATTTAAAATATATATATATATATAAGTGGCACCTAGAAATATACAGGTCAAGGTTGTGAAAGTTAACACTCAAGCCAATCATCATGTGAAATAGGAATCGGCATCTGCAAATATTCATTTGGTACATGTCCATCAAAAAATAAAGCAAGTCTCTATCTTCCATCCAGATTAGTGCAACAGTTCAAGTATGCTTATGCTACACAATGCATATTGTTTTATTTATTTTTCCATACACAGCTCAATTACATGACTTGGGTTTGTTTTGAGAAGTGAATCCTTTTTCTTTGTGTTCAGATGTCTTATGTCAAATCTCTACTAATGATATTGTTTTTTTCTTTTGTTTCAGTTTGCTTTTGTTCCAGTGATGTTCTTGCAGCATATGCATCTTTTCTCTAGAATAGAAGTGCATGCTATGACGATAGCATTCAGCATGAAGAAATTGATTGAATGATAGTGAAGATGAAAGGACTAAAAGGACTAACTGGGTGATTTTTGTTTGTCTCCTGAGGAAGAATTGCATCAAAAATTCCAAACACGGTTTGCATTATAACATTTTCTTTGTTTATTGCTCTATACAAGCTCCTCCATGTGTATGGTTGCAGCAGTGCTTAAAGTGTATCAGTTAGAAAGCATCATGTTTTGTAGTTTTCAGGCATCTTAGAGTAGTGAACAGTTGACTCTCATTTTCAAATTTTATTGCAATAGTGGATATTTCCAGGTTTACTTTTGAGATTGCATGTTTTTGTTAAGCAGTAGATATTGCATAATTTTTGAGGAAGACAAATCTAATTTAGTTGAAATCTCAATAGGAGAAGTGATAATCGTTACCTTCTTTGTACATCACTTTTGGTATTATAAAGTGTTCTCTTTTCTGATGTTAAAGTTTCTCCCATGGTCTATCCTTGGTGCCCGCAATATTAGCTCCTCTCCTTGTTCTTGTTTCTTTCACAGCAACCGGTCATATTATCTTCTTTTATATATATAAAACAAGTGGCTCTTTTTTGTAGAGGCTTTGGGTTGGAAGATTGGTTTCTGTTTTTAGTTTTGAAGGCGGTGATGGCTCTGCTAAAAAGTTTCTTGCTCAAATGAGTATAACATATATAGTCTTTGAGGGGAGGGTGTTTTCTGGTCAGTTGTAATTTTTGAAGCCTAATAGTAAATTTACTACCCAACATCTCTTGCAGTTCAGAGCTATGCACTATATGTCCTCTTTTTCCAATTGTCTTAGAAGTGATAGCTTTAATTCTTCTCTCGGTATCTCATTCTAACGATGTATCATAGAGTCAATGGTATTTCAGGTGACATTTATTTAACAACCACGTTAATGACTATTATTGTTGTATGGAAATTTTGATCTGTTATAGCTTACAAGTATAGTATTTTTTAGGCTTAAATGAAATGACACTTGTACTACTGCCTGATGCAATATATGTGATCATAAGCATACAATAGAATGAGAGTTCTACATAATGCTTTTGTTTGGCTAAAACAGAGACAAAGCTCTCCTAGTTCGTAAGGAATTAAGTATCTCTAGTATCTACCAATTATTCAATACCAGGCATCTGATCAGTAGATTCCAAGTTGCTACAACATGTATATGCTTTCAATTAGCCATACAAAACCATCAATAGGTTTACAACTATTCAAGAAGAAAGGGTTCTCTTCTCATCTACAAATTCTCTACTAAAGACTATTTTATCTGTAGAGACAATTACTTGTATGCTTTTGAAATGGTTGTGTCAGGAAGTCTATGGGGTTGAAGGATTGAGCAGAGTGGGGACAAGTTATTTGAAAATAGATCCATCAATTCATTCCCGCAGTCCATGATCTAGATGCTACGAATGATGAAGACAATAGCAAAAACCAAAAAGCAATCATCAAAGACCAACTCCAAAATACTCATAACACTGTTTTCCCTACAAACAGATGAAGACAATTGCAAAAACCCAAAAGCAATCATCAAAGACCAACTCCAAAATACTCAGTACACTGTTTTCCCTACAAACAGACCTGGTTAAGGCAGGGACTCCAGCTCACGCAGAGCACTTGTTTGAAACAGGTTTGATTTCTTTCTCAATCAGTTTATACTCAAAGGAGAACAAATGATTTAATTTTGTTAATGTTGTAAGGAGTCAATTCTTTTGGTTTTCATTTGTAGGCAGGATGAATTTTTTTTAAAAAAAATGTGACATATTGAAGTGTCAAAAAATATATACATTTTGAATATAAATAGCCATTCAAACTCTTATTAAGTTGAATTTCAATTAAAAAATCAAATTCAACATTGAATTGGCTATACAAATTTTCACTGTTTTTTGGAAAAGATCATGATTTTAGAAAAATAGAATGATTTGAAAACTCTATTGAAAATAAATTGTCAAAAAACTAGATTAAGTAGATGAAGAAATTTAGGACTCTTATGTAGAAATAAATGTAGAGAAATTTTAAAAAGAGATAAGAAACCATATGAATTTAAATTTGAAACTTCTCTAAAATAATTTATGAATAATTTTAAAACTAAGAAGAGTCTAAAATTGTCGATATTGGCATGGTGTGATGGTTTATAGGTGGCATTGTTGTTCTTGCCACCAAGGTTCAAACCTCGTTGGGGTGGTATTGTTGAATGGTTGTATCTGGTTCATAGCTCCGGTCAAAAGCGTTTACCCCTTGAATTAAAAAAAAAAAGAAGAGTCTAAAATTAATGTTTCAATTGGAAATTTAATGGTGTTTGAAACTATATATTATGTTAGAAAATTTAGTGTAGAAATAATTATGAAGAAAGTTTTTTAGTAAAATAGGTTTATACTTGTAATGGGTTTTTGTTTGAATGAATTTACATAATTATGACTATACATAATATATATTGTCTGATTTCGAAAAGTATTCTTGAGAAATTACATGAAATTGGATGAATTTGGAATTTGGATTTTTATTATTGTCTGATTTGGAAAAGTATTCTTGAGAAATTACATGAAGGATAAATTAAAAATCAAAGTGAAACTACTATCTAGAAAAAAAAAATCTTTATGAGTACAATAAATTTTATTTTATAAAATGGGTTCTTTTGGATTTTTTTAAAGGGTGCACCATCAAGTTGGTTAAATCCTCACAAAAAGGAAACCATACTTGTCATGCCCCGCCGTGCAAACCCCAAAGGAACTAAAACAACGGAACAATTTTTTTTTTAAAAGAATATAATAAACATACATAAGTACTATAACATAACAATGTATCATGAGGCACAACTAGTTTCAAAGGGGTACACGAAGTGACATGACTACACTAACCCATAACAACGATAATGAGATAACAATAATTATTCTACTACGTAAAACTATTCATTCCCATTCCATTATATAAAATATTCATCAACTATAATCATATTAATAACATAAGCACATATGACAATACATGGAATTATAAAGATATAAAGTATTACATATTTTCGATAGATACAACTCATCATAACCAACTATATCAAATGATCCTGAATAAATACATGGCTTGAATAATTATTACATCCCAATGATAAAAGAATACAATCGACTGAAAATACTCCTCAACAACTACATATACAATCACATCAAGGTCATCCCAACACACGTGGGAGACAATACAACAATGAATACATTAAATAGATTACAACTAAAGTATATACAACTATCTGGTAAATAAGAATAACTGGATCATCAACATCCGCCAAAACCTGCAAGTAAAAGATACATCTGTAATAGAAGAGGGAACCCAATGGGGTGCGAAGCACGTTCCACCCAACCACCCCCGTGCTGAGAGTAGACAAGGAAGGGTCCCCGACCAAGTACGCCTAACAATCACAAAGACTAACTCCAAAGACAACTTAACATCCAAAACCACTTAGAAAACTCACGACAACCATTCCAAGAGGCACAACAACAATGAACTCAAAGCATAATAACAAAGACCTCATCCAACAATGACCAAAGAGAAAACAACAAGGCACTTAACCACTACAATCACAATAATACTTCACAACTATAATCACAAAGTCACTTTACACGAGGTTACAACGCTTCCAGAGAACAAGATCATAGACATCGCACAATAACTGGCTAGCTGTTGACATAGGAAGAGTGTCATGCATAAATTGCCATGAGTTACCCTGGCTCAACCTTCCTAGGCTACCGGACCCCCATCCTGGGTTACCCTGGCTTGCCTCTACCGGCCGCCGGACCCTCACGCAAAACTATGCGTCCCATCTCATCTCGAGCCTTATCATTCACTTGCTTCACGAGAGAGACATCCTTTTATCTTTATTAGTGTGAAAGCCCCCCCATTAATTCATTTATATTATCACTTAATTAAACTCTAGGTAGGTTACCCTGGCGCCCCTTTGTGTGCCGGACCCCCACAAAGAGCCACTCTCCTATTGACAACACACAAGGTACGATACCATAAGAGGTAACTAAACAATATAAACTCTCCAATCCAAGGAGAAAACCAAACAAGGAACCCACTCCAACCACTGGAGGAAACTAATCCAAATACACACTCCTTCCAAAGGAGGTACAATTCTCATTACCCACTCCTATTTCTCAGGAGGCACAAATCCCCGTTCATGGAAATCGGGTATAACATCATAGTACAATACATCAAAGCGATTCACCAAAATGAACCCCCACTCAAGAAAACTTCTCTGGAAGACTTACAATACCCTTAACCCTAATTGCCCGACATGGGAAATAAAAGAAACATGAAAGACACGCATTCCACCTCTAGAAGCCCTTAACAATATCATATACTCTTACGAACAGTAAGGTGAACCTAGGGTTGACACAACACTAAATTTAAAAACATTCTATAAGGTTAACATTTATATCCAATTCTATTTGAAAGAAAATTATAATTTTGAATGAATAACCAAACCCCATCCGAAATAAAATAATCATTTAATAAATAAGTGGAACCATATTATTATACAAACAATTCAAATTAAATTGAATTTAAAACATATATATAATTAAAACGAAATTTGAATTAAATTTCCAAAGATAAATAAATATATATATATACATATATAATAAATAATATATATATTAAATATATATTAAATATTATATAATATATATATATATTTATATAATTAAATAAGCTGATATGAATAGAAACAAAATTCCTTAAATAAAATTCATAAATGAATTTTTTTTTTTTAAATTTAAAATAAAGGTTTTAACCATGGCAGTACCTCCCAGTGGGAGGTCCGCAGTCCCACCACTGGTGGTACTGCGTACCACCATGTGGTGGCCGCAGTCCCACCGGCGGTGGTACTGCGTACCACCCAGTGGTGGCCGCGGCTGCCACCGTCGGTGGTACTGCGTACCACCCTGTGGTGGCCGCAGCCCCACAGTGGGGACGTGGGCGGTACGGCCTCGGCCGACCCCCACCCCCAAATACTGAAAAATTAAATTTTTATTTTTTTATTTTTTAATTTTATTTGTTTTTATATTAAAACGAATTTAAAAGAAACGCGATTTTCGAAATTCAATAAACAGGAAAATAATCATTTTATTTTGATACACAGAAAACGAGGGCTGACACAGCGTACAGGATCTGTACGTTTATTTATTCATTTATTTTTTTTTTATTTTATTTTTTTTTTGCTTGCCCAGAATATATATATTATTTAGGTATATATATAAATATAGATTTTTATATTAAAATTTAATTCATAGGAAAAAATACAGAGAAATTATAAAAGAGTTATGAAATTAATTAAATAATTTATATTCAGTATCTGCCATATAAAGTCTGCAACAGAACTGACTCTTTATTTTAATCTCATGAACTAATAACAACCAAAATACAGAGATCCATAATGATTTTAAAATGTATTAAAATAACTCAATAGCATTATCACACAAATATGTATATCCAATTCTATTTAAACATATATAGGAATATATATATATAAAATTTCAACAGAGATTCAGAAGACTAATAATACAAACAAATAGATTTTACGAAAGACCCAATATAAATATGGCACAGTTTTAACAGTAACATGATTTTTATTTCAAACTCAATAAATTTCTCAACTAAGTTATATTGAAGAATTTTTTTCAAATAGGTTGAACTACGATTCCTACAGAAGATTCGAAAGTTTTAAGCGCAAACAAGTTTTCAAAACCTAAACTTCATTCAAACAATTTTCGAAAACATAGAAATCAGATTTATTTACAGACCTACAAAGTATTAATAATATAAAGGGGAAAACCTGGAATCCTGTGTCTGAAGGAGAATCCCGCCTGTAACCTCCTCTCGAATTTCTCCTGTAACTCCTTCTTCGACCTTCTTCCTTCAATGTTCTTCTGAGCAATCTTCTCTTTCCAACTCACAATAATTTTTATTCCAAAACTACTCAAGACTCAAAACTGAAAGCTATTTTCTTATTTTTCTTTTCTAGATCTAAAAACTACAGAGCAAAACTCCCACCAGAACAAACTTGTGTGTGAATAAATTTCCTCATCAAAACAATAAATCAAAAATAAAACTCCATAAAGCACATCTGCTTTCTTTTCACAAAAAGCCCCCTTCCTATTGGTCCTTTTCCAGCTTTTAAAAGCTCACATTTATCTAAAATTTTAATTGGAATAATTATTTAAATTTAGATATTATCTCCACAAAATTTCCTAATTTAATATTAAAAATAATAATAATAATATTTAATGACTCTCAACTATATTAATTTAATTATAATTATTTTCACTTTTAATTAATTAAATCACTTTTAATTTATTATTTATTCAATTTTAACATTTTTCCAACTCTTGATTAAATCAAATAACAGTGAAACAATACTTAATTATTTTATGAATTACGATTAGTTAATTAAACATTAACCAAGAATAAAACAAATACTCAACAATAAAACTACATACAAGACAACGACGACACTACAGTCAAAACACGACTCACAACAGACGACGGACTTGGGACGGGGACACTTCCAAGCCTACTCCCTTTTTCAACTTTTACCCATTGGGTTAATTTATTGCTCGCCCTGTCCTGCCGAAGCAGGTGGAATCGAGACTTATTCCTGCAATCCTGCATCCAGATAAACGTCAAGTAACGCATGTATATGTATATATAATCGAACATCCTATCACGAGAAGGAATTGCAGTGTAGCAGGGCACTCGTGAACGAGTGATGCTACACTGTCCTCTCGCCTAACCTACTCTAACAATTATAATATCAATAATGAGCTAACATTTCTAACCAAATTGACATAAGATAACATGATATCAAACTACTGCATCATATAATAATACTGAATTAAATAACTTCACATTGGCATATAAATATTAATGATAAATCATTTAAATAAACAAAATCCAACAACACACAAGATATCACAAATCATACTAGTAATGTCATATCAACCGATTATGTCCAGAAAAGGAATAACAACATCATCAAACTACACCAACCAAATAAAAACCCTAATAGTATCATCGTAACGAGTTAACACAAAAATTAATAAGTTTAAGCAGTATGAGGGGTATTACAATACTTAGTTTACATATTTTGAAGTATGATCAAATTAATGACTTCCTATTTATGCCTATATTATAATAAAGGGCTTTTTGATGAAGGGTAATCCCCTTACAAACCCAAAATCACAACGATAACAAAGAATGAATAGTCAAAAATGTAAAAAGGAATCACCAGCATTCTATTATCTCCAAAAAAAAAAAAAAAATTACAACATTTAGCATTCTATTATCTCCAAAAAAAATAAAAAAATTACAACATTTAGAAAATTACAGATTACCACTATATGGGCTTTCTGATTACACAAATCTACAAAATGGAGCTATAATCTACTCTACTCTCCTCTTTGTAACCTACATTCGCCTCCTTTATCTAGAATGTGTAACCGCCCTAGCATATTATGGAAAGTGTAACCCCCTTAAGAAGATATTTTGAAATTTTATTAATTTTGTTGGTACAACTTCCCATGATCGTAACTTTTGATTCGATAGTTGTATTTGCAATTATAATATATTATTGGAAAGTGCTCAAGAAGATAGTTGTTTAAAAATAGTACTAAAGAGTGTATTTTGATTTTTGGCCAATTTTTGGGCCCATCCGGAGTCCAAGTGCTTCAAATTTGACTTTGAATATTTTAATAGGATTTTGGAAATTGAAATTTTGATATCTCACAAATGACAAATGATATTGAAGTGATTTCTTCACCATTGGCTTCAATTCACCATTTTTGAGGTCCGTGTAATATTTCGTGTCCATACGTGCATAAATATAAACTTAATAAAAATAGTAACTTGCCAAATTTAGCCCTTACTCAAAAAGAAACATCTTTTGGGTGATGTAAGATTGCTCTTACACCCTGAGTGCTCTTGCATTAGTTTTATTAGTATTTTATACTAACATCAAAAAGCTAGAACAAAGAGAAAATATGATAAATCCAATAGAAGACTATAAAAGAGTGTTTTGAAAATTAATGTCCTTTTATCTAATTTTCTAAAGCCCATACCTAAGGTGCATGCTTATAATATGTTATATATTGTACTTTGACTATATGAATGGTTAGAAGTCCACATATTTTTCTATGGGATGCTTTGCTTGTCTATATGGTTAGGATGGATTATATTAATGTTTACATCTATTTCTATTTTTTTTAGTACTGTATTGTATTCTTAGTGAGCTTAAAACTAGTATGGTTGTAAAGTGGCATATTTATTCTAATAAAGTAGTAATATCTAAGATTACATGTTAGAGTGCCTCAATGTTTTAATCTATGAGGACTATTGATTTAGTCACTTATTGTGAGTATAATATTGGATTTTTATTTGAGTTTATATTAGTGCATTTGGGCACATGATAGTGTTAATATCATGTTTGGAATACTTGTACTTATTTTATTTGACTCCCCAAATTCCACTTGTTAGCAAGATTGTATATTTTTATTCGACTCCCCAACTTAGTTTGGGTGGAGATAATCTCTTTAATGAGGTTGTTTTATTATGATGGGTATTGGATGAGTATGAAAATGGTGAGAAGTCTATCTCGGGCTTCTCAACACTCGATTATTATACAACCTTGAGTATTTTTTTACCTTAAGGTAGCATGATTAGATTGGAGTGATAAATTGGGTGTCATCACCAAGGATGAATACATCCTAACATCACTTTGTATAATTTATATCCAAAAAAATGAAGATCAACATCCCCTTAAGATATGATTGCATTAGAATTTGAACCTTCTCTTCTTGTCATAGATTCACATTATATAAACTATAATGCTCTCATTGGTAGGGGTCCATAGCTTGTGTTATTTATTAGTGATTTCCTTTTGTCATTAGAGCTAGGGGATTTTCCATTTGAAGCCATATAGCTTGAGTTGATGGTGTACACCTATTATACTTGGTGAATAGATTGGACCAAAACCAAGTGATAAGTAATACCTTTAAGTAGACTTGTGATCTTGATCATCACCCACCAAATTGAAATCTATGTGTCTTAACAATTTAATATCCATTTCTATTGTGTACCAAATCCCATAATTGTGAGAACCCTGAACATAGTGGATGTTCTGCTAAGCTACTTTCTAATGCAACTCATGTGGCCCTTGCATGAATTATGAGACCATGCCCACAACATATGAAATTTTGAGTCTTATATATATGAGTCAAGTAAATGAGACTCCCAACAAGTTGTCAGTATAAAGTTCCATCAACCAAGGGTGAAGAACACTTAGCCTCAAGTTTGACCCCTGATAGAAATGGAGTCAAAGTAGGCTTACAATCAACCATGTAAAATATGTAGAGCATATCAAGTGTAGACTTGGGTTTGTTTGGAAATAAAGGTGTAACTTTCAGTAATATGAACTTATTAAAGTGACTGCAAATATGAAATTATGTGTTCAAGATAATCATACAAAGATTATGTGATTGACAATTGCAATAATGAAAGAAAAAATTATAATATCACATGTCATCAACACAAGTGACACAAGATATACATGGAGAAACCCTTGCAGGAAAAAACTCCACACTCAAAGAGATCCAATGTTTGTATTAATCTTCAAAGAAGTACATCAATACAACAATCCTCTCTATAATCCAGCAACACTTCGTCGCTCTAACAACCTACAAAGAACTCATACTAAACCACCATCTCAAGGCTCCAATATATAGAATTTTGTGGGAGAGAATACCACAAATTATATCCCAAAAAAATAAGAAAAACCACCTAGAAAAACCAATACCCCCTTAGTGTAAATCCCATAAACATGGAATAAAATATTAAATTATCACATGGCCTTCACATGGGTGTGTTAACCATAGCCAATAGGAATTGGTCAAACTTGAGTGCTCAATAACTCTCCGACAGCTACATGCATGAACATGCACTAACATGCAAACCTTCACACCCAACCATGCAATAACATGTAAAATATGCAAATAACATGCAAGGACATGCACACTAAAGTGGTACCCACCCACAAAGTTGGACACCCAAGAGGAATATGCCTCCAAGATGCTTTGTAACCACCACCATAATGGGTCCACCTCTTTGAATGCAATTACAATTCGTCATAGGAAAATAAATAATAAATATTTTGTCCCTCATGTCCCCTAGAACACTTTCCAAACAATGTGGGGACACTTAAATCAACTTAGGATATAAATTATAATGTCACCTATCCTAACATTCTCCCACTTGACATTATACATTGCAATTACAACCATGAGATACAAATAAAATATATAATCAAGTACAGTGATCAAGGCCCATGGCCTTCCTGCACTGAGAGAACTTATTCGTGGTCATTGGCTTTTTATCCTCGAATTCAGCTGAGCTTAATTTATGGGGTAACCCCTACAAAACTCGTCCATTTTGTAGCCCACACACTCTAAGCACACAAAACGAGGTAGATCATTTTTGCTCTTGTGCATGGTCCCCTAGCCTCAGAATGTCATTTCGAGCATTAAGCATTTTTGATTCGTCAAAATTTGTAAAAGAAACTAAGTTGTAAAACTTTGTTTTCAGAGTTAGAACTTTTTGCTCATGTAGGGGTGTTGAATTTTAGTGCCTCTACATGTTTAATGTAAAAAATAAAAGTTGTGATTCACCAACCTTGCATGTCATCTATCAAACTTCTAAAAGTTGCAATATCATCAAATTTTTCTACTCCTACAAACCCAGGCTTCACACGAGTTCGTCATTAATGTTTTTTTAATGGTGTATTAGATTGGGTTTTAAATCAGTTTTAACTTTATTCTTTTTCATTTCATTTTTTTTTCTTTTTTCTTCCTCCCTTCTTCATGAGTTCGATTGAAGCTTTTGAGTTCAGTTGCACTCGAATTTTGAATAGATTTTTTGTTGTTTCGACTAGGGTTTCTGACCTTGAATTTTCCTTCGGGTATGTCTTGTTTTCATATTTCTCTTTTTGTTTCAAATGTCTAGGGTTTATTAGTTACATTTTACATTTGTAAAGTAATCATTTTGATTTTTGAGTTATGGATTTTTGAATATTTGTTTACTTTTTACAAAGTTGTTTGCACTTTGTTATGTTCCATGTCTGCAAACCCTAGTTTTCATCCCCTTAGACCCTCGTCATGGGTTTGTGTGTTAAAATCCCACATTTTATTTTTCATTTTAAGATATGAACCTATAAATTTCAAGGTATCATTTGAATTTTTATGTGATTAAACCTCTGTGACCCTCTGTACATCACAGGTATTATACTCCACAATGGACATAAGGTCTATCTTAAACTTCTAAAACTTTCCTATTGGCCTTCCATGAAACGACATCATTTTTCATGGTTTGAACATACCTTGAATGTGCATTTCAAGTTTTAAGGTTCGAGGTGTGACCTTTGAAGCGACTTATACTAAGATGTGCAAGGTTGGTATTTTTCTTCGACCTAGCACTATTGTTTTCAAACCAAGATTTTCACATGCAATGTTAGCAATTTTTTCCAATATTTCATATGTTGTTCACACCAAAATGTTAATGCGGTAATTTTTACCACCCGAGCATTGAATTTAAGACCCAAAATTTTATATTCACAAGTGGTGTTTTCTACCGCTATTGCCTATAAACTTGTTGTAAGGATGTAGGGTCGGTGAATTTAACCGACCCAACATCAAGCGCTAATTATAAGTGTTAGAACATAATTCTTTCACACTTTAAAACACTTAAACAAAATTCGACCCATATGTAAGGTCGCTAAATTTTAGCGATCTTACACAAGTGTTCTACCCCACACATAGGATCATGGAAAAATAATGATCATGCACTCAAGTTGAACTAACCACATGTAAAGTCATAGTTTTTCTCTAACTCTACACAAATAAAGTTTCTTCCACCTACAATGTCACTAATTTTTAGTGATTTTGCAAATATTTTTACATACATCAAATCCACTTGTAAAAATTCTATTTTTTAGTGCAAGTACACAAATGCATCAAACCACTTGCAATGGTGCTAAAATTCAACGACCTTACACCATTCTTGCAAAATTAAATCCTAACATTGGGAAATTTTTCCATTTTTCCCAATTTCCTTCTTTCACTTCATTTTTCGCTTCCATCACACTTAAGCCCTCCAAGCTCATGCAATCACTCTAAATTTTCTTGCAAATCCCAACTATGTAAGCTTTTCTAATATTGCAAAATGATGAACTTTGTCATGTAGTTTCTTGTGCATGTATTTTGAGATTTTCACATCCATGTTCCTACAAGATTACCTTCTTTGCTAGTTGATCCTCAAATGACATATCCTTCAAGAAAGGAAAAAGTAATGAAGTATAAATATCAAGGTGTATTTTCAGTCACTTTAGTGTCATCAAAAATTGATGAGATTAAGGACACTAAAATCAGACATGTTGGCATGTCTAAGTTTGTGGAAAGAACTCATAAGTAACCATTAAATGATGGCATGAGGCGTATAGTTCAAAGAAATATTCAGATGGTAGCAGCTTTCCCTATAGCTGCACATAATCTAGAGTTTGTACTTTAGGTTGCAACACATTACAATCAAGAAAACCAAAGTGTCAGGGATGGCAACAAACATGTGGTCATAAGGTTAGATGTAGAGTTCCTTGATAAAGCTTTCATATGTCCAAGTATTGATTCCTATGTATATATCACCAAGGAATTTGCACAAGAAGAATATGATAGAGATCCACATACCACCAAGAGGATGATTAACAACAAATGGTTGAAGAACCCAAGGTAGATTGTCTCAAGGTGGCCTAAGAGTTTTAGCGATTTCATCAAAGAGGTGAACGATTTGATCACTCTTCTTAGTAGAGTGCAGGGTTTTCCTACCTCATCCACATTCCAAGATTGGATGTATTTATACATCAAAATCATAATGAGAGGAAAACAAAAAATCTTTTTGGGTCAACAAATTAGTGATGTAGTTCATGAAATTTTTTCCAAAGTACATACATCACTTGAGTTCTACATGACATCCTACTTGGTGTATGTTGTTGTTGTGATAAGGGATTTTCCTGGATTCACTACAAAAGGAAATAGAAGGTTGACTCCAGTGTACAAGTATTTTCCACAAATTACTCTTGATGGAAGCATTCACCATTTCAAAAGAGTGAATGATGATTTCTTTGCTTCATTCATGTGTGCATTTGATCTTGAGTTGGAAAGGATAAGGGTTTCTGATGAAGTTTGGGTAGTGGTGAATAAGTATGGTTTCCTCTACCTTTAGTTTCCAACATTCACATACTTGAGGATTGGTTGCTTCGTGGGATATCAATACATGCTCCCAAGGTAACCCAACAACAAAATTGTCTCAATGGAGCTATGTAGACAGATAATGGTAGTCCATAGTAAACATTTAGAATTTTTACAAGCTAGGTTTCAATTTTCCCTTGAAAATTGGTAGATATTCAATTCTAGAAATATCAAAGGCTAAGGTCATTGAATCTGAGATGCAATTAGTCACTTTGAAGACGTTCAAAAGGATATTTGATTATTGATTATTGCTGCATGAAAGACATGATCAAGAAAGCTCACATGCATGTGCATAGAATTGAGGATGTGTGGGATGACTACAAGACAGAGGACAAAATAAGGAAGTTGGATTACTGTAGATTGACATTGGAGTGGATTGAAGAGCTTGAATTGGTTGATATTCTTGAAGGAATAGAAGATGATGGATATATCCTAGATCCTACCTATGAAAAGAACAATGTTGCGAGATATCCTCTACCAAGGATCGAGTGGTCACAGAAAAAGGTAAATTCAATTAGAGGAAGGTTTGAACCAATTCTTGCTAACACAAATGTGTGGTTAGGAGAGAGGGTAATTACATTGAAACACTTTCTCATTGGATCAAAGGAAGAGGAACCAAATCCTACAGGTAAGAAGTTAGAAATAAGGATGAAGAATAAAAGTGATGCTACTAGTTCTAGCAATCCTTCTAATCCAAAGATCACGTTTGTTGTAAAAGGTGCTAAGAAAAAGAGAAAAATAGTTATAAAGGGGCGATCTACTAAGGGGAAAGAAGAATCTACTCAAGAGGAAAGGGAAGAAGAAGAAAAACAACACGAGGAAGAGTGAGTATCTCCTCATGAGAACATTTCAGATGAACCACTTGTCTCTTCTTCTCTAATTGTATCTGTTATGCCTTGCATAACCACCCCACTTTGATTTGGATCAAAATGGGTCCCCCCTTTTTCTTTTGGTTTCTTTGCTTCTAGTTACTTGCTTTCCTCTTTGGAATTCTTGTGTTTTCCTCCTAATTTTGACTTTTGATCTATCTAATTTAATTCTAGTTTTGTCTCAGCTTGAGTTGGTCTTCTTCTTGCTGAAAATTGAATGAAATAATCATAAGCAACAAAATGGTTTATTTTAATATGTTTCATATGCTTTGGGACTGAGGCATACCTTTGTTTTCCAGGATTAAATCACACACATGATGATATTTTCCAAGGGAGCTCAATTGGAATGCATTCCCCAGTCCAGTTGGTCATAAAAATCAGCTAAGAAGAAAGTTGGCAAGACCTTGCAGATGTCTTGCTGACTACCAGTGCATTCTGCTCAATCTGCGTCTGTGTTGCCTATCGACAAGACAAGGGTCATCATCTCGGAAACAAGGAGTTTTCTATCGGCATGAGTTTTCCCTTCGGGAAGAGGTCTTGGCGAAATCTCAAAGTCTTGCCGACCGTGGTCAAAAGGATTTGTATATTGACATAAGGTTTTCTCTTCACCAAGAAGTCTCGACGAATTCAGGAAGTCTCACCGACTAGCAAGGACCGGGCTGGCACTTCGGAAAGAGTTTATCTTCAGTGGGTGGTCTTACCGAAAGCTTCATGTCTCGCTGACCATTGATAAAGAAATTCATTTCGGTAAGAGACTTTTCTTCGGAGAGAAGTCTTGGTGAATGCATCGTGTCTCGCTGACAGAGCACAAAAGTGGTTCATATCGGTAGGACTTCTCTAGTGTCATATTGATCAGAAATCAGACATAGGCGTTTATCACCAATACATCATTCATCGTCTCGGTGACTAGGAATTCCCTATCGACATAAGTTTGTCTTCGGAGAGACGTCCGGGCGAGATTCTAAAGTCTCGTCGACTAGTGTAAATAGGCATACACTTCGGTGGGAGTTGTCCTCTTCGGTATGTGGTCTCACCGAATGTCTGCGGTCTTGCCGATCGTTGATAAGAGCATACATCAGGGAGAGTGGTTCACCTTCGGCGTGATGTCTGGCCGAAGTGCTAAAGTCTCGGCGACATGGAAGTGAGTCGCCACGAGTCTTGTCGACATGGAAGGGTCCCACCAAACATCTAAGGTCAGCGATAATTTTTTCGTCGTCATAAGGTCTAGCCGATTGACATGGGTCTTGCCGAAGGGAGTTGCATTCAGCGAAGGATAAAACCTTTGGTATAATGTCTGGCCAAAGAGGTGAGGTCACAGTGACAAAAGCGGCATTGGCGGGAGTCATCTTCTTCGGCATATGGTCTCGGCGAATTCATAAAGTCACATCGACATGCCACAAAGGGATTTTATCAGTGGTCTTCGGTGAGAGAGTTAATAAGTCTTGGCGACCAAAGAGTGAACATGCGGAGGTTTTCGCCGAGACATGAGGTTTCTATACGACATCTCCTCGACAAAGGAAGGTTACAACGATACATGTGGAACAAAGAAAACATGTCGATGAGACTACAACGAGGTCTTGGTGACAACATGGGTTGGAAAAAGTTGAAAATTTTTCCGAAGGGTTCTCCCTTCACCATAAGGTCTCAGCGAAGGGGGAAAGTTCCACCGAAACAAAAGAGTTCAGAGAGAACAAGAAGAAATTGGTAAGACTCTAAGCGAATGAAGTGCCTTCGCTGTGATGTCTTACCGACGTGGAAAAGTCTTGTCAATAAAACAAGCCCTCCTCGAACTCAAATAAACTCTCGCCGAGACAAGGAGACTTCAGTGGAAGGTCTCAGCGAAACAATAAGCACTCAACGACATGGCATACTATCGGCATAATCTCTTGTCGATTCAACAGGGTCTGGCTGAAATGAAATAAAGTCGCCGAAGGACAAGACCTCAGTGTGAGGTCTTAGCGAAGTTTGAAGGTCACACCGAAATGAACGAATTCGGGGAGACTCTGAGCGGATGGATCGGGTTCGGTAAGATGTCTTGCCGACCCGATGGTGTCTCAGCGACAAGGAGGAAGCTCAGCGAGAGTGAAAGAAATCGGCGAAAGGTCCTGTCGATACAAAAGAGTCTCAGCGACATGCAAGGGAGTCGCCATAAGTCTTGCCGACAAAGGTTCCCCAAGGGGTTTTCAGGGAAGATTTAGACTCTCGCTGGGAAGTCTCGGTGACTATGAAAGTCACACTGAAGCAAGAGGAGCCCGAGCTCGAAGGATAAGGAGGATATCGAGGAGACTCCAAAAGAAAACAAAAGCTCCTCATAAGGTCTGGGCAACTACAAAGAGTTACACCGAAACAGAATGGGCTTGGCGGGGAGAAAACA
The DNA here is from genome assembly GCA_007258455.2 of Sequoia sempervirens. NCBI lineage: Eukaryota > Viridiplantae > Streptophyta > Pinopsida > Cupressales > Cupressaceae > Sequoia > Sequoia sempervirens. Next base: position 99,647,113 of record VDFB02047397.1, on the reverse strand, counting down.
AAGATCGGGGAGACTCTAGAAGCATAAAGGGGTTCAATAAAAGGTCTTCCCGAGATTGAAAGGTCTTTCCGAAAGGAAAAGGAGCTCATGGAGAGGAAGGACATGCACCAAGAGGTCTCAATGAAATAAAGGAGTCTTACCGATGGGTTTTGCGGACTCGATGTGACTTCTGTAGCTTGCCGAAATGTTTCATTGAATGACCCATACTATGCCGATAATTGTTATAGGATGAAATCGCATCAGGGAGACACCGATGGTGTCTCACTGACATGCGATTTAAGGTGGCCTGCTCTTGACTGCTCAGGAATCTGGCGTGGCATGTGATCATCCAATAAGAGAAAACCAAGATGGGCCATTGACCAATTGACTGCCCCTGTGGAGAAGACTAACAAAATGCAAGCAAGATGGATTCATTATGAGATCACTAAGAGATGAATCTATTTAGACAATGGTGTTTAGATCTGCAAGAGGGCTCGATGGTGTTTCCAGAGGATGGTCAAACGTATAGAGAAGTCCAGAACAGAAGGAGGCCGAAGGAAAGAAGAAACTGTGACTCATAGGGACAGCTGTAGTGACTACTGGCAAAGAGGTAGATCAATACTGATGGAGATATTCTGAGCATTCAAGGTGACTCCAATAGAGTTCAAAGGTGGACATGGAGACAGAAGAGTAAATGCTACAGTTGCAAAAGATCTAAGGTCATCCTCGGGACAACCTTTCAGTAATATGGACAACAGGGCTTCGCTTTGAATGTAGTTTGACTTTTCTCAATAAGATCTGAGGGCCGACCCTCCTATATTCAGGAGATATTTTGTAAACCCTAGTGCAGGGGACAACACATTCCTGTTGGTACATTCTGTATATAAGGCATTCTTTCCTCTTTGTAAAGGTTAGCACTTCTAGATTAGAACTTCTAGGATTAGAGAACTTTTAGACTAAGAATTGTTAGGAGTTAGTCAGTTAACAGGAGGAGATAGAGTTGCATCTTGATTCTCAGTAATGAGAGCTTCTCTTATCTTCTTGTTTAGTAGTTAGATTTTAGTACAGACTGTAATGTATTTTCTAAGTTCTCTTAGTGTAGTTGGAAACAATCTGGAGACACAGATTCTCTGTACACTGGTGATTGTGCCAGCTTTGTAAATATTGCTTATCTATTTTAATAATAGTAGAAGCAATCAGAGTTTAATCTACTTCATGTTGTGTTCTTGAATGATATTTGTCTTAATTTGATCATTTGATTTGTGAAGCCTTCAAGGAATAAAAATGTTATTTTGTGTTTAATTTAAATGGTAACTTAAAATCTGTTATTCGAATTAGCATTGAGAATGAAAGAGGCCGTGTGTCAATCACGAGCTTATCTTGTTCTATAGTTTTAGTTTGTAATTCCTTGAAGTTAACAAGTCTGGTTAAGATTGGATGAACTATTGTTCTTTTTTGTTCAAAAACCCTAATCTATCTTTTGTTGTTTCTTTAAAAACCCTGGTTAAATTAGGTTTTATTTCATGCTTGATCTTAGAACAATCCAGAAGCTCACACCAGTAGGCCCCTTGAATATTATTGTTGCATTGACCACTGAGTAACATCAGCACAGTTGAGACCCAACTACAAAGACCTTGGGAGCTAAGGCATCCATGTGTTGCCTTTCTCTTTTAGGAGAAGTAGAATAGTAATATTCTGATTGCATTGTTGTGGTGCCAAAATCATCATCAACAGTATCTATCCATACTTTTCCTCATGTTTCTTCACTAATTTCTATTGTTCATGTTTCCATATTTATTCCTGTAGTTACTATCAATGTTGCTCCTATAGTGTCAGTTCAATCCATCCATTTGTCTCCCTCCTCAGGGTCTATCTTTAAAATTTCTATACATGGTTTGGACAATGTGTTAGGATCACCTATGTCTCTGCCAAGTCTCTCATCACCTTTGTTTAATATAAATTTTCATTCCGACTTAGAAAAATTAATGTTTGAGTCCATACAATTGTCAAGTGTGGAGATTCCTACTACTGTTTTGACTAACACTACTCCTATTGTTACAACAAATTTTGTGAGTGCAACAATGATGACTCAAAACATGGATTCTAATCTAGAAGAGATCTCACCACTTCTACCTTGGCTCTCATCTCAAACACCTAAGAGGAAGAAGCAAGTCATCTCCCTAGACGACTTCAATTTTTGGCAACTAGCATGGACGAAAAAAAAAACCAGAAAAAAGGCCAAGACCCTTTCCAGGTTGTTGTTTGATAAAGAAGGTTACATGTATGCAAAGGTGGCACAACCTCCTCCTGAAAAGAATTTGGAAGAGGAGGACATCTTTGATTACTCTATCACAAGAGTTTATTTAGGGAAGATTACTCATGAGAGTGCTAAAGCAGATGCTCAATTCACATTGAATTCTCTCATCGAGAAATTTGATGAAGTCAAAAAGGTGAGAGACCAATATAAAGCCAAGGTAGAACAACTAACTCTAATACTCCAAAAGATTACCGAGTCTTCTAAGTTAGTTGAACTTGTGGCCATGAGCATTGAGGATCTAGTCATCCCAAAATGTGGAAAAAGTGCATACAAGGGGTAGAGTATTTAGTGAGTTCCTAGACTAAATGATTGCACAAAATACATAACTATTGGGATCTGCTGTGGAAAAATTGGAAAAGATGGAAAGCATAAGGAAAGAGTTAGACAAAACTGGTGATGCTTTTTCTCAAGAAAAGGAAGAAATGGAAAATATTTTGTAGGCTTGGGTAAAAATAAAAAAGTTCAAATTGGATTCCTTAGCGGTAATTGGGATGATTCCCAATAGAGCTATGTATGTAGAGATTAAAGAGACCATGATACACAAAGTAAACATCATCATAGATCTAATCAACGACTTGCAAATTGCTCATGAATTCAACAAGAATAATGATATGCAACTTTTCAATAAGATCGAAGAGCTTCCTTGTAAGTTGTTTGATGATAACCAAAGGGTCCTTTCCTCAAATACAGTTGTCCAAGAATTTACCAAGATGATCTTTAAGGAGTTCGAAGGTCAGGCCTTCTCAATGGATTTGATGGATAAGTTACTGAATATTCAATTAACCTTGGACAACCTTAAAGTGCTTTTAGGAAGGCACGAAAAGGCTTGCAATATCATGAAGGATTAAGTTACAAGAGTCCTTGCCATCTTCAAATATACTTCAGGGCTAGATAATGATGAAGTTCAGGGGATCATGAAGAAGTATGAAGATTTCATGGAGAAGGATGATAGAGAATATTGAATATGCCTCGTTTTAGTTTTTCATTATTTTATGCTTTATGTGATTCATTACGGAGAATTTACATGTCATTTTCAAAATTGTAATTACATGTAAAAATAGAGAATTCCTAAAAAAAATTGGACTCTCTTGTTGAATAAGTCAAAATTAGGTTTTCTTTTCCTTGATTGGCTCTCAACTCTCCTCTATATATATGAGGGAGTTCTTTTGTAGTAGGGACCTTTTGATCTTTTGAAACTAGATGCTGCCATTTTGAAGAGTACAATTATAATCTTTGATTTGAATGAGAAAAATGAAATTTTGATCAATAAAAGAAGTAGGTTTCCTCCAACCTTTTTTTTGGATCATGTTTGTTATATGTGAGAGTTTTCTTACGTCATTCTTGTCATATTATCTTGAAGTTGATTTCTAAGTAGCATGTTGTTTCTTTATTGAAAGGGAATTTAGATTCAATAATGATAGACTTTGTGCTATTATATTGCATTTGTAGTTCCTCTATGAATTGGGTTGAGAACATGTAGTCTTTGAGTTGCAATTGTTAGTTACATTCTTGTATATGAATCTAGTTAAGAACGTGTAGTCTTTGAGCTACAACTTGTTGCATGTGTTACTCTTTGAATCATTATAGGGAATAAATTGGAGTCTTTGAGTTGTAAGTTATTGCTATTGTTCATGTGATCTTACCGTTACTTTTGGAACCATTGTGGGAAGTGACATAATACTTTATGTTTTTATAGACTTTCTAAGTTACTATCATTTGCTGGTATTTGTTCTTGTTATTCCTACATTTAACAAAAGTGAGTATCAACCATTATTACTCCAACTAGTTTTATTTAAGGATATTATTATAATTTGTTTCCCTTATTCTAAAAAAAGAGAATATGCTAATGGAGACACCCCCCATGTATAATCATAATGTACATCTCTTATTTTAGTTTGAAGTTTATTTTATCGAGCAATATGAAGGGAGCCTCCCCTTTATGAGAGGAGAGGTTCATTTCTCATCATAGCTATGGCTAAAACTCCTATTTTGTAATTATTAAAGGAATTACAAAATATTCACCCAACAGGTTTCATGAGAGAATCTGCAACATTATCCAAGGTGTCAACCTTCTCAATAAAAAACTTACTATTCTCAACATTTCTCGCACAAAATGATATTGAACATCAACATGTTTAGTATGAGCATGATACATTGGATTTTCGGCTAAACATATGGTACTCTAACTGTCACATCCAATCCTCACTATCCTACAATCAAAACCAATGCCATTATCAAGTCTTTGCAACCAAACCACCTCCTTAGAAGCATGTGTAGCTATCATATACTTTGCTTCGGTGGTGGATAATGCAACTGTAGGTTGATTCTTACTCATTCAACTAACTACACCTCCAAACAAAGTAAAAACATAGCCACTAGTGGACCTTTGACTATCCAAGTCACCTGCCCAATCTGTATCAACAAAACCCTATATGTCCAATGACTTATCCACATCATCAGTACCATGATAAACCAAACAGTAATCTAAAGTACTGCACAAATATTGAAACACCCTCTTAACAAAAGTCTAATGCTCTCTACTAGGATTAGACATAAATCTGCTCAAAACTCCCACTGATTGGGCTATATTTGGTCTAGTGCAAACCATTGCATACATCAAACTACTGATGACATTAGCATAAGGAACATTAGAAATCTCTTCAAAATCATCATCAAAATTAGGAAACATGTCTAAACTCAAATTAGTACCAACCAAAAATGGAATATTTACTAGTTTATAGTCATGCATATTAAACCTCTACAAAATAGTATCAGACTTACTCTGACTTAACCAAATATTTTTGTGAACCCGATCTCTATTGATCTCCATCCTAAGAATATATTTTTCAGCCCCCAAATCCTTCATATCAAATTTTCTAGAAAGTTGAGCCTTGAGCTGCTCAATCATCACCTTGCTATTACCCATAAACAACATGTCATCAACATATAAGACAATGATTAGAATATGATCATCAATAACCTTAATATAAACACAATGATCCTCCTCCCTTCTAACAAAACCAAAATTTAATGCAAAGTCATCAAAATCTTGGTACCACATCTTGGGTGAATATTTCAAACAATATAAAGATCTCTTTAACCAACCAAACAAGTGTTCCTTTCCTTTCACAACAAAACCATTAGGTTGTCACATATAAATTTATTCCTTAAGATCCTCATACAAGAAAGAAGTTTTAACATCCATTTTCTCTATTTCAAAATCATAAGAAGCAACAATAGATAATAGGAATCTAATAGAAGTTAACTTAGCAAAAAGAGAGAAAATTTCACTGAAATCAAATCCCTCTCTCTGGGAGTAGCCCTTGGCCACCAATCTAGTCTTGTACCACTCTAACTGACCATCTGCTCAAAATTTATTTTTAAAAACCCACTTGAAACCAATGGGCTTCCTTCCTTTGGGAAAAATCACAAGATCCCAGGTATCACAACTATCCAAAGCCATCGTGTCCTCCTACATGGCCTGCATCCAAGACTCACTTTCTTTTGAAGAAAGAGCCTCCCTATAGGATCTAGGTTCATCGTTGATACTCAACAAAGAAAATACACAACAAAGATTAGATGGGCTATACCTATCAACATGATTTTGTTGCCTTGTGGATATTCTCAAGGTAGGAGTAAGGAGATCTTGTTCTTCTTCTTCTACATGCTCATCTTGTACATCATATGAACTCTCTGAACACTCTTCTTCTCCATCCTCTAATACATCTAGTTTTTCTTCCACGTGTGCATCTTCTTGCTTCTCAATCTTTGTCTTGAAGTGCACTATTTTTTTCTTATCTTTCTCTTTTGGTTGTTCTTCACATGATAAGCTTTAAACTCCCTGAAAATCACATCTCTAGAGAAAACCATTGTATGGGTTAGTGGATTCCAAATATTATAACCTTTTACATTCTCATCATAACCAAAAAAGATGCATTTATGTGCTTTTGGATTCAACTTATAATACTTCTCTTGAGGCACATGATCAAAATCCTCACAACCAAAGACCATTAAGTGTGAAACAAAAGGCTTTCTATGTATCCACACTTCATAAGGAGTTTTATCAACATGAATTGAACAAGGAGATCTAATAACTAAATAACATGCAATACTTATAGCCTCTGCCCAAAAGCATCTATGAAACTTAGCACCACTCAACATGCTCCTAGCTCTTTCCATCAAGGTTCGGTTCATTCTTTCTACTACCACATTTTGTTGAGGTGTATAAGGAGTAGTCTTTTGTCGAACAATACCTGCATGATTAAGGAACTCATCAAATTCCCTAGAACAATATTCACACCCATTGTTAAATCTCAACACCTTTATATTATAATCTATTTTCTTCTCAACCGAGGGTTTAAATTCCTTGAACTTAGTGAAAACCTCAAATTTTTCATACATAAAATAAATCCAAGTGTATCTTGACACATCATTAATAAAAGTAACATAATAACAAAATTTTCTAAAAGAGTCAACATCCACTAGTCCAAACACATCTAAATGAATGATATCTAAAAATCACTTAGCTTTATTAGTCCCATTAGGAAATGATGATCTATTCAATTTACCAAACACAATGCTCACAAAAATAATTTTTACCAACAAAATAATAAAAAATACTATCAACCAAATTTTTATTCAAAATAGTCTTAAGACCTTTTTCACTTATGTGACCCAATCTATGGTGCCACAACATACATGCATTTTTAGTGCCAGTTACATTGGCAGTGTTATAAAATGTGGAAGCATTAAGCCTAAACAAAGTCCCAATCCAAGGTCCTTTAGCTATCACCAAACTCTCTCTTACCAACCTACAACTAGACTTGTCAAATGTCACATGCATTCCAAAATCATTCAACTTGGATACTAAAAGTAAATTTCATGCAACTCCTGGAATATGTAAAACATGATCAAGGGTTTTAACCCTTCCATCACTGAAACACAACTTTACCTTTCCCTTACCAACAATCTTCTTCATGCTATTATCACCAAGGAAAACTTCTCCCCTATCATAAGTTGAATATGAAGTAAACCACTCCTTGTGAGGATTCATATGGTAGGAGAAACCTGAATCAATAAGCCAAGCATCATCACGAAGAGTGTTAGCATAAATTAACAAAGCAATAAAATCACCATCTTTTGAGGAATTTTTCATGGAAGTATCTGAACACTTTTTCTTGTTCCTACACTCCTTCATGTGCCCTCTCTTACCACAATTCTAACACTTTACTCTACTCTTCCCTGGGGTTTTAGAATATCCTTTAGACTTGTCTCTCTTCTTGTCCCCTTTAGGCCCTCCTTTTTCTTCAGACATTCCTCACACATGCAAGGCATCTTGCAAGCCTGCATTCATGGACTTTCTCCTCATCTCTTATGAAAGAAGTATTGCAATGAGACTATCCATATTTGGTTATGTACCACCACCACTTATGGAAACAAATAGATTTTCCCAAGATTTGGGTAAATAGCAAAGCAACAAAATACATTTTTCTTCCTCTTCTATCTTAACATCTACTGATGCAAGCTGACTTATAATCATATTAAAATAATTTAAATGTTTTGCAATAGAATCACCATCCTTCATTTTCAAAGAATACAGATGTCTTTGAGATACAACTTATTAGTTAAACTTTTGGTTTGGTAAATATCACCTATCCTCTTCCAAAACATTCAAGAGGACAAAATTTGCTAGACACAACTGAATGGTTCCTCTTGCCTTCTTTTCCATTTTCTTCTAATCTTCATTAGATGTTGATTCTAGTTTATTTTCATTTGAAATTTCCAACCACTGATATCTCTCTTCAAGGAGATCCTCCACCTTCAACTTCCACATCTCGTAACCAGTTCCATTAAACTTCTCAATATCTAAACGAGAGGTAGAATCCATGGTTTACAATCTTCAAAAATCTGCAAAATCCATAATGCACAAGATCCCATTGCAACCAACAAGCCTTAAAAACTCAAAATAAAGGTGTTCCTCTCTTAACAGAACCTGCCTCTAATACCAAATGTTTGGAAATAAAGGTATAACTTGTAGCAATATGAAATTATTAAACTAATTGCAAATCTGAAATTATGTGTTCAAGATAACCATACAAAGATTATGTGATTGAAAATTGCAACAATGAAAGAAAAATCTACAATATCACAAGTCATCAACACAAGTGACACAAGATAGATGTGGAAAATCCCTTGCAGGAAAAAACTCCACACCCAAGAGATCCAATGTTTGTATTAATATTCAAAGAAGTGCATCAATACAATAATCCTCTCTATAATCTGGAAAAAAATCATCACTCTGATAACCTATAAATAAGTCATACTAAACCACCATCTCAAGGCTCCAATATATAGAAGTTTGTGGGAGAGAATACCACAAATGGTATCCCAAAATAACAAGCAAAACCACCTAGAAAAACCCACGCCCCCCTTAGTGGACAACCCATAAACATGGAATAAAATATTAAATTATCACATGGCCTTCGCATGGGAACCTAACCCATAGCCCATAGAAATTGGTCAAACTTGAGTGCTCCATAACTCTCTAACAACTCTAATGGCTACTATAGAGGAGGGGGACTGGCTGCTCTAAGACTCTAGGTCACGAGAGAGTCCTGAGCAACTGGCAGTCCTGATCTACCTCAAGTTTACCAAGTTATTCAGAAAGGTTAAGATGTTAAGGTCGAAAAGGAAGATCAATCTAGTTGATATTGTTCTGCTAACTTGAATATTTTAGGGGGTTAGACGAGCTAATTTCCAAAGTTCAATTTGCTACCCAAACAACTCACTATCTGAGGAAGGGGAAGTAAGCATGAATGAACCAATTAGAGCCTAAAACATTAAGAATTAAAAAAAATTAGATCATACAAACCCATACTCAATGAATTAATTTGCAAAGAAATCAAAAGATTTAATCTAAGAAATTGAACATAATTCAAAGCAATTAAACAATTAGAAAGTTCAAACCCTCAATCCCATTGTGGATTGATGCATAATTTTGATGTGGATTGCTCAATTGAATACATAATCCATTGTTGTAAAAGCTTGATATGAGAGGGCTATTTCAAAAAATAGGTTCTATAATTCTCAAGAAATGATTCAAGAATTCTAGAGAGTAAGGATGCTATGAAGATTGTGAATGATTTTTTGAAGAGGAGAGGCTTTTCTTTATATATTTTGGAAACTTTGATCAATGGTCAAGATTCAATTTGAGGATCAATGGATGAGAGGAAATCAAGGAGGTGAGTGTTGATAAAGGAAGATCAATGGTTGAGGATTCATGAGAGCCCAAAATATCCCTAATTTCATGGAAATAGGTTGGAGATATTTTGAATAAGAGGGAAGAATTTGAATTTGAAAAGGGAATATTCTTTGTGCAAGTTGGAGAGTTGGAAGAAAATTAGCTAATTAAAGAATATAAAAATTATTTAATTGTGAGGATGAGGGGAATTCAGATTTTTAATTAAATAATTGGAAATTATTTAATCATGAGAGATTATTAGTGTGAAAATGATGAATTAATTGTTAGCGTAAATAGGTATTTTTCCTATCTAGTATTATCTAGGTCATATTTACATTGTTAAGTCCACTTAGGTCCTATGAGAGAATCTTTCTAGTTAAGCATTAGTTGTCACTTATCTTATCTAGTTGGATTTTATTTAATGCTTGTGTCGTAGGTTATTTAATATTTGGTCATGCCATTTAATTATGACAACCATTTAATGTTGCTACACCATCATCCTTGCCTATATAAGCAAGGCTTCATATGTACATTTTAACTATCCAAGCAAGTCAACTATGACATTTTTCACTTGTGTAAGTCAAATATATCATTGCAATCTTGAGTATTGCATATTGGCATATCTTGCATCCATTGTTGCAATTTAATGTTCTTGCTTTTCCCTCCTGTAGAAGGTTGTTTTCAACTTCTGTAGATGATCCTAGAGGCTTGAGTCCTTGAGAGACTCTAACATGGTATTAGAGCTTTATTTTTGCAATACCCCTTCTCACATTTGAGGGTGATTCGAGCTTGAGATTTTGTAGGGTGCACATTAGGGTGAAACAAACCTCATGGTTGAGTCCAAAACAACTACTATTTTTTTCTTGGTGTATTTTTGAGAAAAATATTTATGGGTTTTGTTTAAAATCATGAAATACCATCTGGGTATCTATTATATTTTGTAGATAATGAGCAGATCTTGCAAAAATGGCTTTAAAAATAGCCCAATGTAGCTTTTTCCTTCCATGTGAAGTTTAATTTTTTACCAAATTACATGTTTTACTTTTTGGATTAAAAAATGCTTTCTGGGTTTCATTGGAAGCATTAGAATAATTTTTGGGTATCTATTAGTTTTTACATGAAATGAGAAATTTTTTGAAAAATCAAATTAGAAGGGTCGTGTTTGCTAACTATCAACTGGCCAAATTTACCCCTTTTTTCAAAAAAATCATAACTTGAGCATACAGTGTCAAATTTTGCAAACAAGGTATCGACGAAAAGTTGGTTTTGAGCACTTCACAGTGGTGCATGCCATTTTATCATATTTTTCTTCAGGTGAATTTTATTGCTGATCAAAGTCAGATTTCTTCTTTTGGACTCTCGAGCTCATAAATTTTTACCACAATCTTTGATTTTTGTGATTCTTGTGGTGTTGGAAAGGTATTGAGGAGCTCTACATTTCTATTCATGCACTTTTTCCAGATTTAGCTCCAGGTTCTTTTATTTGTGCAATTTTGCATTCTAGTTGATTACTTGGACATACTACATTTTGGAGAAGTTTTGTCTACTTGGGAAGGCTTCATTTTCAATATAGATCATATTGGGAGATATTATCTTTAGCTTTTTGAGATATTGTTGTAATTTTTTCATCTTTGATCCATCTTGGCATTATAAATTTGGAATATATTTTTGGCATTGTAATCACACTACATACAAAGTGCCACACATATTATTGGGGGATTATCAGTTGATTGGTTTAGGGGGGCATCTTGGTGCATTGTTTTGATCTATTTAATTGTTCTCTCTTGTTTTTATGGATCATTCTATGGTTCCTTTGCTAACATCATATAACTATTCAACATGGCATCAACATGGTATGGTGTTGTGGCTTGGTATGGTGCGTGGAGTTCCTGTTGTGGTGTTGCTAGAGGAGATTTGTGGCCTTATCTCAAACCTTAACTGGCATGTTGGGTTGGAAGTGGTTTTTCATTATTGTGCCTCATCTCTTCTTTCTATCTCAACTGGCTTTTAGTGCTATATATAGCCTCTTTGGGGATTTTTTTCCTCTGTTAGGGTGATTTTATTGCTTGGGGTTTCGGTGGTTGGTTTTCCTCTGGCAGAGTTAGTTGCGGAGTCCTTTTGGCATGTTTCAGACCCTGACTGACAAGTAGGGTTGGAGGTTGGTTTTCAATGTCTTGTTGGCTCTCTTCTCACTCTGTTTGGAGGCCTTCTTTTCCTTGCCCCTCTCTTGAGGCCCATTCTTTGTGCTCTTGGTGGGGAGTGTTTCTCTTGGTTTGGGGTCTTTTATTTTGCCATCTTCTTGTTGGGTTTTCTTTATGTTTTGCTCTCCCTCATTTGGTTCTTCAAATTCATTTTTTTGGTTGGGGGTGTGCTAAAGTATATGGAAGGCTTTGTTTTAGTTTATTTGCTCCAATTCACTTACTTACCAAGGGATGTGTTGTTGGTCCTGGCTATGGGTGAAGTTGCTTCTCTTCATTTTCAACTTTGGTCTTCTATTGAGGTGGAGATTTCTCCTTTGGAGGTGGAGCCCTCTTCTATTGAGGTGGAGAGGTGTGTCATGGATTGTGAGGGAAGCTCTTTTTTCTATGGTTTTGGGTCTCTTCTCATCCTCTCTTATAGAGGGGAGCCCTGCCCTATTGAAGTGGTGGTTGGGTTGGTGTTGTGGGTGGATTGGTGTTGTGTGCCTATGAAGACGCTTCAGTGTTATTCTCAGATTCATAACACCCTTGATGGGGTGGAGTGGTTTGTTTTGTTGGATGGTGTTGACAAGTATTTTTCTATTATCTAGCTAGTTCAGGTTGGTTACTTGGTCATCTCTAATTGTTTGCTGATGGTTGAGGCTATTAAGTGTTGCAAATGGATGGTTTTGGCTAATATTTTCCTGACCGTTTCTGGTTGTTTGCTACTGGTTAATACTAGTATGGAGTTTGTTGCAGTCTAGCTGTTTCAGGTTGATGGTTTCCTGACTGTCTCAGGTGGTGCTTGGATTCAATTTTCTTTGTAGTTCCTATTTATTTTGGGTTTAAGGTGCTTGTCAAAACCTTCAGATTTGAGTAGATCAGGGTAGTCTTGTTGTTTCTCTTTTGATCTGCTATTGTTTCACTGCTGGTTGTCTATGTTGATCTCTTGTGTAGCTTGTTCATCTTTGTGTGGGTTTTAGGTCCCTGTCAAAACCTGTCTGTTAATGGTTTCGGGTCCATTCAAAACCCACTTTTCCCTCTTAATCAAAACATGCATGGAGTTTACTAATGAAAGGTCACTCTCTATATGTTGAAAATGAGGTACCTAAACCTATAGATGATGAGAAAAAGATTAAATTGATGATTGAACATACCAAAGCTCTTAGATGTCTTCATAAACTAGTTTCTCAAGATTTTCTCAAAATTGAATCATGCAATAATTCTCATGAGGCTTGGGACAAATTGAAAACATTATATGATTCTAAAAATTAAGTTAGAGGCTATCAACTTGATAATGAATCAATGAGCCTTGATGCCAAGAACTTTGACAACATCCAAGACTACATCACTAGGGTTATTGATCTAATGGAGCAATGTAAAGCATGTGGTATTGATAAGAATGGAATTCAATTGGTCTATAATTCATTGAACAAACTTGGTCTTGATTATGTTGCTTTTTTTTCTAGCTTTCATACTCATAGATTGACTATGGGGTCTCCATATACTACACCATCATTTGCACCATTTTGTGATATGTTGATACATTAGCAACAAAATATTATCTTGATGGGTCCAATCAAGTCTTCTAAATCTCAGGCATTGTTGGCTAGTTAGGTGAAATAATTAGATAATACTGATAAGAAGCAGAAGAAATCAAAGAACAATCCACATTTAGATCAACCTAAGAATAAATCCTCTTCCTCAGATAAATCATCTAAGGAGAATTCTACTTGTCCATATTGTAAGAAGTTTAGAAATGATGAACATTCTTGTTACAAGAAGGATATTGATGAGTTGAAGCATCTTCTAAAAAAGAATTAGATTGATTTTCCTTTGAGAATGTTCAAGCTTCCACCTTCATCTTCATCTTCTTCTTCAAAAAAATCTAATAAGGGAAAAGGTCATGATGGTTTGGCTTCTACATCAAGAAATAAAGGACATGCTCTTTGTGCTTTTTAGGTCTAGGATCAAGGAGATGGCTTCTAGATTTAGGATCATCTCATTATATGACATATTTGTAGTCTATATTCTCTTCTTTTGAGCCTTGTACTATGTCTCCTATTTATATGGGAAAAAATACATACATGAGTGTACTTGGAAAGGGTCTATTAGTTTTGGGGAAAACACTTTCCAAGATTTTTTGTGTTCCTCATTTGATGAATCATATTCTTTCCATATATTAGATTATACATGGTGGAGATGGGAGAACTGTGGAGTTCACTCCTAATTTGGTCATCATTCGAGAATTAGAGAGTCGAGAAATTATTTCTACTGGGATGGTTGATCAGTCATCTAAGTTTTATATCTTTGTATATTTTTCTCCTAATGGTGACATTATTCCTTCAGCTATTAAACACACTTCTAGTGTGAATCATGATCCAGAGGAGACATTTGGCTTCTTGAACCTGGGTGTTCTCACATCCGATCTCATTCTTGATCCTTGCATTTCATACCCTCCATCTTTTGTTGCATTGGATGATGTGCATATTGGCAAAGGTTTGGCCTCTAGTGATTCAGTACAATAAGATCTATATCATCTTCCAACTACATTACTTGGGATGCATACTTGATAGACATTGGTGGGTTGTTTGTTGAGTCTCGCATTGTAGATTTGGGATACACCATTGAATGCATACATCTCCTCTTTGATGAAGATGATTCTTCTTCAGTTGTTGTGAGGGAATTCTTTGATCCTCTTGTTCATTCTTTACATGATCACTCTTTGCAACTTGATATGAGTGGATACTTTTGGACAACATTTTGAGGAGGCTTCTTTAGAGGAGGCATTTTTATCTTTAGAGTGTGTTCTACATTTGTCTCTAAGAGGTTCTAGATTGACATCTTCAATTGTGTGGCCTAGAACGCATGTTTGGAGTTTAATGTAAGCTTTTGTGATTGACATGGAGACACTTGAGCATAGTTTAGAGACATCACATAATACTATTCTTCCTTCGTGTTCCTTATTGGAATGGGAAGACATCCTACATATTGTCTTGGTTTTGTTTCTTCCTAAGGGGAGGAATGTTGTTCAACGAAATTGGATCATCTTCAACATTCAATATTGATCTTCAATCATTGTAGGAGACTCACCATTGAGGGGGGTTACCTGATATTTTTTCGTATCTCTTATGGGGGTCATTTTCCTCGGATGGGGTTTTTTCCATTTCATGCATCATTAAGAGTATTTTGTACATCTTATGTCTCTTTTGGGGAGGAGTTTTGTCCCATTGGGTTTTCTCCTTTTCTCCATTTGTGAGAGATTACATTTACATTTGTACATGGGTACCTAACATGGCCTTGTAGTCAGGACCCATCTTTGTGTCATTTGCATAATTAATCCCTATGTTGTACTTAAGGGGGGGTGTTGGTGTAAATAGGTATTTTTCCTATCTAGCCTTATCGAGGTCCTATTTACATTATTTAGTCCACTTAGGTCCTAAGAAGGAATCTTTCTAGTTAGCATTAATTAAGGGGGAATCTTTTTGGTAAGCATTAGTTTTCACTTATCTTATCTAGTTGGATTTTATTTAATGTTTTTGTTCTAGGTTATTTAATATTGGCTCATGTCATTTAATTATGACATGGCCATTTAATGTTGCTATATCATCACCCTTGCCTATATAAGCAAGCCTTATATGTACATTGTAACTATCCAAGCAATTCAACTGAGATATTTTTCACTTGTGTAAGTCTAATATATCATTGCAATCTTGAGCATTGTGTTGATGTTCTTTCCAGTACACCCAAGGAATCTCTAAAAAGTAGCCAACTCCTATACTCAAGACCCTTAAAATGAATGGCCAACTAACAAGATTTAGTTGAAGACTAAAATCTTCTACACTTTAGGCTTTGTGGGACCTAGGAGGGTGTTCCTAACATAATTTCATTTGACTATCTCAATGAATGACATAGAAAATCACATATAAGTTCCTATTAGGGGTAAATAACGTAATTCACTCAAAGGTTGGCTGATCTTTGAGCAAATAACTATCAATTTACTAGGAACAAGGAAATACATCGTATATATGTCTCATGATAGGAGAATTTTAAAAGATTGCTATTATAATCCTGAATCCACAATCTGGTATACTATTATTATTGTTCAAATGACAAGTACCATGATAAATAGACTAGTGTCTTCATCCATTAGGCAATGGAGTTACACATCTTACAATTAGTTATATAGAAATTCTTTAAATCTGATAATTCTGGACGATTCTCATAAGGCCTTGCATTATGAAAACTCATTGTACATAAAGCATTACTTCTTACCAAATCCTTACAAATTCTCACAAATTCATGGCCTTAATAAAGAATTTAATTGATTCCTTGAACCAAAGCAAAAATAAGAGCACACATTCAAACAAAGTATTTGAAGATGAACCAAATATGCTTGATATTTCATTCAAAATTTGCAAGATGATTTACAAAAGAGAGTATATTCCTTATGCATGAAATTTGCTTCAATATCAGTAATTTCTATAAGACTATTTAAGATTTACATATGCATAGTTCAGAAGTCAAGACAATTCTACTATTGTATTTGCTAGTATTCTTTCTAATTTTTACCCTTTGCATATACTGAACCTAAAGATTCAAAAGAATAGAACCCCTATAAATGAGCCTTGAATTCCCTTTTATAACACAAGGGAGAAGACAAGCTTCCGGCTCGAAATGCAATTACATTTAATGTTAATTCCAAATTTCATTTCATCAGGGTTAATTCCTGCACCGTTATATCCTTAATCATTCCTATATCATGGGAACAGAAAAAATTAAAAAGGAGCTCCAACCATTTGTTGAAGATACCATGCAAGCCTTCCAAAAGGCATCACCAAAATTGTCACGTTCACCCAAAACCCCACACCATGAGAAGAGGACACCACAGTACCCAAAACCCCACACCATGAGAAGAGGATACAGGTGCTACCTGGCCTTGTCAGCTGCCAAGTGACCACCCTCACCCAGTCTTATAACAGAGAGTGGAGTTTCCATAATAATATCATCCTCTGAATCACTATAAGGCACCAAAGAAGCAGGGCATGGACTAGGGCCAGGGTCAACTCCTCCCTCTTCACTTGAGGAACTATCAGAAATTAAGATAGGAGTGACGGGTTTCTCTAAACAAACCCTAGGGCCTGAACTAGACCTCATTAATTCTTTCACAAACAAAGGTCCATTCTCTTTCTTCTTAGCCAATTTCTCTGACACAATTCTGATTCTCAAGGCATAAGAGCTCCTAACAACCACCTTCTCATGTTTCCTTTGTGCACTTCTCTTCTTCTTCAAAATGATTGGTACCTTGGCCGAGGGAGGTTTATCCTTCGGCACATATGCAATTGGTTCTTGCATACTAAGCCTTCGAGACCTTCGAACTGGTGCAATAAGAGTACTAGGATTACTCATCTTCTTAGGATACAACAACAACCCGTGTCAATGATGAAGAAGAACAAAAATCATAATTCCTAGAAGATTCACATATACAGGAAACAAACACACCCCAAATCCCAAATCATAGAGAAAAGGCGAACCAAAATTAGCAATGCAACAAGTATACTCACTTACATACTAGAAAATTCCATGCCACCACCTCGGTGATGCTAGCGCTAATAGCTCTTGCAATTATCTCTCCACTAGCCACAACAATTAATTCCACACTCTAGCTAATGCACGAATGATTTGATCAAGCTACATCAAATCCTCATTAAATAGAGGAGTGCATAACCAACTGCAATTAATAACCATCTCAGCTCGCTCATGTGAGCAAAAGCTCAATTACTGCATGTCATATCTCCATCGTTGATTGCCATAGATTTAAAACTCGATCAACGAGGCACATTAAGAGTCACCACTTGCTTTACAAACCATACCAGGAAACAACAAGGAGATGCTTTAAAGCAGCCACACGTTCATTCACATCCTTACCCAATCGTCCTTGCCCCATTTTCCATCAATCATGTTGAGCGTGGGAAAAATACCAACCACATTCCAACGACATCGCCCATTGCTAGTTAAAACCCGTTTTGAGATCTCATCAAGCGATGACTCGAAGGCCATTGATGAGCTATTAACCATTGATTTGACCACCGGGAGACTTTAACCATAGATTGTCATTTTTCATCATCCATCGCAGGTTCCTCATTTGCCAAGCTGCCTTAATTAGCGATAGACCATACCTGCACGATGGGGAGGGGCTATGTCCATCAGCAGTCGCAGGTTCTTCTTTGAAAGGAAAGAGACAACTGTGACAATGCAAGGGTCGGTGATGGGTTACAAGAATTAACCGCATCGCCCATCACGGGTTGTCATCCATTGGCAACAATAAAACACCCGATCGGCGATCTACTCTAAAACTGGCGATGTGTCATAGTTTCAACTGCGTCATTGGTTGCATGTTACCCTCCAAACATAAGGGAAAAACACGCGATGGGTGACAAAAACTTGTAGTTGCTAAAAAACATGCATCGCTCATCACGAGTTTCTTTGCAGTAAGTGAAGCACAACTTGCGATGGGCGAAAAATCAGTAGTGATGGATGTAGACGGTGCTATGGGAGAAGTGCATCGCTGATCGTGGGTTGAGTATAACATTTTGAAATATAACTTGTGATGGGCGATAGACCATGAGCGACACTTTAAAAGGGTATGAAAACACACGTGCCAATAAGTTGTTCATAAAGGAGGGGCCTTCCCAGGCATAACAGGTGACTTGAAAGATAGGGTCGGTAAAGAACGATACCAGGGGTCATAAAAACATCACTTAGTTCAAACAGTGACCCGATGCGGCTGGTCAACAAGCAAACATAAGCCAATGAATGGATTGAGGGTATAAGAGAGCTAAGTGATAAAACCCTAAACCCTAGTGATATTGAGGAATAAAGTTTCACAAGCTTGGACATAACACTAGTGGAACAATGAAAATTAGGGTTCCACCATATTGCATATTGGCATATCTTGCATCCATTGTTGCAATTTCATGCTCTTGCTTTTCCCTCTTATAGAAGGTTGTTTTTTGTTTTTGTAGATGATCCTAGAGGCTTGATTCCTTGAGTGACTATAACATTAATCAAATAACCTTAATTATTCCATTAATATGGGAATAAAACAAATTTAACTAAATAATTGGACATTAATTAATTAAATAGAGGAATTAGGCTGATAAATGAGGAAAATGATGTTAGTAAGTGAAATCAAGATGTGTGATATGCTTAGGAAATTTTTAGGTGTATGCACTTAGAATTTACATGACTTCTTTAATGGCCTCCATTGCCTATTGTAGGAGAGAATTCAAAATGGTGTTCAAGCAATTTTGGTATATGGGTCCATAGAAAGCCACCTCTCTATGAAGAGCATGCAAGAAGAAGAGGGGCTCCATGATCTTGATAAACTGTTGAAAGCTAAGATTTGTAGAGTGCTAAGATTTTTTAGATAGTAAAGAGAGTAGATGTAGGGCAAGATTATAATGGTTGGCCAAACATGTATTGATATAAATCACCACAATGTTATTTGTAGTTGAATTAAAACAAATATTTAGGATGATGACTAAGGCCATCTTGTCACTCAAAGTATTACATGGATGTTATTCAAGATATGGAAAAATATTATTAATTTTACTAAGACAATGTTATTAGATAGAATTTATTTCTTTTAAATGATTTGTAGAGTATTTATTGTTCAAAGGTCTCAAGTCTATGAAAACTCATTAATGTCCACAGTTTTCGACCAATGACATAATTGTAATTTTATTTATTTTACCCTTTTAATTTATCATTATAAAAAATATATATTCTCATTTTCTATCTTGACTATAACTGCATGAGAATTTTTAGTTCTAATTTGCCACCTAACTATCAAATTTATATTAATTTAGGCTTGATTTGTTTGTTCAATTACAAATTTATTGAAATTTATACTTACCTTGCCACCTCAATTAAAAATTTATGAGCAATTTAGGCTTAATTTTCAAGCTTAAACATTTTATGAAAATTGTCTACTTAATTGGCCATCTTAATTAAAAATTTATGGAAAAAATAGGCTTAATTTTCCACCTCAATAAAAAAAATTATAGAAAATTTAGCCTCAATTTGCCACCTCAATAAAAAAAATTATAGAAATTTAACCTCAACTTGCCACTTCAATTAGTATTTTATAAAAAATTTAGGTCCTAATTAACCAAATTGATTAAAAACAAGAATGAATTTTGGTTTCTTGGTCACCAATAATTTATTTTTAAAATTACATTTTATTATAAAATAGAAAAAAAATACTATGAGGATTATGTCTCAACATAGGGGATTTGCTAGGGTTTCTATATAATTTTTGGTATCTGGAAAATTCACCGTCAGCAATTCACCGCTGGAAAATTCACCACCAACAATTCATCGTGGGAAATTCACCACCATGACAAATTCACCTCAAAGAAAATTCACCACCAATAATTCATCGCCGTGGAAAATTAATCTCACAACTTTTAATGCGATGAATTTTCTGCGGCAATGAATTGCTAGTGGTGACTTATTGGCGATGAATTTTCCTAGAGCCATAATTTATATGGACCAATTATTAAGTATACCTTGATCAATATTATCTTGATCCTACTTATCCTATTGATTCTAGCTTATATATGTTCATGGTCATGGTTGCCACATTAGGCCTTTTATTATAATATCATGGGTATTTTTGGCCATTTAAGGCTACACCATCACTATTTTTTCCCATGCTAGAGACAAGATCCTTTCTTTGATTCTATCTCTAGTCCATTGTTATTCTTCACACAATGTACTCCTTTAGTTATAACTGTTGTAATTTAATGTTAGTGCTTGGGTGATTATATGTGCTTCTACATGTTTATCATTTGTTATTGATTTATCACATGATTATCTCACAATGCATTCTATTGTCAATCTATTATTGAATGCTCATGTTTATTGATGTATATAATAAGATCCTCCTTCAATTAGTTGCACCCTATTGAGGCAATCAATTGAAGGGGGCATACACGATCATTGACATGCTCAATCTTGTATGCAACCCATCTTGTCAATCATAAGATGCTCAAGAAAACTTTCATACCTTGTCTTGTAGAATTCAAAATATGAAAGAAAAGAACATGTAAGGAAAATCTTCATCCTTCATGGTCCCAAGTTTCATCTATCAATTACATTTACTTTATTTATGTTTGAGAATATTAAATATGTAGAGATGCATGATTCATACTTAGAGATTCATGTGCACCTCAAATTGGGGAAAAATGCAATGGTAAAAAAATGCATCCTTGATGCATTTTCAATTTAGTTTTGTGCCTAATTTGGGGCAATGTCTCAATGCATTTATATAGCTACAAATGACATATTTTTGTGCATAGTTAGGCCCACATGCCTAGCCTTTCTCGTACTTAGCTCTATTCTTATGTGCATGCATTTCTAGTCCAATTGGCTTATTTGTCTTATTCTAATAACTAATCCAACCTTGATCCTAATCCAACCTAGTTGTCTAACCTAAGTTGTGTCTATAAACTTGCAAGGGCACCCTTGTAGTTGTGATCTTGATTCTCTTGCATGCAAAATCAAAATCAAACATTTTAGCTGAATGTCCCAATCTAGACTTTGGTGATATGTTGACTTTACATATATCATCACAATTTAGTTTATATTTATGCATAAAAAGACATTCATTACTTTCATTCTAATCATGGAACATGCATCAAATCATCTACCATCTAAACAATAATTCAAGAATCTCTCAATACAAAAACATTCAAGAACTATCATTCACACTTGTCATATCTAATCACATACTCATTCTACCATGCATGTGAATCACCTATCAACCATTCTAGAATTGATGTGCATGCCTAAACCTTGTTGTTTGTAAAGGTTTTCTGATAACATTAGCTTGATAGAGAAACCCCTAGAGTGTGACAAAAATTTATGAGAGTTCACAAGGCAAAATTCAGAAATCATTAGAGGTCATATTCACAAACACAGAGTCATTTTGTAGGCATGAATTAGATCTAAAATTATGAAGGTGATTTGATAGAGAGCAAAATGAATATTTTAATTTTGATTTTAATACACATTTATCTCAAACATCTACAATCGACACAATTTTTAATTAGAAAGCTAAACATTCTCTCCCTTGATACTTACTTTTTATGGCATTATTATATGTACTATCTAATATTACTTATCCAATCTATTGCACTTCAAGGAAACATCAAAAATAATTCAAATTACATAATTACTCTAAATTAGTCCCCAAAATACATATTTTCACTATTAAAGAAAATTTAAATGCCAATATTACCATCAAATTAACTCCTGTCGCCAGAGGCCTGTAACCTCTGTGGCTCTGCCCCATATTACAGCACACAGTTCCTCAATTATAAGACATCGCCAACACAGCACTCAGATTCTCCTCCTAAAGAAACAATACCAAAATCAAACCTGTAACAGGTACCTACCTATACATAATCAAAATACTCAAAACACAGAACATTTTCTTGCCCTGAAACGTTCATTTCCAACTGCCATTGAGATTTTCCAGAACTACTTATTATATTATGTAGGCAAACACCAAAAAAATTACATTGTATGTGTTACAGAGGCCTAGAAAGGCCTACATAAACAAGGAAAACAACAATCCATTCCACAGTTGTGAAGGCCTCAGTGTAAAATACAGGCGAAAACAGCAACAAGTGAACCCACAAGAGCAGTAGCCAGAGATGGCACAATCGCTATTGAAGCAGCGCCCGTCACCAGTGAAGGACTGGGGGCCTCTGCCTCCTCCTCAGCGCATACAGCGGTTATCATCATTATTACACCCAACACTGCTACAAATCTGATCTTATCTGCTCCTGTCATTTTCACACTGTTAACAAATACCCAAATCAACAGCAGAAAAGAATTGTTGTTGCTACACAGGTCTACAAGCTGCAAGGTTGTGGAGAATGGGATTTTTTTAGCAGATGTCACAGGGAACACCCAACAGAACAAGGGGCAATGGCTGAGAAAGACTATGGAGGAAGAGAGGTTGTGATGGGCTATTTATACAACTTTAATTGACCGACCTCCTCCATGAGTGAGTGACTCCAACCAAAGTAGCCTCTTGGTGGAATGGGTCCCACAGAAGTGGCTGCCATTCCAATTCATTTTGTGCAGGCGGTCCCATGATGAAATTTTAATTAGTGAGAAAAAAAGAATCTTCTTCATGGAAAGTAGAGCGGCCTGATATAGGAAGAAAATGAATCAGATTGAAGAGGGAGTTTAAGGTCTTGATAATTTAAGACAAGAATTTGAGGAGTTTAGATGTTCAGTAGTAACTAATATTATATAATTTTTTGAACAATAATATGAGTTAACAGGCTGTAGTTTATAGGACGTGCTAATGGTCTATCATGTCATGGGGCCATGCTTCAGAAATGACAGACTTTGTTTCATTGTTAAAGTCATTTTTTTCAAAGCTGTGCTGTATGCACGGATAGAAAAATCTGTTTGAAAAATGTGGCGCAGGCTTTGACAGGAAAGGGCATAAAGAAATGGGTAGACATGATTCTTTGACAATCTAAGCCAGGGTATCATCAGTCAGCCAGCCAGTGTGATGGTGATTGTGATATTAACAAAAGTAATGAGATATTAACAAAAGGGTTGACACTCTGGATGTGGATTTGATTCAAGATTTTTAAAATTTAAAATTGATTGGAACCTTTTTTCCCTACTTAGGATGAACTAACCTCAATTATTTTCTTGTATTTAAAGGTATTTAGTTGTTCTCATTTTTATCATCAAATAGTATTGAATATCACTTGCATTTACAAAAAGATCATGTTAAGAATATTTGAATTGATCTAGTTCTCCATCACATCATTCTAGAGTATTTGTATGATTGAATTTTGTTGTTTTTTATCTTTTAGACAATTTTTTTGGGGGATTAGTCAAGGAGAAAGTGTCCCCTAGATATATACTAACATCCATTCAAAGATATTTCTAAATACCACTAGTCTTCAAAGTAGAGAAAAAAGGCATAGAAGAAAGAGATGAATTAGGTGAGTCAGAGAGGAGAAGTACACATAAGCAAGATTGCATTCATGTAGTAAAGGTTGAATTCATGGGTGCAAAAAAGATCCTTAGGTGCATTCGAACCCAAACAAAGCGTAAGTCTTGTGAAAAACCCAAGGCATTGTACATATAGAGAAGCATCATTTCTATGGTGGTAACACACTAGATTCCAAAATCTTCATCAAAGGCATACATTCTTAAGTCATCAAGCTAAGTAGTCATATATGCTTTGCATTTACCTTCTTACCATGGCATTTAGTTTAGAATTGCATTAACCTAGATATCACCATTAACTTATCTAAGTTACTTTGTGCTCAATGGTAATCATTGCATTGGATTAGCCTAGATCAAGTATAGGAAAGTGTTATTTTCTTTTTAAATTTCTTGTGAACTCATATGCTCTAATATGACCTTATTCCTCCTAGGGTTCTTCATAAATATTATGGTTTTTAAATCCATCATTTTTTAAAATTTTGATATCTATTTTTTAGATCCAATCCTCCTTTCATTCTTGTGCTCCATTTATACATTCATGTTCTAAGGTTTGGTGTGATTATTTGAACACTTCCTATCTTTTGACAACCCTATCCACCAATGTATTCACTTTAGAGTTTACATTTTACATCTATTTTATATCTAATTTAGGACTATTTTTATTATTATTATCTATAATAGATTGTATCTCATTTTCATGTCATTAGTTTAATCTTATTAGGGTTTTGGGCCTTTAGTGCATATTTTGCGAACCCTAACCCACACACACTTAGATAGAGCTCCATTATTTTCACATCATGGATTCTCATGGACCTCTATCCTTGGAATCTATGTATACTTCCGTTACTAATTTTGACATGTTTGCACACTTTGTGACATGTGGTCTATTCATCCTTGATACAGTTTATGACATCCTATTACAAAAATAAGATAACTTTTCCCATAGAATCATTATATCACCATATATGTTCATTTTTTATTTAAGGATTTGATCATTTTTCCTTCTCTATTACACACCCTTACTTTGCTCATCCATGATTATCATTTGTTGCATATACCTTCTATATAGAGTGATACTAGTGTGTTTGATTCTAGTTGTATTTTACCTTTGAGCAACTTTCCTTCATGAGATTCACTTCATGCTTCATTTGTTGTGAAGGATGGTCATGATATACCTATACCCCTCCCTCCATTACTGTGAATGACATTATGTCATGAGGATACACTTCACCGACTCATGACATTCTTTCACCTTGTGATGGTAATCTTTCTACATGTCATGATAATTATATTATTTATTTGGCTCACAATTCTTGATGCCTTACATCTCATGCTAAGCCTAGCTCTATTCCTACCTTTCTAGTCTAGGGTGACTGCAAAAATATGGGAGACCAAAAAGAGGGTCTTAAGTGGCCACTTTTTCTTTTTTTTTTTATCTGAAATCAACAAAGATTGACCTTGGATGAGAAATTGAAGACACTTAACACTCAAAATTCTAATATGCAACAAAAACAAGAGTTGTAGTGCTCCAAGTTTACTTTCTAAACTACTAATTTTTAAAAAAATAGTAGAGATTAAGGGGTTCAAAAAGAGGGGCCACACAAATTGGTCTTGTTTTTAAAAAAAACATAACATAGTTATGGTGTGGCCCCCCAAAAATGTAAACTTTTTTTTAGTATTTCAAAAATCACTTCAGTGAGAAATTAGCTAAAAACATGTAGTTTATGCTCGATTTTTATGCTAGATTTTTAATGAATATATGATTTTTTACTAATTTTCAAAGTGGACTCATCCTAAAAAATAGAAAATTGAGCATGTTCTCCCCTAAAATGTTTGAAAAATGATCAAAAATGATTTTTTTGAATGTGTAGAATGGATTCTGGTTTCTAAAAATACAATTTATTTTAAATTTTGATGAATGGTTAAAAATTACAATAAAAAATACCACATATTGGTTTTTGACAAAAAATGGATACACTAACAAAAGAAATTGAAGATGAAAATCTTAACATTCACAAAACGTGAAAAAAACATACATGATTAGATAGCTATGAGAAATCTTAACATTATTGTGACATTTTTTGACTTGACATTGAAACACGTGCAAACTTGATGGGGAGGATGCTTAGAGATTATGTTAATTTTTTTACTATTTATAAAAACACATCTTTAGACATTGAAAAGTCACTCCAAACCTTTGGGTTGGAATCCCGAGGAAAATAGAAGCCAAAGACTTGGAAATTTCCAAAACAAAACATAATGCGAGAGCATTATAACACACTCACATTATGTTTTGCTTTAGAAATTTCTCTTTCTCTTTCTCTTTCTCTTTCAATGAAACTATATACATGAAATAAAAATTTAATGAAATTTTAATGAAAGTATAAGTAGAATTTATATATGGACATTTACTTTATTATACTTTAAGTTATATTTCATGTCTATAGTTTCAAGATGTTTGAGAATGGTTTAAGATATCTAGGAGTTATAATGTAAATTCAAGGTTTTGAAAGATCTTACAATTTTTCACATAGTCAAATTTTAATAATTAGTAGGTCAAACTTCAATAATCAGTAGGCGCTCATCATCTTGCTTTCTCTCTCCCTATCTCCATTCATTTCTCTATCTCTCTTCCTTGAGTTCAAGATCTACCTCTCTATCCTCTCTCGCTTACTCTTTAATTTTCTCTCTCTCTCTCTCTCTCACACACACACACACACACACACATTCCCTCTCTATTTATCTCTATCTCTATCTCTATCTCTATCTCTATCTCTATCTCTATCTCTACCTCTCCCTCCCTCCCCTCTTTCTATCTCTCCTCTCCTCCTCTCTACCTATATCTCCCTCTCTCTACCTCTCCTTCCCTCTCTACTTATCTCTCCTCTCCTCTTCCTTTGTCTACCTACCTCTCTGTCCATCACTCCATACCACTCTCTCTTTACCTACCTCCTCCCTCTCTCTAAACCTCTCTATATCACCTCTCTCTCCCTCCCTCCCTACTTCTCTATTTTTATGTATGTCTCTATCTATTTGTCTCTACTTCTCTCTATCTCACCTATCCCTCTTTGCCTCTCCCTCCCCCCTCTCTCTACTTCTCTATATCTCACCTAACCCTCTCTACTTATCTCTCTCTCCTCTCCCTCTCTATACTACCTCTCCCTCCCTCCCCCTCTCTCTATTCCTCCCTCCTCCCCCTCTTTCTCTCTCACTCTCTCCTTCCCTCTCTACCTCTCTCTATCTCTCACCATTCTCCATCTCTCTCTCTCTCTCTCTCTCTCTCTCTCTCTCTCTCTCTCTCTCTCTCTCTCTCTCTCTCTCTCTCTCTCTCTATTTGTCTCCACTTCTCTATATTTCACCTATCCCTCTCTACCTCTCTCTCTTTCTCATTCTCTCCTTCACTCTCTAATTCTCTCTATCTCACCACTCTCTCTCCATCTCTCCCTCTCTCCCTCCCTCCCTATCTCCCTCCTTCCCTCTTTACTTCTCTCCATATCACCTACCCCTCCTCTCTCTCTATTTCCTTCCCTACCTCACCCCCTCCCTCCATCCATATCTACTTCTCTATATATCTCCTCTCCCTCCCCCACTCTCTCCATCTCCATTTTTCATCCCTCCATACATCTCTCTCTCTTCAAGTAGGAAGAGGTAAGTGGGAATGAGACAGTGTGGGGGTATTGAGGAGGATGGGAAAGTGTCTTGAGGAAGAAGTCTGGGAGGAGGGAGATAAAGTGGAAGGCAGGGAAGGGAGGAAGACAGGAGACACATGAAGGAAGGGAGGTGAGAGAGAAGGAGGAATGATATAAAGAGTATAGAGGGATCATATGGAGGGAGAGAGAGGTGAGATAAGTATAGAGAGAGAGATGAGATAGATAAAAGTAGAGAGATAGAGAGAGAGGTAAGGAGTAAGGGAGATAGATTTAGAGGGAGATAGAAGGGGTAGAGAGAGGGAGGTGAGACAAAGAGAAGTAGAGAGGTAAGGAGAGAGTGAGAGAGGGGGGGAGAGGTAGATAGGGATAGGTGATATAAAGAGAAGTAGAGAGGGAAGGAGAGAGGGAGAGGGAGAGAGAGAGGGGGAAGGGAAGGAGAGGTAGAGAGGGATAGGCGAGATAGAGAGAAGTAGAGAGGGAAGGTAGGAGGGAGGGATGAAGAGAGAGAGAGAGAGGGGGAGGGAGAGGGAGAGAGAGGGGAGAGATAGAGAAAATTAGAGGGGTAAGTGTAGAAAGATGGGAGGCCAAAAAGGGGTCTTAAGTGGCCACTTTTTTTTGAAATTGGGAAATATTGACCTTGGATGAGAAATTGAAGATAGCACTCAAAATTTTAAGATACAACAAAAACAAGGGTCGTAGTGCTCTGAGTCTACTTTCTAAACTACAATTTTTGTTTTAAATGATAGGTATTAAGGGGTTCAAAAAAGGTATCCACAAAAAATGGTGTTGTTTTTCTCATAAAAAATATAACATAGTGTCTATTGTGGCTCCCTCAAAAGGTTAACATTTTTTTAAAATTGCTTTGGTGAGAAATTATCTAACATCATGTAGTTTATGCTTGAGTTTTATGATAATTTTTTAATGAATGTATGATTTTTTACTAATTTTCAAAGTGGACACATCTTGAAAAACAAAAAATTGGTCGTGCTACCCTTATAATTTTTGGAAACTAATCAACAATCATTTTCTTTTAATATGTGTAGAATGGAGTCTAGTTTATAAAAATGAAAGTTATTTGAAATTTCAATGAACTGTTAAAAATAAAGTAAAAAATACCAAACATTGGTTTTTGACAAAAAATAGACACACAAACAAAAGAAATTAAAGATGAAAGCTTTAACATAGTCAAAATGTGAAAAAAATTATATCATTAAATAGCTAAGAGAGAGCCTAACATTACCCAGGTCTTTGATTTACACAATATTGAAACATGTGCAAACCTGATTGTTAGCGCAAATGATATTATGTGAAAATTTGTAGAATATGCAAAACACATCTTTTGACATTGGGAAGGAAATCCAAGCCTTTGGGTTAGAAATCCAAAGCAAATACAAGCCAAAGGCATGTGGATTCCCAAAGCAAGACATAACACAAGCGTGTCATAATGCACCCACGTTATTTGAATGCATTGACAAAACATGACCATGTTATAACACGCTCGCACTCACGTTATAACACACTCATGTTTTGTGAATACATTGAAAAAATGTGAGTGCATTATAACATGCTTGCCTTATAACGCGCTCACGTTTTGTGAATGCATTGACAAAATGCGAGTGCATTATAATGCACCCGTGTTTTGTCAATGCACAAAAAAACACAAGTGTGTTCTAACGTGCTTGCATTTTGTGAATGAATTGAAAAAATGTGAGCGTGCTATAACACGCCCATGTTTTGGTCTACATTAAAAAAAATTCCTCTCTTTTTTCTCTTTCTTCTTGTTATCTTTCAAGGAAACTATATACATGACATTTACATATGGACATTTACTTTCTTATACTTTATGTTATATTTCATGTATATAGTTTTTGGATGTTTGAGAGTGGTTTTAGATCTCTAGGAGTTATACAAATTCTAGTTTTTAGAAGATCTTATAATTTTTCAAACAGTCAAATTTTAGTAATCAACATGTCAAATTTCAATAATTAGGAGGTCAAATTTCTGTACTCGACAAGTTGTATCATTTCTCTCTCTCTCTCTCTCTCTCTTTATCTCACTCATTGTTTATCCCTTACAATCTAGAACTCTCTCTCACTATATCCATCCCTTTATTTGACTCTCTCTCACTTGAGCTCAAGAAGTGGAGCTAGTGATGGAACCCCTAAAAAATTTTGGTTCAATTTCTAAAATTTGCAAAATTCAAAATTCAACTAGTTTCAAGTATCTGGACTTAGGGTTTTTCCCATTACTATTGCCTTGGGATTTTTTTGTCAAGATCTCTCCTAAAAGAAAACCCTTGTCCTAGCCCTTGTCTATGTTATGACCCATCGTTGACCTTCTATTTCTCATCTCTAGTCATTTTAAAACATCTTGAGCCATTGGATCCCATGAAATTACTGGCCCCTTGTGCCTAGGTGAGAAATACTTTTATTTTTAAGGTTGAGTGATTGACATTATTTGGCCTTACATCCTTTAAAATAACATGGTTTAAGTCCTTTGAGGACTTTTTATATGTTGTCCTAGGTGGTCCCCTTTCCCAATACAACTTATGAGCACATGCATTTTTTTCACTTGTCCATCGCTCATCGCGAATGGCTTTGAGAACGTTTGATTCATATTAGCGATGCACCATGCTTCAGTTTCTTTTTGTATCACTGGAGGTTGCGGCTATCGCTAATTGCTCTTGAGATTTGAGTTTCAAATTAGCGATGTGTGATGACCTTGGGACTCTTTGTATTACTTTCTATCACTCATTGTGGATAGTTGTGCACTTGTCTTATTCAAAGTTGCGATGAGCAATAGGTTCCCTAATCTTGATGAGCCATCGTTGTTTTGAAAGGGGTGAATGAGTGATATTTTGTGTCGTTGATTTTGAAGGAAGATGTACGTGGCATGATCTAGTTCCATCGCTACTTTTCATCCGTCACTGATGTGGTCTATAATTTGAAACATAAATCAGCGACACACGATGTAAGGTGAAGATTGACAAAGGTGGACAATGATCCAATGGTTGAGATTTCATCGTTCCAGTGGTCTCGTCATTGATCAAACTTTGGAAAGGGAAGGTAGATCTACAATGAGAGATGGGATGTTTGAGGGAATATTCTTTTCATTCTTGACTCTTTGTACCTCGCCGATGTAAATGAAAATGCACAAGCCAAGATGTCGATACATGATGATTGTCAAATTAAAGATGACTAATGAAATTAAGGGTAAATGTGGCAAATTTTTGAGGTGGTATCATCATTTTTGAGGCACAAGTTGTAAAACCTTCAAGCGATGCTTAAGGATCACCATTGATGGTGTTTTAAATCCAAAAATATTGACA
>VDFB02047397.1:99572943-99616271 GCA_007258455.2 Sequoia sempervirens | reverse complement strand
GAAGGAAAAATGATCAAATCCTTAAATAAAAAATGAACATATATGGTGATATAATGATTCTATGGGAAAAGTTATCTTATTTTTGTAATAGGATGTCATAAACTATATCAAGGATGAATAGACCACATGTCACAAAGTGTGCAAACATGTCAAAATTAGTAACGGAAGTATACATAGATTCCAAGGATAGAGGTCCATGAGAATCCATGATGTGAAAATAATGGAGCTCTATCTAAGTGTGTGTGGGTTAGGGTTCACAAAATATGCACTAAAGGCCCAAAACCCTAATAAGATTAAACTAATGACATGAAAATGAGATACAATCTATTATAGATAATAATAATAAAAATAGTCCTAAATTAGATATAAAATAGATGTAAAATGTAAACTCTAAAGTGAATACATTGGTGGATAGGGTTGTCAAAAGATAGGAAGTGTTCAAATAATCACACCAAACCTTAGAACATGAATGTATAAATGGAGCACAAGAATGAAAGGAGGATTGGATCTAAAAAATAGATATCAAAATTTTAAAAAATGATGGATTTAAAAACCATAATATTTATGAAGAACCCTAGGAGGAATAAGGTCATATTAGAGCATATGAGTTCACAAGAAATTTAAAAAGAAAATAACACTTTCCTATACTTGATCTAGGCTAATCCAATGCAATGATTACCATTGAGCACAAAGTAACTTAGATAAGTTAATGGTGATATCTAGGTTAATGCAATTCTAAACTAAATGCCATGGTAAGAAGGTAAATGCAAAGCATATATGACTACTTAGCTTGATGACTTAAGAATGTATGCCTTTGATGAAGATTTTGGAATCTAGTGTGTTACCACCATAGAAATGATGCTTCTCTATATGTACAATGCCTTGGGTTTTTCACAAGACTTACGCTTTGTTTGGGTTCGAATGCACCTAAGGATCTTTTTTGCACCCATGAATTCAACCTTTACTACATGAATGCAATCTTGCTTATGTGTACTTCTCCTCTCTGACTCACCTAATTCATCTCTTTCTTCTATGCCTTTTTTCTCTACTTTGAAGACTAGTGGTATTTAGAAATATCTTTGAATGGATGTTAGTATATATCTAGGGGACACTTTCTCCTTGACTAATCCCCCAAAAAAATTGTCTAAAAGATAAAAAACAACAAAATTCAATCATACAAATACTCTAGAATGATGTGATGGAGAACTAGATCAATTCAAATATTCTTAACATGATCTTTTTGTAAATGCAAGTGATATTCAATACTATTTGATGATAAAAATGAGAACAACTAAATACCTTTAAATACAAGAAAATAATTGAGGTTAGTTCATCCTAAGTAGGGAAAAAAGGTTCCAATCAATTTTAAATTTTAAAAATCTTGAATCAAATCCACATCCAGAGTGTCAACCCTTTTGTTAATATCTCATTACTTTTGTTAATATCACAATCACCATCACACTGGCTGGCTGACTGATGATACCCTGGCTTAGATTGTCAAAGAATCATGTCTACCCATTTCTTTATGCCCTTTCCTGTCAAAGCCTGCGCCACATTTTTCAAACAGAGTTTTCTATCCGTGCATACAGCACAGCTTTGAAAAAAATGACTTTAACAATGAAACAAAGTCTGTCATTTCTGAAGCATGGCCCCATGACATGATAGACCATTAGCACGTCCTATAAACTACAGCCTGTTAACTCATATTATTGTTCAAAAAATTATATAATATTAGTTACTACTGAACATCTAAACTCCTCAAATTCTTGTCTTAAATTATCAAGACCTTAAACTCCCTCTTCAATCTGATTCATTTTCTTCCTATATCAGGCCGCTCTACTTTCCATGAAGAAGATTCTTTTTTTCTCACTAATTAAAATTTCATCATGGGACCGCCTGCACAAAATGAATTGGAATGGCAGCCACTTCTGTGGGACCCATTCCACCAAGAGGCTACTTTGGTTGGAGTCACTCACTCATGGAGGAGGTCGGTCAATTAAAGTTGTATAAATAGCCCATCACAACCTCTCTTCCTCCATAGTCTTTCTCAGCCATTGCCCCTTGTTCTGTTGGGTGTTCCCTGTGACATCTGCTAAAAAAATCCCATTCTCCACAACCTTGCAGCTTGTAGACCTGTGTAGCAACAACAATTCTTTTCTGCTGTTGATTTGGGTATTTGTTAACAGTGTGAAAATGACAGGAGCAGATAAGATCAGATTTGTAGCAGTGTTGGGTGTAATAATGATGATAACCGCTGTATGCGCTGAGGAGGAGGCAGAGGCCCCCAGTCCTTCACTGGTGACGGGCGCTGCTTCAATAGCGATTGTGCCATCTCTGGCTACTGCTCTTGTGGGTTCACTTGTTGCTGTTTTCGCCTGTATTTTACACTGAGGCCTTCACAACTGTGGAATGGATTGTTGTTTTCCTTGTTTATGTAGGCCTTTCTAGGCCTCTGTAACACATACAATGTACTTTTTTTGGTGTTTGCCTACATAATATAATAAGTAGTTCTGGAAAATCTCAATGGCAGTTGGAAATGAACGTTTCAGGGCAAGAAAATGTTCTGTGTTTTGAGTATTTTGATTATGTATAGGTAGGTACCTGTTACAGGTTTGATTTTGGTATTGTTTCTTTAGGAGGAGAATCTGAGTGCTGTGTTGGCGATGTCTTATAATTGAGGAACTGTGTGCTGTAATATGGGGCAGAGCCACAGAGGTTACAGGCCTCTGGCGACAGGAGTTAATTTGATGGTAATATTGGCATTTAAATTTTCTTTAATAGTGAAAATATGTATTTTGGGGACTAATTTAGAGTAATTATGTAATTTGAATTATTTTTGATGTTTCCTTGAAGTGCAATAGATTGGATAAGTAATATTAGATAGTACATATAATAATGCCATAAAAAGTAAGTATCAAGGGAGAGAATGTTTAGCTTTCTAATTAAAAATTGTGTCGATTGTAGATGTTTGAGATAAATGTGTATTAAAATCAAAATTAAAATATTCATTTTGCTCTCTATCAAATCACCTTCATAATTTTAGATCTAATTCATGCCTACAAAATGACTCTGTGTTTGTGAATATGACCTCTAATGATTTCTGAATTTTGCCTTGTGAACTCTCATAAATTTTTGTCACACTCTAGGGGTTTCTCTATCAAGCTAATGTTATCAGAAAACCTTTACAAACAACAAGGTTTAGGCATGCACATCAATTCTAGAATGGTTGATAGGTGATTCACATGCATGGTAGAATGAGTATGTGATTAGATATGACAAGTGTGAATGATAGTTCTTGAATGTTTTTGTATTGAGAGATTCTTGAATTATTGTTTAGATGGTAGATGATTTGATGCATGTTCCATGATTAGAATGAAAGTAATGAATGTCTTTTTATGCATAAATATAAACTAAATTGTGATGATATATGTAAAGTCAACATATCACCAAAGTCTAGATTGGGACATTCAGCTAAAATGTTTGATTTTGATTTTGCATGCAAGAGAATCAAGATCACAACTACAAGGGTGCCCTTGCAAGTTTATAGACACAACTTAGGTTAGACAACTAGGTTGGATTAGGATCAAGGTTGGATTAGTTATTAGAATAAGACAAATAAGCCAATTGGACTAGAAATGCATGCACATAAGAATAGAGCTAAGTACGAGAAAGGCTAGGCATGTGGGCCTAACTATGCACAAAAATATGTCATTTGTAGCTATATAAATGCATTGAGACATTGCCCCAAATTAGGCACAAAACTAAATTGAAAATGCATCAAGGATGCATTTTTTTACCATTGCATTTTTCCCCAATTTGAGGTGCACATGAATCTCTAAGTATGAATCATGCATCTCTACATATTTAATATTCTCAAACATAAATAAAGTAAATGTAATTGATAGATGAAACTTGGGACCATGAAGGATGAAGATTTTCCTTACATGTTCTTTTCTTTCATATTTTGAATTCTACAAGACAAGGTATGAAAGTTTTCTTGAGCATCTTATGATTGACAAGATGGGTTGCATACAAGATTGAGCATGTCAATGATCGTGTATGCCCCCTTCAATTGATTGCCTCAATAGGGTGCAACTAATTGAAGGAGGATCTTATTATATACATCAATAAACATGAGCATTCAATAATAGATTGACAATAGAATGCATTGTGAGATAATCATGTGATAAATCAATAACAAATGATAAACATGTAGAAGCACATATAATCACCCAAGCACTAACATTAAATTACAACAGTTATAACTAAAGGAGTACATTGTGTGAAGAATAACAATGGACTAGAGATAGAATCAAAGAAAGGATCTTGTCTCTAGCATGGGAAAAAATAGTGATGGTGTAGCCTTAAATGGCCAAAAATACCCATGATATTATAATAAAAGGCCTAATGTGGCAACCATGACCATGAACATATATAAGCTAGAATCAATAGGATAAGTAGGATCAAGATAATATTGATCAAGGTATACTTAATAATTGGTCCATATAAATTATGGCTCTAGGAAAATTCATCGCCAATAAGTCACCACTAGCAATTCATTGCCGCAGAAAATTCATCGCATTAAAAGTTGTGAGATTAATTTTCCACGGCGATGAATTATTGGTGGTGAATTTTCTTTGAGGTGAATTTGTCATGGTGGTGAATTTCCCACGATGAATTGTTGGTGGTGAATTTTCCAGCGGTGAATTGCTGACGGTGAATTTTCCAGATACCAAAAATTATATAGAAACCCTAGCAAATCCCCTATGTTGAGACATAATCCTCATAGTATTTTTTTTCTATTTTATAATAAAATGTAATTTTAAAAATAAATTATTGGTGACCAAGAAACCAAAATTCATTCTTGTTTTTAATCAATTTGGTTAATTAGGACCTAAATTTTTTATAAAATACTAATTGAAGTGGCAAGTTGAGGTTAAATTTCTATAATTTTTTTTATTGAGGTGGCAAATTGAGGCTAAATTTTCTATAATTTTTTTTATTGAGGTGGAAAATTAAGCCTATTTTTTCCATAAATTTTTAATTAAGATGGCCAATTAAGTAGACAATTTTCATAAAATGTTTAAGCTTGAAAATTAAGCCTAAATTGCTCATAAATTTTTAATTGAGGTGGCAAGGTAAGTATAAATTTCAATAAATTTGTAATTGAACAAACAAATCAAGCCTAAATTAATATAAATTTGATAGTTAGGTGGCAAATTAGAACTAAAAATTCTCATGCAGTTATAGTCAAGATAGAAAATGAGAATATATATTTTTTATAATGATAAATTAAAAGGGTAAAATAAATAAAATTACAATTATGTCATTGGTCGAAAACTGTGGACATTAATGAGTTTTCATAGACTTGAGACCTTTGAACAATAAATACTCTACAAATCATTTAAAAGAAATAAATTATATCTAATAACATTGTCTTAGTAAAATTAATAATATTTTTGCATATCTTGAATAACATCCATGTAATACTTTGAGTGACAAGATGGCCTTAGTCATCATCCTAAATATTTGTTTTAATTCAACTACAAATAACATTGTGGTGATTTATATCAATACATGTTTGGCCAACCATTATAATCTTGCCCTACATCTACTCTCTTTACTATCTAAAAAATCTTAGCACTCTACAAATCTTAGCTTTCAACAGTTTATCAAGATCATGGAGCCCCTCTTCTTCTTGCATGCTCTTCATAGAGAGGTGGCTTTCTATGGACCCATATACCAAAATTGCTTGAACACCATTTTGAATTCTCTCCTACAATAGGCAATGGAGGCCATTAAAGAAGTCATGTAAATTCTAAGTGCATACACCTAAAAATTTCCTAAGCATATCACACATCTTGATTTCACTTACTAACATCATTTTCCTCATTTATCAGCCTAATTCCTCTATTTAATTAATTAATGTCCAATTATTTAGTTAAATTTGTTTTATTCCCATATTAATGGAATAATTAAGGTTATTTGATTAATGTTATAGTCACTCAAGGAATCAAGCCTCTAGGATCATCTACAAAAACAAAAAACAACCTTCTATAAGAGGGAAAAGCAAGAGCATGAAATTGCAACAATGGATGCAAGATATGCCAATATGCAATATGGTGGAACCCTAATTTTCATTGTTCCACTAGTGTTATGTCCAAGCTTGTGAAACTTTATTCCTCAATATCACTAGGGTTTAGGGTTTTATCACTTAGCTCTCTTATACCCTCAATCCATTCATTGGCTTATGTTTGCTTGTTGACCAGCCGCATCGGGTCACTGTTTGAACTAAGTGATGTTTTTATGACCCCTGGTATCGTTCTTTACCGACCCTATCTTTCAAGTCACCTGTTATGCCTGGGAAGGCCCCTCCTTTATGAACAACTTATTGGCACGTGTGTTTTCATACCCTTTTAAAGTGTCGCTCATGGTCTATCGCCCATCACAAGTTATATTTCAAAATGTTATACTCAACCCACGATCAGCGATGCACTTCTCCCATAGCACCGTCTACATCCATCACTACTGATTTTTCGCCCATCGCAAGTTGTGCTTCACTTACTGCAAAGAAACTCGTGATGAGCGATGCATGTTTTTTAGCAACTACAAGTTTTTGTCACCCATCGCGTGTTTTTCCCTTATGTTTGGAGGGTAACATGCAACCAATGACGCAGTTGAAACTATGACACATCGCCAGTTTTAGAGTAGATCGCCGATCGGGTGTTTTATTGTTGCCAATGGATGACAACCCGTGATGGGCGATGCGGTTAATTCTTGTAACCCATCACCGACCCTTGCATTGTCACAGTTGTCTCTTTCCTTTCAAAGAAGAACCTGCGACTGCTGATGGACATAGCCCCTCCCCATCGTGCAGGTATGGTCTATCGCTAATTAAGGCAGCTTGGCAAATGAGGAACCTGCGATGGATGATGAAAAATGACAATCTATGGTTAAAGTCTCCCGGTGGTCAAATCAATGGTTAATAGCTCATCAATGGCCTTCGAGTCATCGCTTGATGAGATCTCAAAACGGGTTTTAACTAGCAATGGGCGATGTCGTTGGAATGTGGTTGGTATTTTTCCCACGCTCAACATGATTGATGGAAAATGGGGCAAGGACGATTGGGTAAGGATGTGAATGAACGTGTGGCTGCTTTAAAGCATCTCCTTGTTGTTTCCTGGTATGGTTTGTAAAGCAAGTGGTGACTCTTAATGTGCCTCGTTGATCGAGTTTTAAATCTATGGCAATCAACGATGGAGATATGACATGCAGTAATTGAGCTTTTGCTCACATGAGCGAGCTGAGATGGTTATTAATTGCAGTTGGTTATGCACTCCTCTATTTAATGAGGATTTGATGTAGCTTGATCAAATCATTCGTGCATTAGCTAGAGTGTGGAATTAATTGTTGTGGCTAGTGGAGAGATAATTGCAAGAGCTATTAGCGCTAGCATCACCGAGGTGGTGGCATGGAATTTTCTAGTATGTAAGTGAGTATACTTGTTGCATTGCTAATTTTGGTTCGCCTTTTCTCTATGATTTGGGATTTGGGGTGTGTTTGTTTCCTGTATATGTGAATCTTCTAGGAATTATGATTTTTGTTCTTCTTCATCATTGACACGGGTTGTTGTTGTATCCTAAGAAGATGAGTAAGCCTAGTACTCTTGTTGCACTAGTTCGAAGGTCTCGAAGGCTTAGTATGCAAGAACCAATTGCATATGTGCCGAAGGATAAACCTCCCTCGGCCAAGGTACCAATCATTTTGAAGAAGAAGAGAAGTGCACAAAGGAAACATGAGAAGGTGGTTGTTAGGAGCTCTTATGCCTTGAGAAGCAGAATTGTGTCATAGAAATTGGCTAAGAAGAAAGAGAATGGACCTTTGTTTGTGAAAGAATTAACGAGGTCTGGTTCAGGCCCTAGGGTTTGTTTAGAGAAACCCGTCACTCCTATCTTAATTTCTGATAGTTCCTCAAGTGAAGAGGGAGGAGTTGACCCTGGCCCTAGTCCATGCCTTGCTTCTTTGGTGCCTTATAGTGATTCAGAGGATGATATTATTATGGAAACTCCACTCTCTGTTATAAGACTGGGTGAGGGTGGTCACTTGGTAGCTGACAAGGCCAGGTAGCACCTGTATCCTCTTCTCATGGTGTGGGGTTTTGGGTACTGTGGTGTCCTCTTCTCATGGTGTGGGGTTTTGGGTGAACGTGACAATTTTGGTGATGCCTTTTGGAAGGCTTGCATGGTATCTTCAACAAATGGTTGGAGCTCCTTTTTAATTTTTTCTGTTCCCATGATATAGGAATGATTAAGGATATAACGGTGCAGGAATTAACCCTGATGAAATGAAATTTGGAATTAACATTAAATGTAATTGCATTTCGAGCCGGAAGCTTGTCTTCTCCCTTGTGTTATAAAAGGGAATTCAAGGCTCATTTATAGGGGTTCTATTCTTTTGAATCTTTAGGTTCAGTATATGCAAAGGGTAAAAATTAGAAAGAATACTAGCAAATACAATAGTAGAATTGTCTTGACTTCTGAACTATGCATATGTAAATCTTAAATAGTCTTATAGAAATTACTGATATTGAAGCAAATTTCATGCATAAGGAATATACTCTCTTTTGTAAATCATCTTGCAAATTTTGAATGAAATATCAAGCATATTTGGTTCATCTTCAAATACTTTGTTTGAATGTGTGCTCTTATTTTTGCTTTGGTTCAAGGAATCAATTAAATTCTTTATTAAGGCCATGAATTTGTGAGAATTTGTAAGGATTTGGTAAGAAGTAATGCTTTATGTACAATGAGTTTTCATAATGCAAGGCCTTATGAGAATCGTCCAGAATTATCAGATTTAAAGAATTTCTATATAACTAATTGTAAGATGTGTAACTCCATTGCCTAATGGATGAAGACACTAGTCTATTTATCATGGTACTTGTCATTTGAACAATAATAATAGTATACCAGATTGTGGATTCAGGATTATAATAGCAATCTTTTAAAATTCTCCTATCATGAGACATATATACGATGTATTTCCTTGTTCCTAGTAAATTGATAGTTATTTGCTCAAAGATCAGCCAACCTTTGAGTGAATTACGTTATTTACCCCTAATAGGAACTTATATGTGATTTTCTATGTCATTCATTGAGATAGTCAAATGAAATTATGTTAGGAACACCCTCCTAGGTCCCACAAAGCCTAAAGTGTAGAAGATTTTAGTCTTCAACTAAATCTTGTTAGTTGGCCATTCATTTTAAGGGTCTTGAGTATAGGAGTTGGCTACTTTTTAGAGATTCCTTGGGTGTACTGGAAAGAACATCAACACAATGCTCAAGATTGCAATGATATATTAGACTTACACAAGTGAAAAATATCTCAGTTGAATTGCTTGGATAGTTACAATGTACATATAAGGCTTGCTTATATAGGCAAGGGTGATGATATAGCAACATTAAATGGCCATGTCATAATTAAATGACATGAGCCAATATTAAATAACCTAGAACAAAAACATTAAATAAAATCCAACTAGATAAGATAAGTGAAAACTAATGCTTACCAAAAAGATTCCCCCTTAATTAATGCTAACTAGAAAGATTCCTTCTTAGGACCTAAGTGGACTAAATAATGTAAATAGGACCTCGATAAGGCTAGATAGGAAAAATACCTATTTACACCAACACCCCCCCTTAAGTACAACATAGGGATTAATTATGCAAATGACACAAAGATGGGTCCTGACTACAAGGCCATGTTAGGTACCCATGTACAAATGTAAATGTAATCTCTCACAAATGGAGAAAAGGAGAAAACCCAATGGGACAAAACTCCTCCCCAAAAGAGACATAAGATGTACAAAATACTCTTAATGATGCATGAAATGGAAAAAACCCCATCCGAGGAAAATGACCCCCATAAGAGATACGAAAAAATATCAGGTAACCCCCCTCAATGGTGAGTCTCCTACAATGATTGAAGATCAATATTGAATGTTGAAGATGATCCAATTTCTTTGAACAACATTCCTCCCATTAGGAAGAAACAAAACCAAGACAATATGCAGGATGTCTTCCCATTCCAATAAGGAACACGAAGGAAGAATAGTATTATGTGATGTCTCTAAACTATGCTCAAGTGTCTCCATGTCAATCACAAAAGCTTACATTAAACTCCAAACATGCGTTCTAGGCCACACAATTGAAGATGTCAATCTAGAACCTCTTAGAGACAAATGTAGAACACACTCTAAAGATAAAAATGCCTCCTCTAAAGAAGCCTCCTCAAAATGTTGTCCAAAAGTATCCACTCATATCAGGTTGCAAAGAGTGATCATGTAGAGAATGAACAAGAGGATCAAAGAATTCCCTCACAACAACTGAAGAAGAATCATCTTCATCAAAGAGAAGATGTATGCATTCAATGGTGTATCCCAAATCTACAATGTGAGACTCAACAAACAACCCACCAATGTCTATCAAGTATGCATCCCAAGTAATGTAGTTGGAAGATGATATAGATCTTATTGTACTGAATCACTAGAGGCCAAACCTTTGCCAATATGCACATCATCCAATGCAACAAAAGATGGAGGGTATGAAATGCAAGGATCAAGAATGAGATCAGATGTGAGAACACCCAGGTTCAAGAAGCCAAATGTCTCCTCTAGATCATGATTCACACTAGAAGTGTGTTTAATAGCCGAAGGAATAATGTCACCATTAGGAGAAAAATATACAAAGATATAAAACTTAGATGACTGATCAACCATCCCAGTAGAAATAATCTCTCGACTCTCTAATTCTCGAATGATGACCAAATCAGGAGTGAACTCCACAGTTCTCCCATCTCCACCATGTATAATCTAATATATGGAAAGAATATGATTCATCAAATGAGGAACACAAAAAATCTTGGAAAGTGTTTTCCCCAAAACTAATAGACCCTTTCCAAGTACACTCATGTATGTATTTTTTCCCATATAAATAGGAGACACAGTACAAGGCTCAAAAGAAGAGAATATAGACTACAAATATGTCATATAATGAGATGATCCTAAATCTAGAATCCATCTCCTTGATCCTAGACCTAAAAAAGCACAAAGAGCATGTCCTTTATTTCTTGATGTAGAAGCCAAA
The DNA here is from genome assembly GCA_007258455.2 of Sequoia sempervirens. Lineage (NCBI taxonomy): Eukaryota > Viridiplantae > Streptophyta > Pinopsida > Cupressales > Cupressaceae > Sequoia > Sequoia sempervirens. The sequence continues at coordinate 99,605,127 of VDFB02047397.1, read as the reverse complement.
CCATCATGACCTTTTCCCTTATTAGATTGTTTTGAAGAAGAATATGAAGATGAAGGTGGAAGCTCGAACATTCTCAAAGGAAAATCAATCTAATTCTTTTTTAGAAGATGCTTCAACTCATCAATATCCTTCTTGTAACAAGAATGTTCATCATTCCCAAACTTCTTACAATATGGACAAGTAGAATTCTCCTTAGATGATTTATCTGAGGAAGAGGATTTATTCTTAGGTTGATCTAAATGTGGATTGTTCTTTGATTTCTTCTGCTTCTTATCAGTATTATCTAATTATTTCACCTAACTAGCCAACAGTGCCTGAGATTTAGAAGACTTGATTGGACCCATCAAGATAATATTTTGTTGCTAATGTATCAACATATCACAAAATGATGCAAATGATGGTGTAGTATATGGAGACCCCATAGTCAATCTATGAGTATGAAAGCTAGAAAAAAAGCAACATAATCAAGACCAAGTTTGTTCATTGAATTATAGACCAATTGAATTCCATTCTTATCAATACCACATGCTTTACATTGCTCCATTAGATCAATAACCCTAGTGATGTAGTCTTGGATGTTGTCAAAGTTCTTGGCATCAAGGCTCATTGATTCATTATCAAGTTGATAGCCTCTAACTTAATTTTTAGAATCATATAATGTTTTCAATTTGTCCCAAGCCTCATGAGAATTATTGCATGATTCAATTTTGAGCAAATCTTGAGAAACTAGTTTATGAAGACATCTAAGAGCTTTGGTATGTTCAATCATCAATTTAATCTTTTTCTCATCATCTATAGGTTTAGGTACCTCATTTTCAACATATAGAGAGTGACCTTTCATTAGTAAACTCCATGCATGTTTTGATTAAGAGGGAAAAGTGGGTTTTGAATGGACCCGAAACCATTAACAGACAGGTTTTGACAGGGACCTAAAACCCACACAAAGATGAACAAGCTACACAAGAGATCAACATAGACAACCAGCAGTGAAACAATAGCAGATCAAAAGAGAAACAACAAGACTACCCTGATCTACTCAAATCTGAAGGTTTTGACAAGCACCTTAAACCCAAAATAAATAGGAACTACAAAGAAAATTGAATCCAAGCACCACCTGAGACAGTCAGGAAACCATCAACCTGAAACAGCTAGACTGCAACAAACTCCATACTAGTATTAACCAGTAGCAAACAACCAGAAACGGTCAGGAAAATATTAGCCAAAACCATCCATTTGCAACACTTAATAGCCTCAACCATCAGCAAACAATTAGAGATGACCAAGTAACCAACCTGAACTAGCTAGATAATAGAAAAATACTTGTCAACACCATCCAACAAAACAAACCACTCCACCCCATCAAGGGTGTTATGAATCTGAGAATAACACTGAAGCGTCTTCATAGGCACACAACACCAATCCACCCACAACACCAACCCAACCACCACTTCAATAGGGCAGGGCTCCCCTCTATAAGAGAGGATGAGAAGAGACCCAAAACCATAGAAAAAAGAGCTTCCCTCACAATCCATGACACACCTCTCCACCTCAATAGAAGAGGGCTCCACCTCCAAAGGAGAAATCTCCACCTCAATAGAAGACCAAAGTTGAAAATGAAGAGAAGCAACTTCACCCATAGCCAGGACCAACAACACATCCCTTGGTAAGTAAGTGAATTGGAGCAAATAAACTAAAACAAAGCCTTCCATATACTTTAGCACACCCCCAACCAAAAAAATGAATTTGAAGAACCAAATGAGGGAGAGCAAAACATAAAGAAAACCCAACAAGAAGATGGCAAAATAAAAGACCCCAAACCAAGAGAAACACTCCCCACCAAGAGCACAAAGAATGGGCCTCAAGAGAGGGGCAAGGAAAAGAAGGCCTCCAAACAGAGTGAGAAGAGAGCCAACAAGACATTGAAAACCAACCTCCAACCCTACTTGTCAGTCAGGGTCTGAAACATGCCAAAAGGACTCCGCAACTAACTCTGCCAGAGGAAAACCAACCACCGAAACCCCAAGCAATAAAATCACCCTAACAGAGGAAAAAAATCCCCAAAGAGGCTATATATAGCACTAAAAGCCAGTTGAGATAGAAAGAAGAGATGAGGCACAATAATGAAAAACCACTTCCAACCCAACATGCCAGTTAAGGTTTGAGATAAGGCCACAAATCTCCTCTAGCAACACCACAACAGGAACTCCACGCACCATACCAAGCCACAACACCATACCATGTTGATGCCATGTTGAATAGTTATATGATGTTAGCAAAGGAACCATAGAATGATCCATAAAAACAAGAGAGAACAATTAAATAGATCAAAACAATGCACCAAGATGCCCCCCTAAACCAATCAACTGATAATCCCCCAATAATATGTGTGGCACTTTGTATGTAGTGTGATTACAATGCCAAAAATATATTCCAAATTTATAATGCCAAGATGGATCAAAGATGAAAAAATTACAACAATATCTCAAAAAGCTAAAGATAATATCTCCCAATATGATCTATATTGAAAATGAAGCCTTCCCAAGTAGACAAAACTTCTCCAAAATGTAGTATGTCCAAGTAATCAACTAGAATGCAAAATTGCACAAATAAAAGAACCTGGAGCTAAATCTGGAAAAAGTGCATGAATAGAAATGTAGAGCTCCTCAATACCTTTCCAACACCACAAGAATCACAAAAATCAAAGATTGTGGTAAAAATTTATGAGCTCGAGAGTCCAAAAGAAGAAATCTGACTTTGATCAGCAATAAAATTCACCTGAAGAAAAATATGATAAAATGGCATGCACCACTGTGAAGTGCTCAAAACCAACTTTTCGTCGATACCTTGTTTGCAAAATTTGACACTGTATGCTCAAGTTATGATTTTTTTGAAAAAAGGGGTAAATTTGGCCAGTTGATAGTTAGCAAACACGACCCTTCTAATTTGATTTTTCAAAAAATTTGTCATTTCATGTAAAAACTAATAGATACCCAAAAATTATTCTAATGCTTCCAATGAAACCCAGAAAGCATTTTTTAATCCAAAAAGAAAAACATGTAATTTGGTAAAAAATTAAACTTCACATGGAAGGAAAAAGCTACATTGGGCTATTTTTAAAGCCATTTTTGCAAGATCTGCTCATTATCTACAAAATATAATAGATACCCAGATGGTATTTCATGATTTTAAACAAAACCCATAAATATTTTTCTCAAAAATACACCAAGAAAAAAATAGTAGTTGTTTTGGACTCAACCATGAGGTTTGTTTCACCCTAATGTGCACCCTACAAAATCTCAAGCTCGAATCACCCTCAAATGTGAGAAGGGGTATTGCAAAAATAAAGCTCTAATACCATGTTAGAGTCTCTCAAGGACTCAAGCCTCTAGGATCATCTACAGAAGTTGAAAACAACCTTCTACAGGAGGGAAAAGCAAGAACATTAAATTGCAACAATGGATGCAAGATATGCCAATATGCAATACTCAAGATTGCAATGATATATTTGACTTACACAAGTGAAAAATGTCATAATTGACTTGCTTGGATAGTTAAAATGTACATATGAAGCCTTGCTTATATAGGCAAGGATGATGGTGTAGCAACATTAAATGGTTGTCATAAGTAAATGGCATGACCAAATATTAAATAACCTACGACACAAGCATTAAATAAAATCCAACTAGATAAGATAAGTGACAACTAATGCTTAACTAGAAAGATTCTCTCATAGGACCTAAGTGGACTTAACAATGTAAATATGACCTAGATAATACTAGATAGGAAAAATACCTATTTACGCTAACAATTAATTCATCATTTTCACACTAATAATCTCTCATGATTAAATAATTTCCAATTATTTAATTAAAAATCTGAATTCCCCTCATCCTCACAATTAAATAATTTTTATATTCTTTAATTAGCTAATTTTCTTCCAACTCTCCAACTTGCACAAAGAATATTCCCTTTTCAAATTCAAATTCTTCCCTCTTATTCAAAATATCTCCAACCTATTTCCATGAAATTAGGGATATTTTGGGCTCTCATGAATCCTCAACCATTGATCTTCCTTTATCAACACTCACCTCCTTGATTTCCTCTCATCCATTGATCCTCAAATTGAATCTTGACCATTGATCAAAGTTTCCAAAATATATAAAGAAAAGCCTCTCCTCTTCAAAAAATCATTCACAATCTTCATAGCATCCTTACTCTCTAGAATTCTTGAATCATTTCTTGAGAATTATAGAACCTATTTTTTGAAATAGCCCTCTCATATCAAGCTTTTACAACAATGGATTATGTATTCAATTGAGCAATCCACATCAAAATTATGCATCAATCCACAATGGGATTGAGGGTTTGAACTTTCTAATTGTTTAATTGCTTTGAATTATGTTCAATTTCTTAGATTAAATCTTTTGATTTCTTTGCAAATTAATTCATTGAGTATGGGTTTGTATGATCTAATTTTTTTTAATTCTTAATGTTTTAGGCTCTAATTGGTTCATTCATGCTTACTTCCCCTTCCTCAGATAGTGAGTTGTTTGGGTAGCAAATTGAACTTTGGAAATTAGCTCGTCTAACCCCCTAAAATATTCAAGTTAGCAGAACAATATCAACTAGATTGATCTTCCTTTTCGACCTTAACATCTTAACCTTTCTGAATAACTTGGTAAACTTGAGGTAGATCAGGACTGCCAGTTGCTCAGGACTCTCTCGTGACCTAGAGTCTTAGAGCAGCCAGTCCCCCTCCTCTATAGTAGCCATTAGAGTTGTTAGAGAGTTATGGAGCACTCAAGTTTGACCAATTTCTATGGGCTATGGGTTAGGTTCCCATGCGAAGGCCATGTGATAATTTAATATTTTATTCCATGTTTATGGGTTGTCCACTAAGGGGGGCGTGGGTTTTTCTAGGTGGTTTTGCTTGTTATTTTGGGATACCATTTGTGGTATTCTCTCCCACAAACTTCTATATATTGGAGCCTTGAGATGGTGGTTTAGTATGACTTATTTATAGGTTATCAGAGTGATGATTTTTTTCCAGATTATAGAGAGGATTATTGTATTGATGCACTTCTTTGAATATTAATACAAACATTGGATCTCTTGGGTGTGGAGTTTTTTCCTGCAAGGGATTTTCCACATCTATCTTGTGTCACTTGTGTTGATGACTTGTGATATTGTAGATTTTTCTTTCATTGTTGCAATTTTCAATCACATAATCTTTGTATGGTTATCTTGAACACATAATTTCAGATTTGCAATTAGTTTAATAATTTCATATTGCTACAAGTTATACCTTTATTTCCAAACATTTGGTATTAGAGGCAGGTTCTGTTAAGAGAGGAACACCTTTATTTTGAGTTTTTAAGGCTTGTTGGTTGCAATGGGATCTTGTGCATTATGGATTTTGCAGATTTTTGAAGATTGTAAACCATGGATTCTACCTCTCGTTTAGATATTGAGAAGTTTAATGGAACTGGTTACGAGATGTGGAAGTTGAAGGTGGAGGATCTCCTTGAAGAGAGATATCAGTGGTTGGAAATTTCAAATGAAAATAAACTAGAATCAACATCTAATGAAGATTAGAAGAAAATGGAAAAGAAGGCAAGAGGAACCATTCAGTTGTGTCTAGCAAATTTTGTCCTCTTGAATGTTTTGGAAGAGGATAGGTGATATTTACCAAACCAAAAGTTTAACTAATAAGTTGTATCTCAAAGACATTTGTATTCTTTGAAAATGAAGGATGGTGATTCTATTGCAAAACATTTAAATTATTTTAATATGATTATAAGTCAGCTTGCATCAGTAGATGTTAAGATAGAAGAGGAAGAAAAATGTATTTTTTTGCTTTGTTATTTACCCAAATCTTGGGAAAATCTATTTGTTTCCATAAGTGGTGGTGGTACATAACCAAATATGGATAGTCTCATTGCAATACTTCTTTCATAAGAGATGAGGAGAAAGTCCATGAATGCAGGCTTGCAAGATGCCTTGCATGTGTGAGGAATGTCTGAAGAAAAAGGAGGGCCTAAAGGGGACAAGAAGAGAGACAAGTCTAAAGGATATTCTAAAACCCCAGGGAAGAGTAGAGTAAAGTGTTAGAATTGTGGTAAGAGAGGGCACATGAAGGAGTGTAGGAACAAGAAAAAGTGTTCAGATACTTCCATGAAAAATTCCTCAAAAGATGGTGATTTTATTGCTTTGTTAATTTATGCTAACACTCTTCGTGATGATGCTTGGCTTATTGATTCAGGTTTCTCCTACCATATGAATCCTCACAAGGAGTGGTTTACTTCATATTCAACTTATGATAGGGGAGAAGTTTTCCTTGGTGATAATAGCATGAAGAAGATTGTTGGTAAGGGAAAGGTAAAGTTGTGTTTCAGTGATGGAAGGGTTAAAACCCTTGATCATGTTTTACATATTCCAGGAGTTGCATGAAATTTACTTTTAGTATCCAAGTTGAATGATTTTGGAATGCATGTGACATTTGACAAGTCTAGTTGTAGGTTGGTAAGAGAGAGTTTGGTGATAGCTAAAGGACCTTGGATTGGGACTTTGTTTAGGCTTAATGCTTCCACATTTTATAACACTGCCAATGTAACTGGCACTAAAAATGCATGTATGTTGTGGCACCATAGATTGGGTCACATAAGTGAAAAAGGTCTTAAGACTATTTTGAATAAAAATTTGGTTGATAGTATTTTTTATTATTTTGTTGGTAAAAATTATTTTTGTGAGCATTGTGTTTGGTAAATTGAATAGATCATCATTTCCTAATGGGACTAATAAAGCTAAGTGATTTTTAGATATCATTCATTTAGATGTGTTTGGACTAGTGGATGTTGACTCTTTTAGAAAATTTTGTTATTATGTTACTTTTATTAATGATGTGTCAAGATACACTTGGATTTATTTTATGTATGAAAAATTTGAGGTTTTCACTAAGTTCAAGGAATTTAAACCCTCGGTTGAGAAGAAAATAGATTATAATATAAAGGTGTTGAGATTTAACAATGGGTGTGAATATTGTTCTAGGGAATTTGATGAGTTCCTTAATCATGCAGGTATTGTTCGACAAAAGACTACTCCTTATACACCTCAACAAAATGTGGTAGTAGAAAGAATGAACCGAACCTTGATGGAAAGAGCTAGGAGCATGTTGAGTGGTGCTAAGTTTCATAGATGCTTTTGGGCAGAGGCTATAAGTATTGCATGTTATTTAGTTATTAGATCTCCTTGTTCAATTCATGTTGATAAAACTCCTTATGAAGTGTGGATACATAGAAAGCCTTTTGTTTCACACTTAATGGTCTTTGGTTGTGAGGATTTTGATCATGTGCCTCAAGAGAAGTATTATAAGTTGAATCCAAAAGCACATAAATGCATCTTTTTTGGTTATGATGAGAATGTAAAAGGTTATAATATTTGGAATCCACTAACCCATACAATGGTTTTCTCTAGAGATGTGATTTTCAGGGAGTTTAAAGCTTATCATGTGAAGAACAACCAAAAGAGAAAGATAAGAAAAAAATAGTGCACTTCAAGACAAAGATTGAGAAGCAAGAAGATGCACACATGGAAGAAAAACTAGATGTATTAGAGGATGGAGAAGAAGATTGTTCAGAGAGTTCATATGATGTGCAAGATGAGCATGTAGAAGAAGAAGAACAAGATCTCCTTACTCCTACCTTGAGAATATCCACAAGGCAACAAAATCATGTTGATAGGTATAGCCCATCTAATCTTTGTTGTGTATTTTATTTGTTGAGTATCAACGATGAACCTAGATCCTATAGGGAGGCTCTTTCTTCAAAAGAAAGTGAGTCTTGGATGCATGCCATGTAGGAGGACACGATGGCTTTGGATAGTTGTGATACCTGGGATCTTGTGATTTTTCCCAAAGGAAGGAAGCCCATTGGTTTCAAGTGGGTTTTTAAAAAGAAATTTTGAGCAGATGGTCAGTTAGAGTGGTACAAGACTAGATTGGTGGCCAAGGGCTACTCCCAGAGAGAGGGATTTGATTTCAGTGAAATTTTCTCTCTTTTTGCTAAGTTAACTTCTATTAGATTCCTATTATCTATTGTTGCTTCTTATGATTTTGAAATAGAGAAAATGGATGTTAAAACTTCTTTCTTGTATGAGGATATTAAGGAATAAATTTATATGTGACAACCTAATGGTTTTGTTGTGAAAGGAAAGGAACACTTGTTTTGTTGGTTAAAGAGATCTTTATATTGTTTGAAATATTCACCCAAGATGTGGTACCAAGATTTTGATGACTTTGCATTAAATTTTGGTTTTGTTAGAAGGGAGGAGGATCATTGTGTTTATATTAAGGTTATTGATGATCATATTCTAATCATTGTCTTATATGTTGATGACATGTTGTTTATGGGTAATAGCAAGGTGATGATTGAGGAGCTCAAGGCTCAACTTTCTAGAAAATTTGATATGAAGGTTTTGGGGGCTGAAAAATATATTCTTAGGATGGAGATCAATAGAGATCGGGTTCACAAAAATATTTGGTTAAGTCAGAGTAAGTCTGATACTATTTTGTAGAGGTTTAATATGCATGACTATAAACTAGTAAATATTCCATTTTTGGTTGGTACTAATTTGAGTTTAGACATGTTTCCTAATTTTGATGATGATTTTGAAGAGATTTCTAATGTTCCTTATGCTAATGTCATCAGTAGTTTGATGTATGCAATGGTTTGCACTAGACCAAATATAGCCCAATCAGTGGGAGTTTTGAGCAGATTTATGTCTAATCCTAGTAGAGAGCATTAGACTTTTGTTAAGAGGGTGTTTCAATATTTGTGCAGTACTTTAGATTACTGTTTGGTTTATCATGGTACTGATGATGTGGATAAGTCATTGGACATATAGGGTTTTGTTGATACAGATTGGGCAGGTGACTTGGATAGTCAAAGGTCCACTAGTGGCTATGTTTTTACTTTGTTTGGAGGTGTAGTTAGTTGAATGAGTAAGAATCAACCTACAGTTGCATTATCCACCACCGAAGCAAAGTATATGATAGCTACACATGCTTCTAAGGAGGTGGTTTGGTTGCAAAGACTTGATAATGGCATTGGTTTTGATTGTAGGATAGTGAGGATTGGATGTGACAGTTAGAGTACCATATGTTTAGCCGAAAATCCAATGTATCATGCTCATACTAAACATGTTGATGTTCAATATCATTTTGTGCGAGAAATGTTGAGAATAGTAAGTTTTTTATTGAGAAGGTTGACACCTTGGATAATGTTGCAGATTCTCTCATGAAACCTGTTGGGTGAATATTTTGTAATTCCTTTAATAATTACAAAATAGGAGTTTTAGCCATAGCTATGATGAGAAATGAACCTCTCCTCTCATAAAGGGGAGGCTCCCTTCATATTGCTCGATAAAATAAACTTCAAACTAAAATAAGAGATGTACATTATGATTATACATGGGGGGTGTCTCCATTAGCATATTCTCTTTTTTTAGAATAAGGGAAACAAATTATAATAATATCCTTAAATAAAACTAGTTGGAGTAATAATGGTTGATACTCACTTTTGTTAAATGTAGGAATAACAAGAACAAATACCAGCAAATGATAGTAACTTAGAAAGTCTATAAAAACATAAAGTATTATGTCACTTCCCACAATGGTTCCAAAAGTAACGGTAAGATCACATGAACAATAGCAATAACTTACAACTCAAAGACTCCAATTTATTCCCTATAATGATTCAAAGAGTAACACATGCAACAAGTTGTAGCTCAAAGACTACACGTTCTTAACTAGATTCATATACAAGAATGTAATTAACAATTGCAACTCAAAGACTACATGTTCTCAACCCAATTCATAGAGGAACTACAAATGCAATATAATAGCACAAAGTCTATCATTATTGAATCTAAATTCCCTTTCAATAAAGAAACAACATGCTACTTAGAAATCAACTTCAAGATAATATGACAAGAATGACGTAAGAAAACTCTCACATATAACAAACATGATCCAAAAAAAAGGTTGGAGGAAACCTACTTCTTTTATTGATCAAAATTTCATTTTTCTCATTCAAATCAAAGATTATAATTGTACTCTTCAAAATGGCAGCATCTAGTTTCAAAAGATCAAAAGGTCCCTACTACAAAAGAACTCCCTCATATATATAGAGGAGAGTTGAGAGTCAATCAAGGAAAAGAAAACCTAATTTTGACTTATTCAACAAGAGAGTCCAATTTTTTTTAGGAATTCTCTATTTTTACATGTAATTACAATTTTGAAAATGACATGTAAATTCTCCGTAATGAATTACATAAAGCATAAAATAATGAAAAACTAAAACGAGGCATATTCAATATTCTCTATCATCCTTCTCCATGAAATCTTCATACTTCTTCATGATCTCCTGAACTTCATCATTATCTAGCCCTGAAGTATATTTGAAGATGGCAAGGACTCTTGTAACATAATCCTTCATGATATTGCAAGCCTTTTCGTGCCTTCCTAAAAGAACTTTAAGGTTGTCCAAGGTTAATTGAATATTCAGTAACTTATCCATCAAATCCATTGAGAAGGCTTGATCTTCGAACTCCTTCAAGATCATCTTGGTAAATTCTTGGACAACTGTATTTGAGGAAAGGACCCTTTGGTTATCATCAAACAACTTACAAGGAAGCTCTTCGATCTTATTGAAAAGTTGCATATCATTATTCTTGTTGAATTCATGAGCAATTTGCAAGTCGTTGATTAGATCTATGATGATGTTTACTTTGTGTATCATGGTCTCTTTAATCTCTACATACATAGCTCTATTGGGAATCATCCCAATTACCGCTAAGGAATCCAATTTGAACTTTTTTATTTTTACCCAAGCCTACAAACTATTTTCCATTTCTTCCTTTTCTTGAGAAAAAGCATCACCAGTTTTGTCTAACTCTTTCCTTATGCTTTCCATCTTTTCCAATTTTTCCACAGCAGATCCCAATAGTTATGTATTTTGTGCAATCATTTAGTCTAGGAACTCACTAAATACTCTACCCCTTGTATGCACTTTTTCCACATTTTGGGATGACTAGATCCTCAATGCTCATGGCCACAAGTTCAACTAACTTAGAAGACTCGGTAATCTTTTGGAGTACTATAGTTAGTTGTTCTACCTTGGCTTTATATTGGTCTTTCACCTTTTTGACTTCATCAAATTTCTCGATGAGAGAATTCAATGTGGATTGAGCATCTGCCTTAGCACTCTCATGAGTATTAATCTTCCCTAAATAAACTCTTGTGATAGAGTAATCAAAGATGTCCTCCTCTTCCAAAGTCTTGTCAGGAGGAGGTTGTGCCACCTTTGCATACCTGTAACCTTCTTTATCAAATAACAACCTAGAAAGGGTCTTGGCCCTTTTTTTGGTTTTTGTTTTCACAAGTGCTAGTTGCCAAAAATTGAATTCATCTAGGGAGATGACTTGCTTCTTCATCTTAGGTGTTTGAGATGAGAGCCAAGGTAGAAGTGGTGAGATCTCTTCTAGATTAGAATCCATGTTTTGAGTCATCATTGTTGCACTCACAAAATTTGTTGTAACAATAGGAGTAGTGTTAGTCAAAACAGTAGTAGGAATCTCCACACTTGACAATTGTATGGACTCAAACATTAATTTTTCTAAGTCGGAATGAAAATTTATATTAAAAAAAGGTGATGAGAGACTTGGCAGAGACATAGGTGATCCTAACACATTGTCCAAACCATGTATAGAAATTTTAAAGATAGACCCTGAGGAGGGAGACAAATGGATGGATTGAACTGACACTATAGGAGCAACATTGACAGTAACTACAGGAATAAATATGGCAACATGAACAATAGAAATTAGTGAAGAAACATGAGGAAAAGTATGGATAGATACAATTAGAGAAGAAGAGACAAGTGGTTCATCTGAAATGTTCTCATGAGGAGATACTCACTCTTCCTCGTGTTGTTTTTCTTCTTCTTCCCTTTCCTCTTGAGTAGATTCTTCTTTCCCCTTAGTAGATCGCCCCTTTATAACTATTTTTCTCTTTTTCTTAGCACCTTTTACAACAAACGTGATCTTTGGATTAGAAGGCTTGCTAGAACTAGTAGCATCACTTTTATTCTTCATCCTTATTTCTAACTTCTTACCTGTAGGATTTGGTTCCTCTTCCTTTGATCCAATGAGAAAGTGTTTCAATGTAATTACCCTCTCTCCTAACCACACATTTGTGTTAGCAAGAATTGGTTCAAACCTTCCTCTAATTGAATTTACCTTTTTCTGTGACCACTCGATCCTTGGTAGAGGATATCTCGCAACATTGTTCTTTTCATAGGTAGGATCTAGGATATATCCATCATCTTCTATTCCTTCAAGAATATCAACCAATTCAAGCTCTTCAATCCACTCCAATGTCAATCTACAGTAATCCAACTTCCTTATTTTGTCCTCTGTCTTGTAGTCATCCCACACATCCTCAATTCTATGCACATGCATGTGAGCTTTCTTGATCATGTCTTTCATGCAGCAATAATCAATAATCAAATATCCTTTTGAACGTCTTCAAAGTGACTAATTGCATCTCAGATTCAATGACCTTAGCCTTTGAGATTTCTAGAATTGAATATCTACCAATTTTCAAGGGAAAATTGAAACCTAGCTTGTAAAAATTCTAAATGTTTACTATGGACTACCATTATCTGTCTACATAGCTCCATTGAGACAATTTTGTTGTTGGGGTACCTTGGGAGCATGTATTGATATCCCACGAAGCAACCAATCCTCAAGTATGTGAATGTTGGAAACTAAAGGTAGAGGAAACCATACTTATTCACCACTACCCAAACTTCATCAGAAACCCTTATCCTTTCCAACTCAAGATCAAATGCACACATGAATGAAGCAAAGAAATCATCATTCACTCTTTTGAAATGGTGAATGCTTCCATCAAGAGTAATTTGTGGAAAATACTTGTACACTGGAGTCAACCTTCTATTTCCTTTTGTAGTGAATCCAGGAAAATCCCTTATCACAACAACAACATACACCAAGTAGGATGTCATGTAGAACTCAAGTGATGTATGTACTTTGGAAAAAATTTCATGAACTACATCACTAATTTGTTGACCCAAAAAGATTTTTTGTTTTCCTCTCATTATGATTTTGATGTATAAATACATCCAATCTTGGAATGTGGATGAGGTAGGAAAACCCTGCACTCTACTAAGAAGAGTGATCAAATCGTTCACCTCTTTGATGAAATCGCTAAAACTCTTAGGCCACCTTGAGACAATCTACCTTGGGTTCTTCAACCATTTGTTGTTAATCATCCTCTTGGTGGTATGTGGATCTCTATCATATTCTTCTTGTGCAAATTCCTTGGTGATATATACATAGGAATCAATACTTGGACATATGAAAGCTTTATCAAGGAACTCTACATCTAACCTTATGACCACATGTTTGTTGCCATCCCTGACACTTTGGTTTTCTTGATTGTAATGTGTTGCAACCTAAAGTACAAACTCTAGATTATGTGCAGCTATAGGGAAAACTGCTACCATCTAAATATTGCTTTGAACTATACGCCTCATGCCATCATTTAATGGTTGCTTATGAGTTCTTTCCACAAACTTAGACATGCCAACATGTCTAATTTTAGTATCCTTAATCTCATCAATTTTTGATGACACTAAAGTGACCAAAAATACACCTTGATATTTATACTTCATTACTTTTTCCTTTCTTGAAGGATATGTCATTTGAGGATCAACTAGCAAAGAAGGTAATCTTGTAGGAACACGGATGTGAAAATCTCAAAATACATGCACAATAAACTACATGACAAAGTTCATCATTTTGCAATATTAGAAAAGCTTACATAGTTGGGATTTGCAAGAAAATTTAGAGTGATTGCATGAGCTTGGAGGGCTTAAGTGTGATGGAAGCGAAAACTGAAGTGAAAGAAGGAAATTGGGAAAAATGGAAAAATTTCCCAATGTTAGGATTTAATTTTGCAAGAATGGTGTAAGGTCGTTGAATTTTAGCACCATTGCAAGTGGTTTGATGCATTTGTGTACTTGCACTAAAAAATAGAATTTTTACAAGTGGATTTGATGTATGTAAAAATATTTGCAAAATCACTAAAAATTAGTGACATTGTAGGTGGAAGAAACTTTATTTGTGCAGAGTTAGAGAAAAACTATGACTTTACATGTGGTTAGTTCAACTTGAGTGCATGATCATTATTTTTCCATGATCCTATGTGTGGGGTAGAACACTTGTGTAAGATCGCTAAAATTTAGCGACCTTACATATGGGTCGAATTTTGTTTAAGTGTTTTAAAGTGTGAAAGAATTATGTTCTAACACTTATAATTAGCGCTTGATGTTGGGTCGGTTAAATTCACCGACCCTACATCCTTACAACAAGTTTATAGGCAATAGCGGTAGAAAACACCACTTGTGAATATAAAATTTTGGGTCTTAAATTCAATGCTCGGGTGGTAAAAATTACCGCATTAACATTTTGGTGTGAACAACATATGAAATATTGGAAAAAATTGCTAACATTGCATGTGAAAATCTTGGTTTGAAAACAATAGTGCTAGGTCGAAGAAAAATACCGACCTTGCACATCTTAGTATAAGTCGCTTCAAAGGTCACACCTCGAACCTTAAAACTTGAAATGCACATTCAAGGTATGTTCAAACCGTGAAAAATGATGTCGTTTCATGGAAGGCCAATAGGAAAGTTTCAGAAGTTTAAGATAGACCTTATGTCCATTGTGGAGTATAATACCCGTGATGTATAGAGGGTCACAGAGGTTTAATCACATAAAAATTCAAATGATACCTTGAAATTTATAGGTTCATATCTTAAAATGAAAAATAAAATGTGGGATTTTAACACACAAACCCATGACGAGGGTCTAAGGGGATGAAAACTAGGGTTTGCAGACATGGAACATAACAAAGTGCAAACAACTTTGTAAAAAGTAAACAAATATTCAAAAATACATAGCTCAAAAATCAAAATGATTACTTTACAAATGTAAAATGTAACTAATAAACCCTAGACATTTGAAACAAAAAGAGAAATATGAAAACAAGACATACCCGAAGGAAAAGTCAAGGTCAGAAACCCTAGTCGAAACAACAAAAAATCTATTCAAAATTCGAGTGCAACTGAACTCAAAAGATTCAATCGAACTCATGAAGAAGGGAGGAAGAAAAAAGAAAAAAAAATGAAATGAAAAAGAAAAGAGTTAAAACTGATTTAAAACCCAATCTAATACACCATTAAAAAAACATTAATGACGAACTCGTGTGAAGCCTGGGTTTGTAGGAGTAGAAAAATTTGATGATATTGCAACTTTTAGAAGTTTGATAGATGACATGCAGGGTTGGTGAATCACAACTTTTATTTTTTACATTAAACATGTAGAGGCACTAAAATTCAACACCCCTACATGAGCAAAAAGTTCTAACTCTGAAAACAAAGTTTTACAACTTAGTTTCTTTTACAAATTTTGATGAATCAAAAATGCTTAATGCTCGAAATGACATTCTGAGGCTAGGGGACCATGCACAAGAGCAAAAATGATCTACCTCGTTTTGTGTGCTTAGAGTGTGTGGGCTACAAAATGGACGAGTTTTGTAGGGGTTACCCCATAAATTAAGCTCAGCTGAATTCGAGGATAAAAAGCCAATGACCACGAATAAGTTCTCTCAGTGCAGGAAGGCCATGGGCCTTGATCACTATACTTGATTATATATTTTATTTGTATCTCATGGTTGTAATTGCAATGTATAATGTCAAGTGGGAGAATGTTAGGATAGGTGACATTATAATTTATATCCTAAGTTGATTTATGTGTCCCCACATTGTTTGGAAAGTGTTCTAGGGGACATGAGGGACAAAATATTTATTATTTATTTTCCTATGACGAATTGTAATTGCATTCAAAGAGGTGGACCCATTATGGTGGTGGTTACAAAGCATCTTGGAGGCATATTCCTCTTGGGTGTCCAACTTTGTGGGTGGGTACCACTTTAGTGTGCATGTCCTTGCATGTTATTTGCATATTTTACATGTTATTGCATGGTTGGGTGTGAAGGTTTGCATGTTAGTGCATGTTCATGCATGTAGCCGTCAAAGAGTTATTGAGCACTCAAGTTTGACCAATTCCTATTGGCTATGGTTAACACACCCATGTGAAGGCCATGTGATAATTTAATATTTTATTCCATGTTTATGGGATTTACACTAAGGGGGTATTGGTTTTTCTAGGTGGTTTTTCTTATTTTTTTGGGATATAATTTGTGGTATTCTCTCCCACAAAATTCTATATATTGGAGCCTTGAGATGGTGGTTTAGTATGAGTTCTTTGTAGGTTGTTAGAGCAACGAAGTGTTGCTGGATTATAGAGAGGATTGTTGTATTGATGTACTTCTTTGAAGATTAATACAAACATTGGATCTCTTTGAGTGTGGAGTTTTTTCCTACATGGGTTTCTCCATGTATATCTTGTGTCACTTGTGTTGATGACATGTGATATTATAATTTTTTCTTTCATTATTGCAATTGTCAATCACATAATCTTTGTATGATTATCTTGAACACATAATTTCATATTTGCAATCACTTTAATAAGTTCATATTACTGAAAGTTACACCTTTATTTCCAAACAAACCCAAGTCTACACTTGATATGCTCTACATATTTTACATGGTTGATTGTAAGCCTACTTTGACTCCATTTCTATCAGGGGTCAAACTTGAGGCTAAGTGTTCTTCACCCTTGGTTGATGGAACTTTATACTGACAACTTGTTGGGAGTCTCATTTACTTGACTCATATATATAAGACTCAAAATTTCATATGTTGTGGGCATGGTCTCACAATTCATGCAAGGGCCACATGAGTTGCATTAGAAAGTAGCTTAGCAGAACATCCACTATGTTCAGGTTTCTCACAATTATGGGATTTGGTACACAATAGAAATGGATATTAAATTGTTAAGACACATAGATTTCAATTTGGTGGGTGATGATCAAGATCACAAGTCTACTTAAAGGTATTACTTATCACTTGGTTTTGGTCCAATCTATTCACCAAGTATAATAGGTGTACACCATCAACTCAAGCTATATGGCTTCAAATGGAAAATCCCCTAGCTCTAATGACAGAAGGAAATCACTAATAAATAACACAAGCTATGGACCCCTACCAATGAGAGCATTATAGTTTATATAATGTGAATCTATGACAAGAAGAGAAGGTTCAAATTCTAATGCAATCATATCTTAAGGGGATGTTGATCTTAATTTTTTTGGATATAAATTATACAAAGTGATGTTAGGATGTATTCATCCTTGGTGATGACACCCAATTTATCACTCCAATCTAATCATGCTACCTTAAGGTAAAAAAATACTCAAGGTTGTATAATAATCGAGTGTTGAGAAGCCCGAGATAGACTTCTCACCATTTTCATACTCATCCAATACCCATCATAATAAAACAACCTCATTAAAGAGATTATCTCCACCCAAACTAAGTTGGGGAGTCGAATAAAAATATACAATCTTGCTAACAAGTGGAATTTGGGGAGTCAAATAAAATAAGTACAAGTATTCCAAACATGATATTAACACTATCATGTGCCCAAATGCACTAATATAAACTCAAATAAAAATCCAATATTATACTCACAATAAGTGACTAAATCAATAGTCCTCATAGATTAAAACATTGAGGCACTCTAACATGTAATCTTAGATATTACTACTTTATTAGAATAAAAAATGCCACTTTACAACCATACTAGTTTTAAGCTCACTAAGAATACAATACAGTACTAAAAAAAATAGAAATAGATGTAAACATTAATATAATCCATCCTAACCATATAGACAAGCAAAGCATCCCATAGAAAAATATGTTGACTTCTAACCATTCATATAGTCAAAGTACAATATATAACATATTATAAGCATGCACCTTAGGTATGGGCTTTAGAAAATTAGATAAAAGGACATTAATTTTCAAAACACTCTTTTATAGTCTTCTATTGGATTTATCATATTTTCTCTTTGTTCTAGCTTTTTGATGTTAGTATAAAATACTAATAAAACTAATGCAAGAGCACTCAGGGTGTAAGAGCAATCTTACATCACCCAAAAGATGTTTCTTTTTGAGTAAGGGCTAAATTTGGCAAGTTACTATTTTTATTAAGTTTATATTTATGCACGTATGGACACAAAATATTACACGGACCTCAAAAATGGTGAATTGAAGCCAATGGTGAAGAAATCACTTCAATATCATTTGTCATTTGTGAGATATCAAAATTTCAATTTCCAAAATCCTATTAAAATATTCAAAGTCAAATTTGAAGAACTTGGACTCCGGATGGGCCCAAAAATTGGCCAAAAATCAAAATATACTCTTTAGTACTATTTTTAAACAGCTATCTTCTTGAGCACTTTCCAATAATATATTATAATTGAAAATACAACTATCGAATCAAAAGTTACGATCATGGGAAGTTGTACCAACAAAATTAATAAAATTTCAAAATATCTTCTTAAGGGGGTTACACTTTCCATAATATGCTAGGGCGGTTACACATTCTAGATAAAGGAGGCGAATGTAGGTTACAAAGAGGAGAGTAGAGTAGATTGTAGCTCCATTTTGTAGATTTGTGTAATCAGAAAGCCCATATAGTGGTAATCTGTAATTTTCTAAATGTTGTAATTTTTTTATTTTTTTTGGAGATAATAGAATGCTAAATGTTGTAATTTTTTTTTTTTTTTTGGAGATAATAGAATGCTGGTGATTCCTTTTTACATTTTTGACTATTCATTCTTTGTTATCGTTGTGATTTTGGGTTTGTAAGGGGATTACCCTTCATCAAAAAGCCCTTTATTATAATATAGGCATAAATAGGAAGTCATTAATTTGATCATACTTCAAAATATGTAAACTAAGTATGGTTTCCTTTTTGTGAGGATTTAACCAACTTGATGGTGCACCCTTTAAAAAAATCCAAAAGAACCCATTTTATAAAATAAAATTTATTGTACTCATAAAGATTTTTTTTTTCTAGATAGTAGTTTCACTTTGATTTTTAATTTATCCTTCATGTAATTTCTCAAGAATACTTTTCCAAATCAGACAATAATAAAAATCCAAATTCCAAATTCATCCAATTTCATGTAATTTCTCAAGAATACTTTTTGAAATCAGACAATATATATTATGTATAGTCATAATTATGTAAATTCATTCAAACAAAAACCCATTACAAGTATAAACCTATTTTACTAAAAAAAATTCTTCATAATTATTTCTACACTAAATTTTCTAACATAATATATAGTTTCAAACACCATTAAATTTCCAATTGAAACATTAATTTTAGACTCTTCTTAGTTTTAAAATTATTCATAAATTATTTTAGAGAAGTTTCAAATTTAAATTCATATGGTTTCTTATCTCTTTTTAAAATTTCTCTACATTTATTTCTACATAAGAGTCCTAAATTTCTTCATCTACTTAATCTAGTTTTTTGACAATTTATTTTCAATAGAGTTTTCAAATCATTCTATTTTTCTAAAATCATGATCTTTTCCAAAAAACAGTGAAAATTTGTATAGCCAATTCAATGTTGAATTTGATTTTTTAATTGAAATTCAACTTAATAAGAGTTTGAATGGCTATTTATATTCAAAATGTATATATTTTTTGACACTTCAATATGTCACATTTTTTTTAAAAAAAATTCATCCTGCCTACAAATGAAAACCAAAAGAATTGACTCCTTACAACATTAACAAAATTAAATCATTTGTTCTCCTTTGAGTATAAACTGATTGAGAAAGAAATCAAACCTGTTTCAAACAAGTGCTCTGCGTGAGCTGGAGTCCCTGCCTTAACCAGGTCTGTTTGTAGGGAAAACAGTGTACTGAGTATTTTGGAGTTGGTCTTTGATGATTGCTTTTGGGTTTTTGCAATTGTCTTCATCTGTTTGTAGGGAAAACAGTGTTATGAGTATTTTGGAGTTGGTCTTTGATGATTGCTTTTTGGTTTTTGCTATTGTCTTCATCATTCGTAGCATCTAGATCATGGACTGCGGGAATGAATTGATGGATCTATTTTCAAATAACTTGTCCCCACTCTGCTCAATCCTTCAACCCCATAGACTTCCTGACACAACCATTTCAAAAGCATACAAGTAATTGTCTCTACAGATAAAATAGTCTTTAGTAGAGAATTTGTAGATGAGAAGAGAACCCTTTCTTCTTGAATAGTTGTAAACCTATTGATGGTTTTGTATGGCTAATTGAAAGCATATACATGTTGTAGCAACTTGGAATCTACTGATCAGATGCCTGGTATTGAATAATTGGTAGATACTAGAGATACTTAATTCCTTACGAACTAGGAGAGCTTTGTCTCTGTTTTAGCCAAACAAAAGCATTATGTAGAACTCTCATTCTATTGTATGCTTATGATCACATATATTGCATCAGGCAGTAGTACAAGTGTCATTTCATTTAAGCCTAAAAAATACTATACTTGTAAGCTATAACAGATCAAAATTTCCATACAACAATAATAGTCATTAACGTGGTTGTTAAATAAATGTCACCTGAAATACCATTGACTCTATGATACATCGTTAGAATGAGATACCGAGAGAAGAATTAAAGCTATCACTTCTAAGACAATTGGAAAAAGAGGACATATAGTGCATAGCTCTGAACTGCAAGAGATGTTGGGTAGTAAATTTACTATTAGGCTTCAAAAATTACAACTGACCAGAAAACACCCTCCCCTCAAAGACTATATATGTTATACTCATTTGAGCAAGAAACTTTTTAGCAGAGCCATCACCGCCTTCAAAACTAAAAACAGAAACCAATCTTCCAACCCAAAGCCTCTACAAAAAAGAGCCACTTGTTTTATATATATAAAAGAAGATAATATGACCGGTTGCTGTGAAAGAAACAAGAACAAGGAGAGGAGCTAATATTGCGGGCACCAAGGATAGACCATGGGAGAAACTTTAACATCAGAAAAGAGAACACTTTATAATACCAAAAGTGATGTACAAAGAAGGTAACGATTATCACTTCTCCTATTGAGATTTCAACTAAATTAGATTTGTCTTCCTCAAAAATTATGCAATATCTACTGCTTAACAAAAACATGCAATCTCAAAAGTAAACCTGGAAATATCCACTATTGCAATAAAATTTGAAAATGAGAGTCAACTGTTCACTGCTCTAAGATGCCTGAAAACTACAAAACATGATGCTTTCTAACTGATACACTTTAAGCACTGCTGCAACCATACACATGGAGGAGCTTGTATAGAGCAATGGACAAAGAAAATTTTATAATGCAAACCGAGTTTGGAATTTTTGATGCAATTATTCCTCAGGAGACAAACAAAAATCACCCAGTTAGTCCTTTTAGTCCTTTCATCTTCACTATCATTCAATCAATTTCTTCATGCTGAATGATATCGTCATAGCATGCACTTGTATTCTAGAGAAAAGATGCATATGCTGCAAGAACATCACTGGAACAAAAGCAAACTGAAACAAAAGAAAAAAACAATATCATTAGTAGAGATTTGACATAAGACATCTGAACACAAAGAAAAAGGATTCACTTCTCAAAACAAACCCAAGTCATGTAATTGAGCTGTGTATGGAAAAATAAATAAAACAATATGCATTGTGTAGCATAAGCATACTTGAACTGTTGCACTAATCTGGATGGAAGATAGAGACTTGCTTTATTTTTTGATGGACATGTACCAAATGAATATTTGCAGATGCTGATTCCTATTTCACATGATGATTGGCTTGAGTGTTAACTTTCACAACCTTGACCTGTATATTTCTAGGTGCCACTTATATATATATATATTTTAAATACTTAGCATGGAATCGTTTGACATGATAAGGTGATCATTTAAAAAGCAAGCAAGTCCATGAGTTTTAAATTGGAAAAATTAAAGACTAGCATGCGTTTGCCAGGGGAAATGGCACATGCTTCAGAAATTTGATAAAACACTTAATTCAAAGTGGAAATAGGGCACTTCTTTTGGGTGCAATTTGTGTGTGAGGATAAATATATGAAAGAAAGGACAATATCATATGCAAGGCAAGATAAAATTAGTAAAAATATGTTTGCGAGGGAAACTACTTACTGTTGGCTTGGCTCTTCTTCCTGTAAGAGGAAAAAGACATGTCTAGCTCCACTACCTAATATGACAGCACATACCGATTTGGGGGCTGCATGTAGTTTTTCAAATCTAGGCACCTACAAGGTTTGCAATCACAAGTCAAAGTTTTGCCATAATTATTACAAAAGAATTAACTTTTTACATCAGAAAAATGAAATTAAAAAAACTATAAGTTGTGATATCTAGCTATGATAACAACTATCTGCTTATAATACTATCTATAAAAGGAAAGAAAACTAAGTGAATTAGAATACCTGAAGGCAAGGAAACTTAGTGAATTAGAATACCGTTGTCAATCTTGTCTCCAGACTTGTGGGTAAACTAGTCATTTGTACATAGCAGGTGAAAACAAAGCTCCCCTAAAATGCAACAAAGCTGGGAGAAACCCCTTTCTAGTCCATGTATTGTTCAGATTTGGAAAAATGTTAGAAATGGAGAAATAATATGAATACACAGAGATAATTACAATTGAAATGAAAAATGACAGATATTTTGGAATGAACATATAACATTATGAATGAATTCAAGATTGATGATACACATAATAATCCATTTCAAGTTGTCTAGAAAGTTTCAATAGTGTCACTCTAGGGAGCCTAAAATAGCATGTTCAACAAAGGCATAATGCAGAAGATGTGTGCACCAAAAAATAGGGTACCTAGATCCCTGTTTCTCCAAGTAACCCAAAGGGGAAAATGTGCATTCCCAAGGAGTTCACAACTGCTAAAAATGAATAAAAAGAAATTGTGCAGCCAAAGGGAAATTAGAGCTCTACCACTATCACTCCAGAAAGGTCAAACTGCAGACTCAATAACAGAGAAGCCTACTTTTTTCTTTGGCCATGCCTACTTTTTTTAATAATAGTCATATTTGTCATTCAATAGTTTTGAGTTCCTCTAAATGAGGATACATGCAGGTCTCATTGTCATGGGTGTTACTCATCTTTTGCATCAACTCAAAACTGCTTTATGAATTCTGGCTTCTTAGCATGCAATTTTGGGCTTCCTAGGGTGACAGTGATAGAGCATACTTTTCTTCTTGTTGGCCATGGCTGCATTTTCCAATTAAAGTCATGTTTGTTTTGTTAGCATATTTGAGTTCTTTAAAATTACAATGGATGTCTCCAAAAAATCAACTTCTTCAATTCTTGTTTTCCTAAATGCATTTCAACCAGTCATGCATTTTGTCAAACAGTTCACCTGCATTGTCTATGCTTCCACATTTTGCATATAAATGATGCAATGATGGGTAATTTGAACCTACTAAACAGAGTGTTTTCGGTGAGCTGATTTTAGTATTAAGGCTTCTCAGTACTAGCGCTAGACAATGATATATTTGTTTATCCCATGGTTTGTGGCATTTATTTTATTAAAGCGGAATTTCTGGGTGGTTTCTCCAAATTTTTGATTGAATCGCATGTTTTTTCCTATGGTTTTTTGTTTTTTCATTTAGAAATTGTTGTTGCAACGAATCAGAAACGAAGGGAGAAATTTTTTGGATCAATTTCTAATGTTTTTGTTGTGTGAACGTGTCTTTGTTGCGAGGTTTGTGAGCAGGTGGCATTGTTGAAAGTAGGTCATGTGGCTTGTTTATGCTATCACATTTTGCATACATGGGCTCGATTTTTTCTTTCTAGATGCATTTCAACTAGTGTTTCATTTTGTCAAACAGGCGGCTCCATTTTCTATCTTCTGCATTTTGCATATAAATGATGCAATGATGAGTAATTTGAACCTGCTAAAGAGAGTGATGTTGTACTATGAGACCACATTTCTTTGAGGCATTTTTTCAAACAGTTCATTGCCTTGTCTATGCTAATGCTCACTATTATGCTTTGATAGATTTTTTTCAAGCATTCATAGCTTGTTTGAAAGAACTTGTTTTAGGCTTTTAGCCATAGCAGCAAGGCACTGACCTATTTGATAAAATGCTTTGGTAGACATGTATGAAAAATGTGGTAGCATAGACAAGGAAATTAACTATTTGAAAAAATTGGCATAATCATCCCTAACATTCAGGGTTATGATCTCCTAGGGCATCTAAGACTTAATTGAATATAAGAAGATGATTAATAGAGATGCCAAAATATTGGAGGAGTGGAAAAGGTCTCAGGATATGAGCAAAATGATGCCTTGTCAAACCCAATAAAGCATAGATCTTAAAATTCCAAGAGCAATTCTTGAGTTTCAGCTCTTTATAATTATGCAACTGAATAACTATGAAAAAAAAAAATTTAATGTTTTGTCCACACAAATATATATCTATGCATGTACATATTTATGTGTATGTGTGTGTGTTTGTATACATATTTGTCATGCCCCACCATCCCAAAAATCCAGGGAAATTTAACAGTCCTGAAAGAAGGTCCCCTTGTCGAGGGAACTCAAATAAACATATAGAATGACTTACAAGAAACATTACACAGAGTAGATTCAGTGCACTCTCTTGCATTCTTCTAGATCTTACTCTCTGCACATATTCAATCAGATCTCATATTTGCAGTGTCAAAGTGTTGTTCCTAAGCAGATCTCAACATACATGAGTTTACCCTGATGCATGACATTATTAGCATATTATTGCCTCAAGTAAGATATAGCGGGCTCAAGAATGAATGCCACTCAATATAAGCATGCATGATTGATGTGCTATTATATTTAATATGCATGTATCATTTGATCATGCATCACATTGTAACACCAAGTAAATCCAATGTTGAAGTCTACATATTTCAATTTCTTACAAAAGAAAATGACACATGAACATATAATTCTCCCAGATAAGCTGAAGATGAAATTACAATGTACATACACCATTACAAAAGTAATAACAGTTTTCTTTTAAAAAAGCACCACTGAAAAAACCTACAATCCAAATTTTTTGAGAAATAGAAATCCTTTGAAATAAAGTTAGCCCATATGTGGATTAAGAGAGATATGGTGGGGTCAAGAACACCATAGCAACTAAACCTGACATAACTCCATGTAAAGTAAGAAATATTAGCAGAATGCTTACAGGCAAGAATTTTGTTCCATCCAAACAGGAAATCTCAACATATAACAAGATGTCATGATGCTGGGATGGTCATACTCACTCTTTTTTCGCTAGAGCTACCTCACTGGTAGAACCAGACCTGTAATCATGAAGAATGTTATAAATAGCTATAGCTGATTCATGCAGCTCTTCTGTCGATATTTCACCATCCAGGAATTCTGAGATAATAGTGAGAAATTCCTCATATGTCTTTCGAACTTCAATTGGTGCTGCATTACAAAACAAGGTAGATTCAAATGCATGTTAGCAAAGCATTAAATCAAAAATTAAAATGAAACAAAAATATTGGAATCCCCTTTAGATGAAAGCTATGGTATGATATCACTATTTAAGTGAGACAAGATGGCCGGTTTAGTGATCAAGGTGGAATAGTGTCTACTCATTCTACTGTGACAGATCTCTCTGGTTTATTTGTAATGTCTATACTACCCTATTGGCAAGGAAAAAGAGTCTCTTTGGATGTCATCTGAAAACTATGCAACCATTGAAGAATTGCGAGTTAAATATATTTTAAGGAAAAATATTTTATTATTGCATTGATTTTGTAAGCATGCAAAATTATAATAAATATAATTATTAAAAAAGGACTTCAAATACAATTATTCTAATGCATGCAAATCTTCAATAGATTGTTGAATGGATATGCTCTAAATAATGTCGATATGTGGTTGCCCTCATTTTGTTAGTGTAAGATTATTAAATTGACAACATAATATTGCAGAGTTGCTATTGTGCTTTGATAGATTTTTTTCAAGCATCCATAGTTTGTTTGAAAGCACCTGTTTTAGACTTTTAGCCATAGCAGCAAGGCACTGAACTGTTTGATAAAATGCTTTGGTAGACATGTATGAAAAATGTGGTAGCATAGACAAGGCAATGAATTGTTTGAAAAAATGTCTCAAATAAATGTGGTCTCAGTGATGGAATGCCATGACAAGCCATAGACATGGCAGTGAACTGTTTGGAAAAATACCTCAAAGAAATGTGCTCTCAGAGGAAACAAGATAATTAATTATCTTGGTGGATGTGTGTACCCTCCTTTAATGATTAAATTTTTTATTTAGAATTATCAGAGGGGTAAGGTAGGTAATCAAAATAATTATAACCTGCAACCTATGGCAGTTTCTTGTGTGTTGTAGAGTACTGCCCTGGTTCACTACCTTGCATATCTATAGTTTTTATACCACTCTAAAGATACTTGTCAAGTGCTTCCAAAATACATGATTTGCTTAAAATAGAACAAGATTGAGTTGTTAGTCTTACAAACAGAACTGCACTTACAGGAGATAGAGCTGCCGCTCTTTCTATCTGATCTTGCAATGAAATCAAAATAACAGCATAGCACATATAAAATTCATAATTTTTTTCATAAATCAATTCCTTTGAACTGTTAGAGTATGGCTGCACATGGGATACTGAAAACTTTGGTAATGTTGTCAAGAAACAAACATGAATTCACAGAGCAGCCCAGAATTTCAGCCAGGCTTCTCTTTAATAATTTCATTTAGTGAAAATTTATTGGCATTTAGCTGTGCAGTTATTAATACGTTAAAAAATGATACAACTAAAATGTTCTTAGTAAATTTTAATTCCTTATAACCTACATCTTAAAATAAACCAACTTTATTCATGATATTAATTCCATGCTTTTGATGATGAGGATGCCACAAGTGTCAGGAAAATGTTTCAATGGTAATAAATCTATGCCCAACTCTAAAATTGCACACAAGTTCCATTAACGTTTGTGTTCATTATTTCCATAGATAGGAGTATGGGAAATATCCAGAACTCTGCTTCAAGAATTTTGGCTACAGGGTGCAAAATTGGATGACTTTCAATGAACCACCTGATATTGCTGCTCTTGGTTATGACAATGGAGTAGTAGCCCCTGGAAGATGCTCTGCCCCATTTGGAAATTGCAATACGGGAAATTCTTCTACAAAACCCTACATTGTTGACTGTTTTGAGGCTAAGTCTAATTATAAAAAAAGAATGGAGATTGTTGAACTCATAAGAGAAGCACATACCTCACAGGTTGGTCATTTTTGGAGAGGCCAAAATAATTTTAAACCTTCAGCAGTATGTCTATTGACCGTATTTGCAGGTGGATCAACACAAGCCGAAAGGGGATTTGTACCAATAATAAACATGGCTTGTGGGTTATTTTATTTACTAGAAAAGGCTATAGATGCCTAGGGTTAACAGACCCTAAACCAAAAAGTTTTGGCAGAGTTGCTAAAAGCCACCTGTTATTAAACTCGGACATTGAGTAAAAAATGAGAAGTATAACGGCTAAGAATACTATGAGGTTGTTGTCAGACACTCTAATCTAGCTCTGTCCACAATGAAAATATGTCCCCAGTATCAAAGGTTGCTAGCACTATACCAAGCAGCAGCTTGGTTTCTACTGCACACATTAAGTGCACTCCTCCACCTCACTTTCACAGCAGTATTCCTTATGAGAAAAACAACACAACCACCAGCTTCATAACTTAGCACTATAACATACTACACCTCAAAACAAAACAACCAAGCAAATAAGCCTTCTCTAGTTGTAGATCAGAAGAATCTTTTGTGAAAAGAAAGGAAATGTGGCTGCCTACCTGAACTAGAAGTGCTTGTTGGACTCATGCCCCTTTGATAAGACTATCGACCTGACATATAAATAGAGTACACATTTACTGATACTGACCAATTCAATTACACTACACAAAATTATAGCCCATACATTGCTATACAAAAATCAAGCACTGAGTGGAGTGGCGGTCAATGGCAAAAAAATTGAAGCAATCACAGGCATACTTAAACCCTGTTGAACATCTCCAACGACATGCTCATCAAGCAAGACTTTCCATTTCTAGGTTTTCCTCTGTCTGATAGGTTGCACTGCCATTACATGTTTTGTTGGTGGTCGAGGAAGAAATTGACGGATGCCTGCAAAATGTGATAGAAAAGAATATCAATCCCAATACTTGTGTTGCACATAGGGCATGCCTGCATAAGTTTAAAAAGCAAAATAAGAAGAGGTAGGAACAGTCTCCACTATATGGGCCAGTACACTACAATCCCAAACCTATACATCCTTGTAATGCTTCCAAGAAGCTAATGTCCTGATTGACTCCTGAAGACCAAAGATGGAGCGATTGAAGTAAAAGTTATGCAAGAACTTTAGCTTGCATCAAGTAATTCACATGCAGCATAGTACCATGTTCCTATTGTATATATCAAAAGTATGTTTTCCAAAATAAAATTAGATCAAAAGTACCAAGCTTAAAGAAAAACAGAAAACTATTACCAAAATATGGTTAGCAGATATATTACAAAATTATTGTAGAGCCAGTAACAAAGTTCATGGAATTCTCAAAAACAACATATAGTTGACAATTGATTTTACATGAACAAAAATACAACAATAATACTGCAAAATTATTTCAATAATCCAGCCCAAAGATCAGAGTTGAGACCCAAAAATTATCCTTTTTGTTCCTTTTCCTGTTCAATGAGAAATCACAGAGTTAAAACTCTGTATGCAAAGTGTAATCATGGGGAAAATGAAAAGAAGTTATAATATAGTTTTGGAATGACAAAATTACAACCCATCTTTAAAAAAAATCCAGCTTCCATCAAATTTCAAGTTCTATATTATAATTTTAGAATAATATTAAGTTTTGGTTTGTTCATTTAAGCAATGGCCACATTCTATGACAATGCCCAGAGCAGGTAGAATCTCCTGGAACTTTCAAGATAAATGCCAACCAAACAGCTTCCACTGAGGCATATCCTGAAAGTATCCCGAGAAACTAATTGTTACAATTCGTTCCACATGATATGGACATGTTTTTAAGTAAACAAAAAAATGAACTGTTATGGTTCTTGCATAGTTGGCTGTGCATAGAGACCACCCTGGAAAACAGAGGTCAGCCACTCAAACTTCTATAATCAGTTTTTTATTTGGTGTGGCCACAAGAATGACCTCTATATTTTTTGTGATTGAATGTTTGTGACGTAGTGGTATCCAAGAATCTTGTTATAAATTATAATACTTGGTTGCGTAACCAACCAAGAATATCTTTTCAGTTGTAAGTTGGCCATGCAGTTATGGTTCAGAGGTTTCCACATTTCTTGTTATCCTGCTTATTGGAATGCAGTTGTATTTGAGAATACTTGTTTGTGTGTACAAGTTGTGTAGATCATTTGGCTTGTTGTCTGTCTATCTAAAGTTATCTTTAACAGTTCTTGAAGGTATTTTAGTTTGAACAGATTTTCATACATTCTAGAGGAATTACAAAGCTGCAGTTGTATCGCTAAGAAAGTATTTAATAAATTTTGACTATCAAGGATAACTTAGCTTTATATTATATAACCTAATATTAGTATCAATTTGCACCACAAAAATACCATATAAATCAAGACCCTAAAAAATTTACCATGAACCATACATCTACTTTTTTCAAGAGAAGCTCGTGACAATAATGCATTATATGAAGATTAATTCATTGAGGGGATATGAAATCACAAACAGAAAGCTAAGCTAATGGTTTAAGCTAGTGCAGGGATTATGTTGGATAAATGAAACAAATTGGGGATTTTTAAGTGTGTAGATTTCAATGCCATCAAAATTGGATTTCAAAAGTTAAATTCAGAATGAACAGGAAAAACCTTTATGCCTGATGCATTCACAAACAAAGGTCTTCTGTGTAACGATCCGGCCAAACCCAGTTTTATTTCAAGAATAAAACAATGCGTAATGAATCAAAAGAGGGAAACCAAATAAAAACAGTTTCATTATGAAAAAATGGTAGTGCTATAAATTAGACCTTTGCTCGAATACCTTGATTTGGGCTAGGTCATGTCCATTTGCATCAATCCACTGCACTTTCCTCCTCTTACAATCAATACCATGAGCATTGGGACTTGTGTCCTCTGTGCCTGCTGCACACCCACATGGCTTTTTCAGGCTGCTCTTCATACACCTTCAGAGCAACCCCAGCATCATTTTCCCTATTTGGTGCCTAGGGGACTGGAAAGGGAGTAGCGGGCGGTTCCATGGGCCATCCATCCTTATCACCATTAGAAGAAGGATGAACAACGTCCACCTTTAATGAAGGCGTCCTGTCTTTCCTGATTCCCGAGGAGGAAGAGTTGCACCACAAACTGAACAAAAGTGAGGCGCAACCACCGGAGCCCTGCTTTTTCCTTGAAGAAGCCAGCGGAATAAATTAATCCCTGTTGCTATTTCAATACCACCACATTCGCCTATATCATTTGGGGGAACTTGGGTACTTACAGACTGTTATGACGACAACAACGATTTTGTGCAAATCACGATTCACCAATGCCCTCCCTCCCCAGCTGAAGAATTGGCAATAGTTGAATAGGCTAAATCCAATGAACATTAGATAAGATGCTTACTTTCCACCAATACCTCATACGTTACCTGTGATTGGCTTTCAAGAAAAAAGTTTAAAACGAAAAAGAATAGTCCCTTCCAAAAACCCTGTTGTAAGATTGCTGTAAATTTTTCAGTTCCCTGAAAGTAATCAGAAAAAACAAACTAATTCAATCTGAAGACATCCCGTGACTGACGTAGCTACTCCATTCTTTTCTTAAATACATGCGTGTTTTCGCAATGCGGGATAATTAAAATAACTGATACGTGCCAGATTTCTGGAAAAGAATAGAAAGAGGGTGATTAAACACTCCATCAAACGTGCATATGCAGACAAAACATAGGAAGACAACAATTGAGACAATTAATTTAGGCCGGCTGGGACAGCGTTTAGCGAGTATCAGAAACAAGCCACATGACCTGCTTTAACAATGCCGCTTGCTCACAGGAGCCTCACAACAACAATGCCACCTGCTCAGACGAGCTTCGCAACAGAGACGTTCACAGAGAAAAAACATTAGAAACTGATCTCAATTTTTTCCTCCCTTCGTTTCTCATTGGCTGCAACTACAAAATTTAAATAAAAAAACATAAATCACCCGAACCAATCAAAAATTCAGAAAAATCACCCAGAAATTCAGCTTTAATAAAATAAATGCCAGAAACCATAGGTTATCCGATTATATCATTATCTGACGCGAGTTTCAAGAAGTCTTAGTGCGAAAAAGCAGCTCTCCGAAAACATTAGTCTCCGCCTAAAAGGCAGGGACTAATAAAAAAATTCTTTGAAATACCCTCATCAACTCAATTAAACTAGGTTATGTTTTTCCCTCAAATTCCTTGAACTTAATCCAAGACAATGATATTCTTCACTAGTTGGTTTTGGAATATTCTCTCACCACTAGTTATTTGACTTCCGACCGGAGCTTAAGTTTTGATGGCCCGTGTAGTATTTAGAGATTTTTTCCATAAAATACAATCAAAATTTTTAAGAAGATTGTATGGATGAAAGGAAGTTTTGGATAGTTGTCAAAATTTATATAGAAACATTAAAAATTTGTTGTGAGGGGAAGGTCGTGTTGAGATGATGGATTGCACAGCCCCTGAAGCTCCGAAATCTTCAATGAAGGACTTTAGCCATGAAAGATAATCAACCACAAAGAGAAGTGTTGCAACAATGGAATGCTAATTAAAGATTCTATTGATAATATGATTGATATGATATTGATATGATATTGTACAAATGAACAAGATGCCTGATTATATAGGCAAGAGGTAAACCCTAATATGCATGAGATGTTGACATGTGTCATAATCTAACAACATGTGACAACATTTGAACCCTAATGGTGAAGAACATTAAATGATGAGATAAGTTCTAGAAGGAATCTTATCCCACAAACTACGAAAGGGAATATTATCCCATTTATTAAATGATTGCAACCTTGGACTAAATGATT
>VDFB02047397.1:99455327-99572843 GCA_007258455.2 Sequoia sempervirens | reverse complement strand
TATCCATGTAAGTATGTTTCTATGTATTCTTCTATCTATAGATGCATCCATGCATATATGTGTCTGTGTTTCTATGTACAAATGTATATAGGCATCTATCCATGTATGTGCCAATGTATCTATGAATACATTTACCCATAGGTACATGTAACTATGCATCTATGGATACCATGATAGATTTCCACATCCATGTATCTATGAATGCATGTATCAAGTACCTTGGTCCCAACTCTTGACTCTGTAGCAACAACATCGCCTGTGACTACACACATGTGCAGAATAACAAAAAATGAAGCGCTCAAAGTAATTACAATTCATCTCTAGTCGCTAAAATCTATATTACGTGACAAACAAGTAAGAACTTTTGGGTACATGAAGGTCATGAACATTGAACCAATAGTAGGACAGTCACTACAACATTTAAGTTAACCTATGGTGCAGATTCTCTTTTCCATTATCAATTTTATTCCCAATTTCATCCATGAAGAACTTTGTCAACCTGTAGATCCTGCTATTAGCCATCACTTTGATCCATGATTTGCATTTCTTTTATCAATGAATTCCATATCTTTGATCCATGAAGAACTTCTTCAACCTGTGTATCCATGAATTCTATATCTTTGAGGATATTCTTCATGGATGAAATTGGGAATACAATTGATAATGCAAAAGAGAGTGTTGAGCATAGGTTTACTTAAATGTTGTGGTGACTGTCATACTGTTACTTTAACGTTCATTACCTTCATCTACTAAAAATTTCTTGCTCATTTATACCTTGTTATTTATACCTGTGATATTGCATTGCATATGTCTCATTTTCTCCACCTTTGAAATCTCGATATTGAAATACAGTAATAGAAAGTAATCAAGTAATTATAGTAACACAAAATAATTCCAATAAAAACTAATCAAGAGTAATACAAAATACTTTTAAACACCCAGTGTGTTACAACTGTCAATGAGTTATTGTTTTTACAACACTGTGTGTTTTATAGCCTACATAGTATATGTAGCATAACAGCTAATAAGTCCATCTCACATTTTGCTGATGACAATTTAATTTGTCCCATCTGTCTCTGAACCATTGATCAAAGTCAATTAACAAACAAGTCAATTTTGCACTGGGCTCATGCAAATTAAGTCAATTTTATCATTAATCATAGTAATAGTAAACAAATGCTTATTAGATGATGTCATTGTTGAAATCCTATTTGCGTTTTCTATTTGCATGTGCCTGGTTTAAACATTTAATTATTGGCTCTTGATAATGGAATGAAATGAACTTGGACAAATGGAAATAAAATGACCTCATGGAATTGGAACGTCTATGTTTACATGGCTTTAACATGATAACAGACTTGTGTGCATGAGACTTATTTCAAACTCAAATGTCATATTGTGTGTGGCATACTAGCTAGTTGGCTTAACATGATAGCTTTCACGCAAGTTAATTCAGTGATCAATTAAGCTAATTGGCTGATGAATTAATTGTGTTCCACAGTTGGTCATAGCTAGTTATTGTCAAAGCTGTAAATGCCATAGATGAAATGATATGGATAAAATTCTAGTTTCTAGTTTTCCTTGAAATGCAATAAAAAAATTGCTATGGAGGCATAAGACAAGGTTGTGTAACATATTGCCATTCCTTTATCTAATTTCTTTGGACACAAATGCTTTACACATTTGATTGCAACAGTAACATGTCTACGAAAATGGGACAATAGAGATCATAGTCCAATAGTTTTTAGTGTGAGTGTGTATGTATCCTGATACATATAAGCTCGATCTGGTACTTATAAAAATAGTTGCTATGTGCAGTGAAAGAGCTTATTAATGTTACTGTATGTGATATCCATATAACATGGTAAATTGGTACAAGACTAGAGTGACACATCCATAAATACATTGATGCATGTATACACAGTTGCGTATAGGGATACGTACAAGCTTAGATGAATACTTAATTATAGTTAATTAAAGAACATCTTTGTGCACCAAATCAATTAAACCAATCATGTCCATTCATATGCAAAAAAAAAAAAGTAGCTTATTGAAAAAGCCTTATAGACAAGGAAGCAAACGCAATTGTAAACTGAAATTGCAAAATCTTCAGCAAGATATTTCCTTTCTGTTTCTTATGCTACAAATATTCAATAGCCTATAGCTGTCCATATTAATTGTATCTCTTTGTCTATGTTGAACCTATTTGTTTATTCTATTGCTTTTGCTATTATTTCATGAAAGCTCAAATGTCATAGTATATGTCAAGTAGCAGCCAATAAGTCCATCTCACATTTTGCTCATGACGATTTAATTTGTCTCATCTATCTTTGAACCATTAATCAAAGTCAATTAACAAACAAGACAATCTTGCACTTAGCTCGTGCAAATTAAGTCAATTCTATCTTTTACTCATTAATGAAATTAACTAATCAGTTTAACAAGATAGCTTTCAAACAAGTTAGGTCAGTGATCAATAAAGCTATTTGACTGATGAGTCAATTGAGTTCAATAGTTAGTCATAGTGATAGCAAACAAATCCTTGTTTGATGATGTCATTGTTGAATTTGCTTTTGTGTCCCTGGCTGCACTTTTGCTATAGCTTGAAGCAATGATGCTTCATGGTTTTGATGATGTCATTGTTGAATTTGCTTTTGTCTCCCTATCTGCACTTTGGCTATAGCTTGAAGTAGTGATGCTTCATGGTTCAAGTATTAAGTGTAATTGAAAACCTTTCTTGACTTATATTCATTGATTTAAATCTGTTTGGAAACCATACTTGCAGTAGTTCTTTAGGCTCGATGCAAAACAGCAATATAGTTAAAATGCATAGCAAAAGCCTGTAGAGGACCATGTTTGCACTTGTGCATTTGGAATTCAAGAACCTATGATAAATAGACTACTAGGTTAATCTGTTTCCAACTGATACTTGTTTCCATTCAATCTAAAAATAAACTAGCTAGTGTATTTTGATGTTTGGACTATTAGTATCCATTACACTATCACTGTCATCCATTGCAATTATAATTTTGGCAGTTGTTTGCACAAATGTGTTTTCATGCATTGTGAAAGCCAACTTGTACTTCTGGGATAAAATGAAGCAAAATAGATAAAAGTAGCAATTTGTTGCCTTGAGTAACTTGTCTCTTGGTATTCATTCAATGAGCACAAGTGCTTTTGCTCTGTCACTGTAAACGTCCCTTTTCTACTGATAAAAGCTGTCAGTTTTCTAGCCTATGTCTTTGCTTAAATTTATTTTTTGTATATGTCATCTTGTTCCAGACTCTCATTAAAAAAAGGAATCTCCATATTCTACCACCAAAGAAAATGCATTAATGTCAAAGGAGTTTGAAATTCAAGATAACAAACCTAATAGCACTCACTTGGATAAACTGTTTTCTATTGTGACAATTTTATTGGCTTGTAGCGTCAAGGCAAGAATACTTATGCATTTGGTTGAAATGCTTTTATTAGTTCCTGCTGGTAGGCAGGTATACTTATGCATTCGCCCGGAATGCATTTAACTACCAACATTGACCAATCAGATTTCGCCATTTAACATATTACTTATTTTTTTGTATAGTTTGAATTTGGAGAGCTATTTTATATATTGGAAAATTAGCATTTATCTATTTTTCTATTCGTCCGAGTAGCTTTAAAAATCATTTTTGTTTTAAAAAATTCGGGAAAATGCGAACGCATAAATTGATTAAATAAATTTAAGCAAAGGCATAGTTTAAAAGTTGGCGGCTAGAGGTACGTAATCCATGAATGCAAATTAAATGCATTAAAATATTAGGAAACTGCGAGCGCAAAAATTGATTAATTAAAATTAAGCAAAGGCATAGTTTATCAAGGTGGCGGGTAGCCGTACGTTATGTATGAATAAAAATTAAATGCATTGAATGGCATGTGGCTCGAGGTGAAGGTGCTGGGATGGTTTGGAGGCCACGCGTGGCCAGGGTACTTTGGTCATTTAATATAGAGTTAAGTTACTTGGTATGCATTTCTATTACTTTGCGTGTGTTGTTTTTGTCTTCTCTAAGCCCTTGTTCTGAGGAAGAGTTTGTAGTGACTGAGCAAGAGATACTTGAGATGGTAATTTGTTACTGTACACAGTTCCTTTCCATTGAAGTGCATTGGGAGGTTGTGTTTCATAGTGCTTTAGTTCACTATCACTATCACTTTTTGCCTAATGTGTTAGTGCATGCATGTATGTATGCATGTTTCTATGCGCATAAGCATTTATCTATGTGCATATCTATGTAGACATTTGTAGATGCGTATATGCATAGATGCATGTGAGCCTAGATATATCTATGCATATATTTATTTATGCATATATGTATATGTGTATAGATGCATCTATGTGTATATGCATGTAATCACATGGATGCATATATGTTTATGTCCATCGATGCATTAATCTGTCTTTACATGGATGTATTTGTACATATATATACATATGTATAAATATATGTGTGTGTCGATATGCCTTTTCTACAAAATAGTTTACAATGACAGGGCAAAGGTTGTCATGGTTCCAAAAAAGGACACTTGCAGACAAGCTATTCCAGGCAATAAATAGTTTCTTTTATCAGTTTTCTTTTATTTTAATGTCCATAAGCACATTGGGTTTCACAGTGCTCAGCCTATGTTGTTCTTCAAAGACTAGTTCCTTTGACATGCAATTGTCTTTCGTCCATTGTAGAATGTGAGGGCTTAACAATAACTTAGCGCTTATACGCTCTCTAAAGATTACATATCTTCAATTACTGCAGAGCTGTTCCATAGTCCAAGCTTTAAAGCCATTGTTCTGTTAACATGTTCCATAATAGGACCTTACCAAACAATATGAGTACAATGTGTTAAGAGCACTTTACAAACTGTCAACCAAATGCAATTTCCAGATATAGGACTAAGCTCCACAATTGCTTTCATCTCTCCCGTTGTCATTAAAGCATAAAGCAAAGAGGTTTTTTTCGCAGCTTCTAATTTTTGTACTTTTACACGATAATTCACTTTATTCATTAATGAATCAAATTATCTTAATTAATTGATTTTCTTTTTCCTTTTGTCATTTCATATCTAATTAATTAGAAAAGTGCTGAATAGTATTTATATTCATAATAATTAAAACAAAGAAACAATTATAACTATCCTTGTGCACATTTGGCCAATCAAACAAAGTCAATTAAAAAATCTGATTCCACTTATTCATTGATAGTATTCGCATACAATTTCCTTGAAAAATCTTGAAAAAGAGGATTACTCAAACACAAATAAGGATTCTGATTTGTAACATTCCTATCCAAATCATCTTCATTAAATAGGATTTTGTGGCATACATTAATTGGATGTATCGCATCATCTTTCTTATCAGGATGCTAACAACCTTGGTTTGTATTTCTCCTTGGGTGTATCTAAATGCCGTGAGTTATGAATTCTACTTGCATGTGGCTTCATTGCACAAGTAATAGTGAGTGCTACCTAACAGTACAAAATAAACTTATGCATATGGTAATGAAATGACCCCATTTAGTTAGAAAATCAATATTTACATCGCTTTCACTGTTAAGTGATAGCTACTTTGGCATTAAACAGTAGCTACAAATTGTTTTTACCAGAACTTAACAGTGCTAACACAAGTCTGTGTTGTTTTTTGGCTTAGTATTGATTTGTTGCCACGACCTACTTACACTTTTTTAGGCACTTAAGCAAATATGGGATCTATTCCATTGATTGCTCTTAAAGAGCTTATACCAACATTGCAATAACAGAATTACCCTGGTGCATGCATATGCAAAAAAATGTTCTATATTATAGAGTGCACAAATAGCAATAATTATTTAGAAATTATAAAGATGCAATTTGCATTCTAAGAAACAAAAGTTCTTACTTGGATTGTTTCTTGGTCAAATGAAACTACATAAGAATTATGTTTTGTTTTTATGAATAGCATAGTATATGTCACTCACTGTACTCATTTGTCTAAATTGTCCTTGTGACAGGGATTAATGCTTTCAACTGTATTTAAACAATCACGCACAAACTACACTGGGAAAAATTGCTTGTCCCTATCACAATTTGGACATTTTTACAAGTATACTTGATCGTTTGATAACAGATTACAAGGTCAGTTTTCCAAATTGTCTTTTTGCTTTTCTTGAAATGCAATTGAAATTCTTCAATATAATAACTGCATAAAGTTCTTTTCCATGTATTCGTTTTTCCATCTTGTATTCCTCATTTCTTTGAACATAAATGATTTAGAGGACTGTTTCCACATATACAAACAGGAAAATGCATTTTACACAATTGCAATAGTAATTTGTCTTCGAGCAGTAGAGCAGGTTTTGCTTATGTGTTAATAATTTATACTTCCTCTATACAATATCCATATAATAGAATGAACTGCTAGCATCCAATTTTTAAACCCTCTTCGCAGTTTCGAATAGCCTTTTGAGTCATAAGTCTTCGTTTTATGTCAACTATTTTTTGCCTATATGCATTTAAGGCAGTTTTTTTCATAGAACTGCTTATATCTGTGGCAAGTTGCTGTACAATGTGCAAGTCAACATATGTTTAATCTTCCTGTTTTACAAATAAATGCCTACAAAATTAATTTCAAAAGCTGACATGGCACGAGTACAATGAATGATGTACTACTTCACTCATAGACATGATGCAATATTTTTCCATGGTCTTGCTTACATGCAAAATGACATTAACCACAGTTTTTTTTTTTGCTCACATTGCCAACTACACTGCGTGCTTAAAACTTCTGAAGTAAAAGAAAACTGAGAAAAGAAACTATTTTTTGCCTCAAGTAACTCGTTTTTGGTTCTGGATATTGTAACTATAACAAAGTCTACTCAATCGCTATAAACTCTCCCAGAACAAAGACTTCTAGAATACAAAAACAATATGCACAAAGTAATTGTCATGCTTAACACAAATGATTTTAAAATCTATCCCGACAAATAGGAAAAGCCATAGATCTTCTTTGATGAAATAATGCTTTTGCATTTCCCCGATTTTCTTTAAACAGAAAAGATTTGTAAAACTATTCTCTACATGTCACTTAATTCATGTTTATCTGAATAGCTTTTAAAATCATTTGTCCTTGAAAAAAATCAGTCGCTTACAAGTACATAGAAACAAAGGAATCCAATTACACAAAACATTTAAATACCATAGACTCGGATTGGCAATGTGAGCAAAAAAGATTCTTGTCAACTAATTGGTGCATGTAAACAAGGCTACCTGAAAATATTGTTTTGTGTTTGTGGCACTAAAAGTATACATCATGCATTGTACTCATTTATCCACTTTGGCAATGTAACAGGAATAAGTACATACAATCCTGCTGGGGGACAATGGATATCAAGGTTAGGTTGAAGAATTAATACTATTTTCCCCTTCTGCTTCTATTAAATTGTTTGTTGTGTGGTATGTTACATAAGCTTCTGCTACTACTCAAGATCCATTTTCCAACATATGTAGAGATTATTAACTTCCAAGATCCTCGACAACATGATTAATGCTTTCAAATGCTATTGACTAAAAGCACATAGGCGATGATGTAAACAGCCATAGATTTTGTAATCTAGATACTAGCGTTAGATGCTATTCATACCCAACATTTGCTATTCCCAAACACATTAGGTTACACGAGTAACAAAGAAAATGATAGACGTTGACACCTATGAATTAACAAAGCGCCCCCAAATATCAAACATTGACTACGTGCTTAAGGGCGAGGGACTTTGCAGATTGAGTGCCTTTGCATACAATGTTGGTGATTGTTTGTTTGATTCATTACAGCTATTGCTTAACAATCGTTACACATCAATTCAACTACGAAATGGAGTTATAGATTACTTCTTGAATTTCCTTAAAAACAAGGACAAAGAAGCAATAAAATCATACAACTATGAACTAGACCCTGATACTCTATATACGTTGCACAAAGTACACGATCCACAAACATATTTCCAAAGAATGTGCTTATCTGCAAAGCCACAAGCAAATTGCACAGAAAGTGGATTGTGGGGCGACCTGTTTTGCATTCACTGGATATCCAAATGGTTGAATATACAAATATCCCTTTGGTCAAGAACAACAGCAAGAAGGTACTTACAGTTCAATAGTTCTGATTACACGGAATCAATCTCTATACTATTTCATGACATGGATTCTTTAAATGGACACTTTGAACCATTGCTAGCAATTGAAACACAAAACATAACTTCAAAACAGTCCATAAGTTCACATGAAATAAAAAAACTTTGCACAAAGTATCCTCAAATATCAAACATTGACAATGTCCTTAGAGCTGAAGGCCTTTGTAGATTAAGCACATTTGCATACAATGTTGGTGACTGTTTGTTTGATTCGCTTCAAGTGCTACTTAACAACCAGTACACCTCAACTCAATTACGCAATGGAGCTATAGATTATTTTCTGGCTTGCTTTCAAAAAAAGGACAAAGAAGCAATTAAATCATACAACAATGAACTAAATCCTACTACTCTATACATATTGCACAAAGTACATGACCAAGAAACATACTTCCGGAAGATGCGGTTGTCCGCACGGCCGTCCATAGACCATAGCAAACGTGGATTGTGGGGTGACTTGTTTTGCATTCACTGGATATCCAAATGGTTAAAAATATAGATAAGCCTTTGGTCATTGACAACATCAAGGAAGTACTTAGATTTCAATTATTCTGGATATACAAAATCAGTTTCTATACTGTTCCATGATACAAACCCTTTGGCTGGACATTTTGAGCCGCTTCTAAGAATGAACGCCCAAAATCTAACTCACCCATGCTCTACAAGCTTACTCTGACTCAAAAATTTGATCAAAAATTGTCCACAATACAAAAATACTTACTTGACTAAGCCACATGCTTTGCCTAAAAACAAGGAAAATTTGATACCATTTGTCAAAGTAGACAATTTAAAACATAAATCAACAATAAGACTTAATCACCTGAAGAACTTGATTAGAAAAGAAAAACAAAAAGAAAGTGTACCTAGCAGGCCAAAGAAAAAAAAAACATTGACACCAATAGAAATTTATAAAACAGCAATACAAGATACGCCAAAATACCCATGTGCAATTTGCCAAGTGCTTTGTCTGTACAAGGACATCAGGATTTTCAAAGAAAAACAAAAACAACTATATTGCAAGCTGCTACAATCAGATTCCTTACAATTCACAAATTTCATATGCAACGTATGCTACTTTGCATTGAAACAGTCCACTATTCCAAAGTATGCTACGCCACAGAAAATAAGAACTAATAGACCATTGTGCTATGTACAAAATTTAACTCATCT
Organism: Sequoia sempervirens; assembly: GCA_007258455.2. Taxonomy (NCBI): domain Eukaryota; kingdom Viridiplantae; phylum Streptophyta; class Pinopsida; order Cupressales; family Cupressaceae; genus Sequoia; species Sequoia sempervirens. Next base: position 99,563,490 of record VDFB02047397.1, on the reverse strand, counting down.
AGAAGAACGACTTGTGTCACTTAGAATTGCATTTGCACAAATTTGGGAACTAGGGTTCAAAAGGTCTCAAATAGGCCTAACAGGGTCTATTATAAATGTCCCCGTTGACATGAACATTGTACAAAAAGCATTACCACAATCAATTAACAACACACAAACAATTGTTGTTTCATTGAAAAGACGCTTGAAATACAAAAATGCATTTCAAAAAGGCATGGTGCACCCAAATGTCATCATGCAAGCTTTGACTCAATTAATGAGTACACCATTATACAAAATGCATGAAGTCTGCATAAACCAAGATTGGCAAGAAGTTCTCCAATGCACTGAAGAAAACGAAGACAATAGTCCACAAAATACAAGTGAAACAGAATCAGACAGTGAAATGGAAAATGAAAACCCATTAGACACATTGATACATGGATTCACTGAGTCTAGATGTATCCATAACATGGAGGACAAGATTATTGAAATTGCACCTACAGAGAACAAGTATCCAATTGGAATATTTATGGACATCTATGCTAAAGAAATGAATTTCCCAACTTTGTTCTTTGGAAAACCACGTGATAATGACATTGTAAAAAACTTTACGTATCAGAAAATAGTACGCTGGGAGCTCTTACAGTCACAAAGACAATTTGCATATCATACAACAAACATTTTTTTCAAAGCTGTAAAGGTACTAATACAACAAGTACTGTCTACAATGACAGTAAGAATCCGCAAGGGCCAGTTAAAAGGACGAAAGCTATTTGCGAAAGACGTTAAACACAAACCAAACCTAGAAAAAATTCTAAAATCAGATATTGGATACGTTGATTTCAAAAGAATAAGAATCTCTCCAGACTATTCACAACTTAAGAAAAATGTATTTGCTATGATTCGACAACTAGGACCACCGACATTTTTCATCACTTTCTCTAGTGCTGAGCAAAATTGGGATCCACTGATTCAAACATTACAAGAGCTGCACAATCTACACCAATCAGCACAAAACCATCAAGAATCTAATCACCCAACACACATTGACAAATTTGAACTAATCAAGAAAGACCCTATCACTTGTGCACATTACTATAAACATAGAATCAATGCAATAAAAAAATTGATACTTACAGATGACTCCTTCTTTGGAAATGTCATTGATTACTTCTCAGTCACTGAGTTCCAAAATCGAGGAAATGAACATGATCATTTCCTCATATGGGTTAAAAATGCACCAATCTACACAGAAAAAAACAACACGGACGTCATAGCTTTTGTTGATAAGTATATTACTTGCGACACTGAAAATTTGGAACCTCCTCTGCAAATGCTACACAAGCACCATCATACAAAGAAATGCAGAAGATCAAGAAAACAATTTTGTAGGTACAATTTTCCTTTCCTACCAATGCAAAAGTCAACTATACTTTTACCAATACTCCAAAAGACTGAAGCGATAACTGCAAATGCCACTAAAATCTTTTCAAAACTCCAAAAAGCAAACTATGACAAAACATTCACTTTTGAAATGTTCTTAAAAGAATTAAACTTAAGTGACAATGAATACATTGAAGCTTTAAGCTCAACATTAAATAGGCCTACGCTTTTCTTACAGAGAAAACCATCACAACTATGGAACAATAGTTTTTCAAGGAAAATTCCAGATCTTTGGAGGGCTAATACAGATGCACAATTTGTCCTGAATGCATATGCTGCTGCTATGTACTGTAGCTCATATATTGCAAAAGTAGACAAGTCAATGACATATGCATTCAAAAGAATACGTAGAGACCACAAGCAAGACAATATTGATGCAATCCGAATGGTGAGTAAACTTGGCAATGCCATGCTTAACTTGCAACAAATGTCATCACAACAAGCTGCACATATTGTTCTATCATTGCCATTAAATTGCAGTTCAAGACAATGTATATTCATTGATACACGATCTGACAATGATCGCACATTTATACTCAAATCTGTTAAACAATTGAGCAATGAGCCAGATGAATCAGAAAACGTTCTTGCAAAATCTATTATAGACTACTATTTAAAACACCCTGAAACAATGATGGACATATGTCTTGCAGAATTCATTTCAAGATACAATAAATACGGTACTGCAATTGAGGCAAAGGCCAAACCCAATGTGATACGGTATATCAATTTCAACAAACACTTTGATATAGAGAATCATTGTAGAGAGCAATTGGTTCTCTATGTTCCATTTATCATTAATGAGCATACACTCAAACAAAACTTTGACTCTTGGGAACATGCATACATGTACCATGGACAAACCATTCAAAAAAACAGTGCAAAGTTCATCCACAACACAAACTCCGCATGGGGTGACATTGACAAAGCTATTAATGATGTTCAGTCTCTTGAAGATGAAAAGCTCATTGACCTGCCAATGCAAACAAAGCTTTCCCATAAAGAACTATATGACATTCAAATAGACCTTCCAAACATAGGTCATTCTAACCCAAAGACCACGTACTCCAATGGATTTGAAATTACAAAGCACCCACAGATTACAGATAACAATGAATACTACAAATTAAGACGAATGTTAAATAAAGAACAACAAGCAATTGTTAAGGATGTTCTCATAAAAAAGATGAGAAATCCACAAAAGCCATTGCACTTGTTTTTGACTAGAGGAGCTGGAACAGGAAAGACTTTTACGGCAAAAGCCATCTACCAAGCTCTCATTCGCATGTATAGAAATTCTGTTGACAATAATCTAGACAAACCCAAGGGCTTATTAACTGCATATACAGGTAAAGCAGCATATAACATAGGCGGATTCACATTACATTCAGCATTTCACATACCTTTTAATACATCAGAATTCCTGCCACTAAACACTGAAGTACTTGACACTATGTCAAAGCACTATGATCAATTGCGCATACTTCTTATAGACGAGATATCATTAGTTGGCTCAACATTTTTACGGTATATTGATAGAAGACTACGAGAAATAATGCAAATTCCTACTGCATACTTTGGGAACCTTGACACCATATTTTGTGGTGACCTTTACCAGGCACAACCTGTCCTTGACTCTGTGGTTTTCGAAAATAGACCTACTCCAATTGAATTAATGCCTTATAGTTTCTGGAAAGACCACATAAAATGCTATTCATTAGTGACTACCATGAGACAAAAAGATGAAATATTTATTTCAATCCTTAATAGACTATGAGTAGGCATTCAGACAACTCATGACATAGACTATATCAACAAAATTTTCTTTCGTCCTGTACCATTAGATCCATTGCTTCCGCACCTTTTCTATAGGAGAATAGATGTTCAAGCACATAACAACAAAATGCTATCAATCATTCCAACCCAAATGATTGTGCTGGATGTGATAGATGAAGTTAACGAGGACCTTAATGCAATACGAGTGTACAGTCACACAACAACACTCCCATCACAAATATGCTTGAAACCAAACATTCTTGTTGAGCTTTATGCAGGCAATTACAATGTTCAAGATGGCCTTGTCAACGGTTCAGATGGAATTTTTAAAGCATATACATCACAAAACAATATTTATATTATCTGGATTAAATTTAATGACCCATCAATTGGACATCAACAACACACAAAACTAGCACACTGCTATTCTACTATCATTGACAAAGACTGGGTGCCTATACAACGCATTGCTAGGCCAATGCAGAAAATAACAATAAACAAGAAAATTACAACTAGAAAATAATTCCCAGTAGAAGTAGCATGTGCACGAACCATACAGCGATCCCAAGGATTAACAATGGAGGCCTTGGCTTTTGACCCCACAGGCATTAGACAACATGGACTAACCTATACAGCTCTATCACGAACAAAATCAATAGAATCATTATTCCTGTTACAACCTTTAACTTCAAAAAACTTCAAAGTTAAAGACAAAATACAACTAGAAATGTCTCATCTTCAGACATGTGCACAATGGCAACTTGATAATCTAAGCACATGTTCAAAAAGAAAATCACATATGCTTCTATGTACATTGAACACTCGTAGCTTGAAAACACATGCAGAAGACATTGTCAATGACTATAGCATAATGCAATTTGATATCTTGTGTCTCCAAGAAACACATATGCATCCCTTTGAGCTAAATAGCTTGCTACAGAATTTTGATTGCTCCTCTGTACATAACATCCATGGCATAGCAACTTTAACCAAGAAACATTTTCTCTTGTCAAAAACAACACACCATGAAACCTCAAATATTGAAGCTATCACATTAACAATAATGCTATCTAGCAATGAACTCAATGTTTGCAATATTTATGCAAGACCTGCAACTGCCATAGATGAAGTAATCGCAATCTTGCAAATAATTATTGGATCCACAAATTCTGAAAACATGTTGTACATTTTAGGCGATTTTAATGTCGACATGTCTTCAGAGAGCAGAAACAAAAAAATGCTTCACAGTTATATGCAACATAACAACATACAATTTGTCTTCAACCAACAACATAGCATGGGCAACTCAGTCATTGATCACATTTGGTCCAACACGACTACAAATATATGCTCTATCTATATATCAGAAGCATATTGGACTGATCACAATCCAATTTTCCTAAAATTGCACATTGCACAATAGACAAATTCAACTCTATAGAACTTATAGCCTTATATCAGTTTTACGCATTGCAATGTCTTTTCCAATGCTATATCCATTATTTGCAGGAGATCTATGGATGAAACTAAAAGACAGTCAAAGCAAATGCAACCCACGCAAGAAGAATCAGCACAACGGTAAAGTGCTCATAGTATTATTCCTTCAAATTCATTCGCCCAAATCACAAATATTCAAATAACATTGTTCCAATTCTTTGCAGGACACCAAAAGATGTATCAAAAAGACAAGCCAAACAGGTGCAAATTGCACAAGAAGAGTCAACACAACGGTGAAGTACTTTGTTCTACAATGTACCTCCATTTGTCCAACTTGCTAATATAAAATTAGCATTCAATTGACATTATCCTTGTTCCTTGTAGGACAAGAGTCAAGAAACCTAGGATTGTTTCAATCGAACAGCTAAATGCAAGAAGAGCTGGAGACACCTTCCAAGGTGATGTCCTTGTTGTCTACAAAGCAACTTTGGACAAGGCTAACAAAACACGGGAAGTGCTACGTGCTGATCTGACAGATCACAAAGCAGAAATGACAATCACGTTAAATGTTAGTGGAAATCTTGTTTACCAACATGAGCCTAAAATAGTCCCGAGATCAGCTATTTCAATCTCATATTTCCAAGTTGCACCTAGAATAGATTATGACAGAGGTGACTGTGATTGCATTCTGATTTTAACAGACATTAGCACCACTGAAAACATCCCCCGCCTCTGTCAGGAGTACAAATTTATCCCAAGTACGACTATCAGCCAATTGCTTACAACTGTTAATGAGTACCCAACTGGCACAATAGCTGTGCTGGTAGTCGGTGCCAGGAAAATGGGTACCCAATTTGCAATTGACATCAAAGATGGCCACACTGACATAGACAGGGCACAGGTATTTCAGTCTACAGAACTTTTACCTCTTCTTTCAGTTTCAAGCTTTTAATGTTCTACAGTGGCCTCTATAACAATTTCCGTAACAAAATCTAATCCTCTCATTGAATTGCAGTTGCTATTACAGTCAACATATGAGCAACAATACTTTGCACTCGAAGACCAGTTGCATACAAATAAAACACCTGCAATGCTTTTCAAGAATGTTGTGAGAAAAATAGACCAAAAGAACACATTTCATACATGTCGATCAACATTCATTTGTACCTTGAATGACAAAAGGAGCTTGGAAAAGCTCAACAGCCTACTACACTCAACTTTCAAGGTAACAACATTCTTTTTAAATAAATCTAGTGCATCCAAACTTGTTTTTTTGTCTCCTCTAACAGTTTTGAACCATATTCTATAGGTTTCTGGTACTCTAAAAGCAGCAAATGCATTTTCCAATCCATTTTATGCATATTGTCCAAAATGCAAATTCAAATTTACTGCTTATGGCACACTCCAAGAGAAAACTGCTCACTGTAAACAGTGCAACCAGCAAGTCAATTATACATTTTGTTTACAACTTAAAACTACCATAACAACTTATGACAATCAAACAATTCAGTCTTCAATTGACCAGGCCACCATGCACCGTCTATTGCCCACACTGCAAAGGCTCAGCTATGAAGACTGTATCAAGGACAAGTCAGCAGTGATATTCATCCTACGGGACTTTAGTGTTGAAGGACATTTTAGCCTTGACCAAAACAATGCCATTGTTGAAGCCATTTGCATTGACAAATAGACAGGAAACATCACCACAAGGTAATAAAGTCATTCATATGTACACTTTCTTTGTTTTGAACGAGTACCTCAAATCACTATCCATACAAACTATGTTTCTAATACATAGCATTTTGTTGCCTTTACAGGAAACTAGGAATAGAGGAGCAGAGATTTACATTGTTCAGACTTTTATTTTTTTGCCTATCCACGCTCCAAGAAACTAGGAATAGAGGAGCAGAGATTTACATTGTTCAGACATTTACTTTTTCACCTTTCCACACTCCAAGACATTTCACTGGGTCTCACATGTTAAAGACAATTTTGGTTTTAAAATACTCTATTGCTATTATACATTTAGACACTTCTATAGGTTACTATGTTAAAGTCTTTTAGAATATGGACATCTGAAACTCTAATATTGTTTTTTGCACCTACCAAGACAATGGTTCTCTATGTACATCTGACATATATGTTCAATAATTATTATCCCTCGATGCATAATGCCATTCAAACTATATAGTTTAAATGTTCCATTTTGCATTCTGTCCTTCCTAGCTTCTCCAATATTTGCTTTGTGATTCTTACATTTCCAAGAATTTATGGTGACCAGGTAGAAGTAGTTATGATTACAGACTATAGACCCATTAACAAGTTACTTGAGACAATAAATGGTTATTTTCGTTTAGCTTTTATCATTTTTATGCTATTACTGTAACCAAGTCTTGCGCCTGCTTTAATGCATTGTACTTTATAGTCGCTTCTCCATCATGCATTCTAATGTATGGCGTACACTCCTGTATACACAAATCCATATGTTGCTTACACTGCATATATGCATATTTACATGTATATATGCCTCTATGTCCATGTGCACATATGCACATATTCATGCGTTCATGTATTCATTTAAGCTTCTGCGTATTCCTGTATGCAACTGCATATACATGCGTCCATATACTTATGGATCTGCCACTCTAGCCTTGTACCAATTTATTATGTTATATGGATATTGCATATAGTAATACTAATTAGCTGTTTCACTGTACATAGCAGTTGTATTCATGAATTCTGGATCAAGCTTATATGTGTCAGGATACATATATACTCACACTAAAAACTACCGAGTTATGATCTCTATTGTCCCACTTTCGTAGACACGTTACTATTGCAATCAACTGTGTTAAGCATTCGTGTCCAAAGAAATTAGATACAGGAATGGCAATATGTTACACAACCTTGTCTTATGGCTTTATAGCAGTTTTTTCATTGCATTTCAAGAAAACCAGAAACTAGAATTTTATTCATATTGTTTCATCTATGGCATTTACAACTTTTCCAATAATTATTACAAGCATAGAGTTCAGTGTTGAATAGTTCTATTGTTCATGTGATTCCTCTAACATTGTTCATGCCAAATTCTATATGTTTCCATATTTTGCATATGTGCCTAGGAGGACATTAACTATAATAGGTCACAAAATTCCTCTTTCCTGTATGCTTTCATGATAGCAAAAAAGCTCAAAGCAATTGCAAAATCTAGGTTTTTATAGCATAGGCTTACATAACACAAAAACAACACACACAAAGTAATAGAAATGCATAGCAAGTAACTTAACTCTATATTAAATGACCAAAGTACCCTGTCCATACATGTTCACCAAGCCACTCCAGCGCGCTCACCTCCAGCCAGATGTCATTTAATGCATTTAATTTGCATTCATGCATTACGCTTACATTTTCCTGATATTTTAATGCATTTAATCTGTATTCATGGATTATGTACCTCTAGCCAACAACTTTCAAACTATGCCTTTGCTTAAATTTATTTAATCAATTTATGCATTCGCATTTTCCCAATTTGTTAAAACAAAAATGATTTATAAAGCTACTCAGTCAAATAGAAAAATAGATATATGCTATTTTTGCAATATATAAAATAGCTCTTCACATGCAAACTGTACAAAAAAATAAGCAATATGTTCAACAGCAAAATGTGATTGGCCAATGCTACTGGTTAAAAGCATTCTGAGCAAATGCATAGGCAAATTAAAAATACGTTCACAGAAAAGAGCTTTTCATTCCGAATCCATATGCATACTTTGATTCAAACTAGTGGCTGAAGGTACATAATCCACTGATGCAAGCTCAATGCATTGAATGGCATTTGACTAAAAGGAACACTGTTTGCATTGCTAGTTACTCCTTGAATATATAACAAGGTTCAAGGGAAAAACTGTCATTACCACACATGTTAACATAATTTTCGTTCCAAACTTCTCTTTATGAGACCGCTTTGCAGTAATCATGCATTGCGTATGTCTACCTGCCACCTTGATAAACTATGCCTTTGCTTAATTTTAATTAATCAATTTTTGCGCTCATAGTTTCCTGATATTTTAATGCATTTAATTTGCATTCATGCATTACGTACCTCTAGCCGCCAACTTTTAAACTATGCCTTTGCTTAAATTTATTTAATCAATTTATGCATTCACATTTTCCCGAATTTTTAAAAACAAAAATGATTTACAAAGCTACTCGGATGAATAAAAAAATAGATAAATGCTAATTTTCCAATATATAGAATAGCTCTCCAAATTCAAACTATACAAAAAAATATACATAATTACATGTACACATATATACATGTAATCCTGTATACATGGATTCATATAGAGACTATGTTTCATGGGATTATTAGAGAGTTCACTTGCTTTCAATATCGTTCCATACTTTGCATGTGTGCCTATGAGGACAATAATTACAGTATCCATAACCAACAACCAGTTACCTGAGACAATAAATACTTTCTTCCCTCAGTTTTCTCTTGCTTTGGAGGTTTAAAGCACACAGTGAGATTGGCAATGTGACCAAAAAAAAATTGTGCCTCACTTGCTCATTCGTTTCAAAGCTCTCTTTATAGCACAGTTGTGCATTGCCTCCAAGAGTCAGATGAATCTTTGGTATTTCAAGAAAAGATTCAATTGGATAACACTAAAAATGATCTAAACTATGATTTTATAATCAAAGTATCCAAATGCATTACAGCAATCCGAAACCCAACTTCCATTTAACATGTACAATGAAAATAAATAGAACGAAAAATGCATTTGCTTCAAAGTTTTAAAAGCTATTTCAACAGATTGTCTAGCCATTGTCCAAAATATGGTTTTCTATCAGCATAGTCCTTGAACCTTCTTTAGGTATGACTGCTAGTTTGTTAATTCATTCTCATTAAAAAGTCAAATTGTGAAATGTTCCCAAGGATAATTATACTTATTTAGCTCTTTTAATTGTTATATATTCAAAGACTAATTAGCAGTCCAAACAGTCTCTACTTTAGTCACATGCAATTCAATGCACTCATTTTGTATCAATAAATTGTGTACTTTTAGCCACTAGTTTTAATCAAAGTATGCATATGGATTTAGATTCAAACTCTCAAAATAAATGCACATATAAATGTGTCTTCTTCTTCATTTCATAATGTATCTATGTATCCATAAGTGCATTCATGCATATATCGGTTTGTGCATATATCTTGTCATCTCTTTATGCATCTGTCTATATATGTATGACTGTATCTATGGGTACATGTCTACCTCGATTTATGTATATATGCACCTATGAATTGCATACACACATGCATGTAAATATGCATTTATCAATAGCTTGCATGGATACATGTATATATGCATCTATGGACTCATGCACACATGTATATATGACAGCTCATTGGTTCCAAAGCTCTCTTTATAGGACAGCTGTGCATTGCCTCCAAGACTCAGATGAATCCTTCGTATTTCAAGAAAAGATTCAAATGCATAACACTTAAAATAATCTAAACTATGATTTTATAATCAAAGTATACAAATACATTGTAACAATGCAAAACCTGACTTTCATTTAAAGTGTACAGTTTCTATCCTCATAGTCATTCAAGTTTCTTTAGGTCTGACTGCTGCTTTGTTAATTGACTTTGATTGAAAGGTCAAAATGTGGAATGTCCCCAACGATACTTATACTTATGTCTTTTAATTGTTATATATTCAAAGACTGCTTAGCAATTCAAACAGTCTCCCCTTTGGTCAGATGCCATTCAATGCATTAATTTTGTCTGAATGAACTATGTACCTTCAGCCACTAGTTTTAATCAAACTATGCATATATAAATGTGTCTTTTTTCTCCATTTCTTTATGTATCTATGTATCCATAGATGCAGCCATGCATATATCGATTCATGCATATCTTGCCATATCTCTACATGCATTTGTCTATATATGTATGACTGTATCTATGGGTGCATGTATACATTGATTTATGCATATATGAACCTATGAATTGCATACACACATACATCTATATATGTATCTATCAATATTTTGCATGGATACATGTATATATGCATGTATGGACTCATGCATCCATGTATCTGTCTTTGTCTTTAGCCAAATGGCCCCTAATGGCCAAAGTATCCTAGTAACCCATGGCCATCAAGCAATTCCAGTGCCTTCCCCACCAGTTACATGGCATTTAATGCACTTGCTTCAATTATTTTGACCCCTCCATGTGTTCACATTTTCCTGATATTTCAATGCATTTAATTTGCAGTCATGGATTATGTATCTCTACTCACTAGTCTTCTAGACTCTGCCTTTGCTTAAATTTGTTTAATCAAACTATGCGATCGCATTTCACTGGTTTTCAATAACAACAATAGTTTATAAAGCTATTATGATAAATAGAAACAGCTAAATGCTAATTTCCCAATGTTGATTTATCAAAATAGTACTAGTTTTCCAATATAACAAAATAAAAAGTTATATGTTGACATACATTCATGCATATTGTCCATACATGCATATATGCATATATGCCTACATCCATATTTGCATATGCATATGAATACATCCTTCCATGTAAAATATGCATTTTCACCTATATCCAAATATGCATACATTCATGTATACATGTGTTAATATCTCCATCTCTCCACGTAGTTCTATTTTCTATGTATACATGTATTTGTTGATGCATCCATGCATATATCTATGAATTTCTCTTCGTATTTCTGTCTCCATGTATTCAATGTTCTCCACTGCATCAGCATTTACATGTTCTCTTTTTTTATGATCTTCCATATTTATTTTTTCCATTGTATATGCATAAGAACTTCCACTTTGTTTTCTATTGTCGCATTTCGAGGAAGCTCAAGGATCTCAGTACCTTGTTCAGTATGAGGGAGAGTGAGAAATGCAACATGGGTCTTTTTTCTATGTTTATATTGATGGACTCAGCCCTATGATGATTTTTAAAAGCATAACCAATACCAAACTAGACATTCTTCCACCCCTTGTTGCAAGAAATAATCACTTCATACAATATTGATTCCATTCATTTCCATTTCCACCCTTGCACGTCCTTTTTTCTCAAATCAAATACATTTTCAAATCTAGTTATTTGCTTGTCTTCAATCATACCAATGTGTTGCGTTCCTTTTTTCACAAAATCCACCTCTCTCATTGAAATTTTCATTTCTTGAATTTAATTGTAAGCATATAACTTCCAAACGATAAATTCATACCATTTACATTCCCATTCATCCTCATATCCACCATCCCATATCCTTGCCTCCCATCTCAAATACTTTTCATAACTTATTCATACACCCTATTTGCATCTCACCCTTCTCTCAGTTCACTCCCTTTCTTCCACTTCCATAACTCATTCTTCTTTTTTACACTCACATTTCTTTATCTATCTACACCTCAAATATACCCTCATCCATCACAACAAAATTCACACCATACCAAACAATGAAAAAGATGAAGAAAATATCAAGGTTATGCAAATAAACACCGAGGGCTTTAAAAATAACACTCATAACATACAACTGTATTCAAGAGTTATTTTCATAATGTCTTTTCTAAACCTTGTTTATTACAGATCCCTAAAAGTACGTATAACAGTTTCTTCAACCCTATTATGTGTAATCAGATTTAACAAATATTTACATGTTTCCATGTATTCATATGCATCATTAGGCATTCTTTATACAATTGTTCTAAAAACAATATTGTATATGTTTCAAATGCAAATTGTTCCTAGAATTTATCGCTTTAAGCACACGTGCATCTAAAAATTGTTCTTTGTGTACTGAATTACATGGACACAACTATACATCCATCCATGCATAAATGCTACTTGAGCATCACTATGCTTTCACAAATTTGTATTTTTACTTGATTTTAGTGTTTTCCATTCAAATTTCTCGTTCACATGTCATGTGTGCCTTTCACTCTTCTTTGCATTGTCTGCACATGGATACATGTATACATGCATCCATGTATACAAAGATGCCTCAAGCATTGCAACAAATGTTTAAGATTTTTGGCATTCAATACTTCAAACAAAATAATAATACACTTTTTGCTTCTTGGATAAGATCATAAAGGAAATTTGTTATTGCAAATGTAAACATGCACCCATGTAATGTATCCTGGTAACCCATGGCCATCATATATTCATGCATATTGTCTGTACATGCATATATGCATATATGCCTTCATCCATATTTGCATATGCATATGAATACATCCTTCCATGTAACATATGCATTTGCACCTATATCCAAATATGCATACATCCATGTATACATGTGTTCATATCTCCATCTCTCCATGTAATTCTATTTTCTATGTATACATGTGTCTACTGATGCATCCATGCATATATATCTCAATAGCTCTACGTATTTTTCCCTCCATGTATTTAATGTTCTCCACTACACCAGCATTTACATGTTATCTTTTTTATGATCTTCCATATTTATTTTTTCCAAAGTATATGCATAAGAACTTCCACTTTGTCTTCTATTGTTGCATTTCGAGGAAGCTCAAGGACCTCAGTACCTTGTTCAGTACGAGGGAGAGTCAAAAATGCAACATGGGTCTTCTTTTTTTGTTTATATTGACGGACTCAGCCCTATGATGATTTTTAAAAGCATAACCAATACCAAACTAGACATTCTTCCACCCCTTGTTGCAAGAAATAATCACTTCATACCCTATTAATTCCATTCATTTCCATTTCCACCCTTCCACGTCCTTTTCTCTCAAATCAAATACATTTCAAAATCCAGTTATTTGCTTCCGTTGCATCATACCAATGTGTTGCGTTCCTTTTTTCACTAAATCCAGCTCTCTCATTCAAATTTTCATTTCTTGAATTTAATTGTAAGCATATGACTTGCAAACAATAAATTCATACCATCTACATTCCCATTGATTCTCATATCCACCATCCCATAACCTTGCCTCCCATGTCAAATACTTTTCATAACTTATTCATACACCCTATTTCCATATCACCCTTCTCTCGACTCGCTCCCTTTCTTCCACTTCCATAACTCATTCTTCTTTTTCACACTCACATTTCTTTATCTCTCTACACCTCAAATATACCCTCATCCATCACAATAAAATTCACACCATACCAAACAATGAAAAAGATGAACAAAATATCAAGATTATGCAATTAAACACTGAGGGCTTTGAAAATTGAAAGAAATATTAAGGTTATGCAATTAAACACTGAGGGATTTGAAAATAACTATGACAACATAGAGTTGTACTCTACACTTCCTTTGAAAACGTTTTCTTCTATATCCTGTTTATATATCCTTAATACACTTCGTCAAAAAACAATAATGTATTATTCTTTTGTTTCAATCATAAATGTTCTTTCTATATCTTTCAAATGCTATTTGTTTTTGACATTCTCTACCTTTGTGCACATAGATGGATGCATTCATGTTTGTCTTCATCCATACGTTTATGCATTTCTTCCATATATGTATTGCTAATAAATAGTTAATCTTCCCTACTTTCTTTCATTTAATACTGTAAATGCAAATTGAGTCTCACTGTTAAAATACATTTGTATTCAAGAGTTATTTTCAAAATGTCTTTTTCTAAATCCTATTTGTTACAAATTCCTAAAAGCACATATGACCATTCCTCCAAGGCTATAATGTATATTCAGATTTCACAAATCTCTACATGTATCCATCCAACCAAATGCATTATTAGATATACTTTATACACTTGTTCCACAAACACTAATGTATTGCTGCTTTGTTTCAGTCAATAATGTTTTTCTAGTTCTTGTTTAAACTGCAAATTGTTTCTGACATTTCTAACTTTATGGACGCAGGCATATATAGATACCTCTTAGCATACCAAGTTAAATGGACACATCTACACATCTGTGCATGCATATGTCTTTACATGGGTCCATATTTTAATGGTTTCCTTTCATATATGCATTCATACTAACTAGTTTATTTCTCTTCTTTTCTTTTATTTAATACTACATATGCAATTTTAGTCTCATCACGCTTTCAGGCTTGCTCGGGTGCCAAGGATGCTTTTCACCCTTCTGTGCATTCTGTGCACATTGATAAATGTCTACATCTATCCATGTCTACTTAAATGCTTCAAGCATTGTTACAAACACTATAACATTATTTTACTTTACATTGTTATAATAATTTAATGTTTAGATGCAATATACGAATTTTGATTTAACTCATCATGTTGTAATCCACTCATAACAAAAATGTGATATCTAAAATTGCAAATTTTCAAAATAAAAAATAAAAAATACATTGGCACAATAAATATGGTTTTCATGTATATGATTCTATTGAAGCTTAATAACAAGATAAGCATTGTTATTGTGTTGCTTATGATCTTTGGACTTGGTTTTCAGCCTCTGGACTCTTTGGAATTGGGCCAACGCCCTAGTTTTGTTGCTTTATATGTCAAAAATGGGATAAGGTTATGATTCAATTGAAAATTAATGTATGATTATATGGTGATTTGAAGAACACATATGATTTTCACTTTATATTTTTTGCTAATGTGCTCTTTATTTTAATTCAAATTGAGTTTAGTTGTGAAAATGGGGAAACTAAAAGCAAAATAAAACAAGTGTAAAAAATAATAATATTTTACTATTGAAATAACTTATTTTATAAACTAGGTTTTGTAATTTTCTATGCGAGGTGCTCAATCATGTTGACTAAATCCTCACAAAATATTATCAATACCTAGATTATGTATTTTAAGATTTGATCAAATTAATGATTATTTATCTATATTTTATTAGTGATTTTTATCAACACCAATATGTTAAATGAAAGCACAAACATGAAAATTTTAGTGGGGAGACTAGAAAACAAAGTTTTAGAACCAAACAACCATGTCCACTATGTTGTTAAGGGCGAATTTGATACACAAACCCAAAATTTTATATAGATTGTTTTTTTATTATTATGTATGATTTGAGACATATGTTGTTGTATGATGTATTCATTGAATACATTGTTACAACGGTTTATTATCTTGTCTTTGATAATTAATGTTAAAATTAAAGATAGTTTTTTATTGCATTTTGAGACCTATGTTACAATGTGAAGAGATTCTACTTGTACTTTGACACTTAAACACAAGGGTCCTATTGAACTCCTACATCCTTATCAATGGAATTTGGTTTCTATACATAATAGTAAAGTTTTGAATAGTCTATAGTGTTGATACCTATGATCCAAATTACCATTACCAAATGAAGTGGCTTATTGTTGCAAAATATTAAAGTTCTGTTGTGTAGGATTGCACCAACACTATTTTAAAGTACTTTAATATGGAATTTATCTAAAGCATGGTGTAGTTTTGGTATATTAAAAATAAGATATTACATAGACAGGATTTAAATCTTATTTATAATAAAATCAATAGCTTTGTATAATACTAATCTTTTTACTACATTACAAAAAACATTCATTAATCTTACAAAAAGTTTATACTCAAATGAGCTATCCCTATCAATCTTCCACCTAACACTATTGTTTCTATTAGCACCTGCATATTGTCATATGATAAACTAAAATAACTCAATTGTATTAATTAACATAGCATGTGCTCTGCAACAGTTCACTAAACATAATTTTGTTTACAGATGGACATACAAGCAAAAAAAAAAGGAATATGGTAAACTTTGTTTCTCCATATTCCTTAGAAATATCTCTGCATTAGAACTTAGTTCCATTTAAAATGGCTAATGAATTTTTCAATCAAAAGGTTTCCTAACAAGAAATAAAAATATAAAACATTGACCTAGTCATAAACACTTTATTTCTCTAGTTCCCTTTCATTTAATACTGTAAATGCAAACTGAGTCTCTTGCTTTATGGCTCGTTAACATGCCAACTATGCTTCTCACTCCTATATGCATTATCTGCACGTGGATGCATGTATGCATTAATGTCTCGTGCATTCTTACAAATCTTTCTGATTGTTTTCATTCAATAATTAATAGAAATTGCCGGTATTGGCATGGTGTGATGGTTTATAGGTGGCATTGTTGTTCTTGCCACCAAGGTTCAAACCCCGTTGGGGTGTTATTGTTGAATGGTTGTATCTGGTTCATAGCTCCGGTCAAAAGCATTTACCCCTTGAATAAAAAAAAAAAAAATTAATAGAAATTAATAATGCATTCTTGCTTCCTAATTAAGATCTTAAAGAATCTACCTTCTCACAAATGTATACATATACACACAAAAAAAACAAGATTTCATTGCTAAAAAAAACTCCACGTATACATGGTACCCATAAAAAAAAAAATCCCCTTGTATCCATCCACACGTGCTCTTTGTTCACATGTCCTTATGGACCACGTTTCCCATGAACCCTAAAAAATTCCATGCATTTGTGCGCTTCTACAAATAACTTCTAACTTTTCTAGCTACTTTCAATACATTTATATTCCTATTTGCTATCTAGAAACTTTTCCTATCTCTAAGCTACATGACTTTCACCTGTCGGCAGGAACTCAACGCTTGCGTCACTTGTTAGTATATATATCTTCAAGATATAATATATAGTATATTATTTTTTAAATAAATATTTTTAATGTCTTTTATTTTTTGATTTTTTACAATTAAAGTATTTGGATAATGTTATGGATAAGGATAAGAATGTGATGGTAGATTTTTTTAAATAAATATTTCATGATTTTTGTTTTTTGTTTTAAATAAATATATACTATTCTTTTATTTTTGATATTGTGTATGATTTTCGTATATGGAGAATACATAGAAGTATTAATTATCTATTAGGATCGAAATGAAGACAGAATCGAGTATGGTTTTAAGCTTAAGTTATTAGGTTAACTGTGACAAGCTAAACACTCCTAGGATAAAGATTTCCTACTTAGGAGTTAGGTTAAAGACACTTGTAGACTGACTCATTTCTAGGTAGATAGTTTGAGGTAGGAAGTCTGGGGTGACTCTATACCCATTGAAGGACATTGCCTATGTGTAGAGTAAGATAGCCCAAGTCAAATTGGCCTTGAGTAGTGTAAGTGATAGATGACTTACTTAGTCATTTACTGAACTAGAATACAATGGCCATTGTAATCATTTTTTAAATAAATATTTTTTACAATTAAAGTATTTGGATAATGTTTTTGAAGTAAAAAGCAACAAAACAAGGGTGCTGACCCATAAGTACAAGGCAACAAAGGTCATCCAATGAAAGCACAAGAATGTGATGGTGGATTTTTTTAAATAAATATTTCATGATTTTTGCTTTTTTAAAATAAATAAATATATACTATTCTTTTATTTTTTATAAGAATAAGACTATGACTGTGGATTTTTTTAAATAATTATTGTGTTGTTTTTTTACTTTTTTAAATAAAAAAAACATTGTTAAATATCTGTTGCTTTTTGTTTTTCTTTCACGGATTGTGCTAGCCTCCTATAAGCATTGCCATTGTAGGGTTACGCCTCTTGACATAATTAGTATATATATCTTCAAGATAATCTATATAAAATATGTTCAAAGTTAACGAGTCATTTATTTTTTTGATTAGCAAACTTAAAATAAATAAAAAATCATTATATGACTTATTAGATGGAAAAAAAACAAAAAACTATTGTAATTAAACAATGAAAATATAATTTTGTGATATTGTCCACTTTTTAAATAATTGAAAAAATCAATAAAAAATCATTGCACATAAAAATAGAAAGTAGATTTTTTCTTTTTTTCGAGGGATTTGCTAACCACCTATATGTCATGCTCTCATTATAGAGTTATGTCTATCAACGTAAAAATTATAATTTTTTAAAAAAGAATGTATTGGAATTTGAAAAAAGCTGATGAAGAGTATTATATGGAAATTACAAACTTCCTACATAAATATTTCAGCATGATTTATAATGATAAATATTTTTTTAAGAATGAAAAGTTGGGATTAATAATGTTATATCTAGATATAATTATAAATATGTAATAAAATTAATAAATGAGATTAGAGCAGTTAGTTTTAAAACGTGATGAAGTATATTATGTAGTAAATGGTATTTTATGATTTCTTGTGTGATTTAGTATTTGATATTTTGTTAGACAACACTTGTTAAATTAGAAAATTCATAGTGTCTTGTTTTTGTTCAAATTTGTGCTTGTAGAAATACTTTTTACACCCAAGAAAATGAACATTATTTTTGAATTCAAGCCCTTCCCTAAACCTATTTTCTTTATTATTAAGAATATATATATAATAGTTAGAAAACAAGTTGTGTTGATGAATGTCTGTAAATTTTCAAAGCAGGGACCTTCTTCTTTAGTCAACCACTTATATTCTAATTTATTTTTTGTACCAAAGGTTGAAGACACTCCAAGCAATCATGTAATATACCTAGTCCACATCTGTATGATGTTTATATGATCTAAAGATAATATAGTGTGTAATGAAGCTCTCTCTTAATTCCTAGGTGATAGATGATCCAATAATGAATTAAGATTTATCCTTTTATACAAAAAATCAACACATTTCATGCTTGATTCAACACAAGTAATGGATAGTAGGAAGGGAGTTAACTTGGACCTAAAGTTGAATGTAAATTTGAAAGTTCTAGGGCTATTTCCATGGCATAAATTTGACCTAGGTAAGGAAAAGGGTAAACCATGGATAAAGATTAGACTCTTGAGATGTGTGAGGATAGGATCAACTTAGATTTAAGTTCTTTGCTGAAAATTTCACAAACGTATGACACTTGCACTAGTAGTTATTGTATTGGATAAATTCAATTAAAATAAATCCAAAATGAAGTAGAAAAGTGTATGGTATGTAATTTTGACCCTCTAAATTTTCCCAAGTGCTTTGACTTGCATGTGAATTAATATAAAGGTGCATGTAAAAATAAATAAGCAACCAACATGTAAGTAAATATGTAAACATTCATAAGGGATACAAATATGGATGATGATTCAATACATTCTCCTTGCAATAAGTGCTCCATTTTGCAGACTACAAGCAAAAAAGAAAAAAATCAATAAGTAGCATCTAACATTCATTTAAAATAGACACAAAAAATTATTCGATAGTATATACATGAACACAAAGAGTAAAAATAAAAAGGAAAGAGACATCTATTAAGGCATAGTTTGGAACTACACATCTATTAGACACATGCTTGCATCAAGCCAAAATGTGGCATAAGTCCTAAATATCATAAATTTTTAATAGACATGAAGCCCTACACATGAAATTGTAATGTGACATGAACCATGTAACTACAATTGTAGTCATAAAAAAACATCAATAATTGTATATTCCCCTTCAACTAGTTATGCACATAAGATGTAAGGAATTGGAGGAGAAGAGAAAATAAATGTAAATTATATGATCATGTAAAACTCAATAATCATGAATAAGTGTCATATATAACAATATGTGTGATAACAAAGCAATTAGTATCAAGATGTATGCCTATAAGTACATGTATCAAAGGGAAATAAGATGTCATAACATTGTTCCCAATGGTGAGGATACATAATCAAGATTTATAAATAGATAAAACATGTAAGTTGTAAACATGAATGTACAAGGAGTATACAATGATGATATCACCTAAATTCAATGATATAAAAATAATGGCACATAGGTGAGAAATAAAAAGGAGAAGCGATTGAACCATAGGATCATCCAAAGCATTTGAATTTTCTCTCTATAATTGTAAAATCAAAATCCTCTGAAACTAAAACCATCTAAATTATACAATCGTTTGAAAACTAAAACCATCTAGACTCCCTTTGAAAACTAAAACCATATAAATATTAAACTACCTAAAACTAAACCCATTTGAAAATTAAAACCACTTGAAACTATAACCATATCGAACCCACTTGAGACTATAAAGCCCTCAAACATAGTAGTGTCACATGATGGAACCACTAACTTTTTATTCTAGTTCCATTTATCATCCTGCAATTTTTTGCTATTTTCTATCATAGGGGTTTGGGGTTTTGTTTATTATCACTATTGTAGGGTTTTGTGTTACTTGAGATCTTTCCTTAATAACCCTCGAACTCTCATTTTGAAATGGTTTTAATTCATCATTGATCTTCTGTTGCTCGTTTCCAGTCATGTTAAAACATCTGGTGTCATTAGGACTCATGGAGTAACCGATCCCTCATGCCTAGGTCCGATATTCTTATATTTTATAAGGTTGATCGATTGACCTTGTTTGGCCTTTACATCCTTTGAAATAATATGTTCTAAGTAATTTATGCCTTTTTATGTGGTGTCCTAGGTGGTCCTCCTCTTAAAACAACTTGCGGGCATGTGTTGAATTGTCTTCACTTAAGTCATGTCCATCACTTCCCTTTATCGCTCATCGCAGATAGCTTTTGAAATGTAAATTTTAATTAGCGATGAGAAATAATTTGTGTTTCTTTGGTTTTGTGCATTTCAGATGGCTTTAAGAATTTTTGATTTGTATCAACGATGTGCAATTTTCTCATTTTTCTTTGTATCATTGAAGGTTTTGGCTATCGCTAATTGCTCTTGAATTTTGAGTATTGAATTAGCGATGAGTGATGACCTTTGGGCTTTTTTTTTCATCGCTCATCGCAGATGGATGTGTGATCGTCTTGTTTAAATTGGCAATGAGCGATGAGTGGTATTCTCTTTTGTTTCACGTATTGCAGATGGGTTTTGGATGTTGGGTTTTGTATTAGTGATAAGCCATGCACATGTTCTATGTGTTATCGTTGGCTTCCTTCTCATCACTAATTGATTGAATACTTTATAATGGGAATCAACGATGTGCGATGACCCTTGGTGCTTCTTATCGCTCATCGCGGATTCATTCTAAGATTTGAATTCCAAAATAGCAATAAGCGATGGAGTCACTTGTTCAAACTTTCTTTTGCTGATTTAAATTGCTCTTGTGAGCAATGTCTTTTGTGCCTTTGATTTTCACACAGGTGCACATGTCTTAATCCTATTCTGTCGCCATATCTCCCATCGCTAATGTGATCTGGAGTTTCTAGCATGAATTAGCGATACGTGATGGGTGATGAACGTGATCAAGGATGGGCCGTAAATTCAAAGGCTGAGATCTCATCGTGTAGATGCTAGCATCGCTGATAAGACTTGTGAAAGGTGAAATATATCAGTGATGAGTGATGGCTACAGAATAAAGGGCAACGTGGTAGCATTCTGAGGACATCGTTTAAAGCAAGAAAGAAAGTAGCATGCTGAAAGGGGAACCATTGATGTGGTTTTAAAATGAAGTAATCACTGGCCATAGTTTGAATATGAATGACTAAATGTTAGTTCACTCACGCAAGCTTTCTATCAAACGTTATTGGTGATATGTTCCATTTCTCGGCCATAAAGAAGGTAGCTAGCTTATTTACTGTACATTTAGAACTATTCAAGAGTAGAGAAGAAAGCTATAGGCTGAAGAAAGCAGTGTGGAAAGATCCAACAAGAAATTACAGTAGCAATTGTATTAGTCGCTCACCCAGGTAAGCAAATTGTTGTACCTCTTCTTGTCCAAAATACTAATTTATGCTATTCTGAAAGGGTAGTGGGGAATTTGGGGGATAATTTTCTTATGATTTATTCATTTGTGTATCTTTATTTGGGGTGATGAGTATTGTGTAAATATTGGGAATACTTTGTTTTGTAAGTTATGTCTTAAGTTTTCATACCTGGGTAGGTCTTTTCGATTGAGGCAATTGTAAACCCTTGTCCTACTACTTTGTAAATATGAGTGAGCCAGAACCTAGTGAATCCAACATTAGACCTGAGAGGAAACCAAAGCAAAAAAGGGTTAAGAGGCTTAAAACCTAGGATGTTTCATCTACGGTTAAGCCGAAACCACTTGCAACATCTAACCCTACACCAAATACCCTTGTGACATCTACTAGGTCCAAAAGTGCAAAGAAGGAGCAAGACGGGTTCATGGAGGGAGCCTCTAGAGAAGTAAAGGAGGGAGGGTCATGAATTGGAAAGAGACCTATGGGTCAAGTTGTCATGATGGCCACACTAATTGACAATGCTAGTTAAATTGGAGAATTGGCCCAGCCTCAGAGTGGATGGCAATGATTCCTAAATGCTTTTAACAGGCATAATTCTAAGAAGCTGACATGTTACTTATGGGGGCTGAACCTCGGGAAATTGGTGGTACCCAATGTGTTTTTGGAAGTGGATGTGATGATGGAGTTGGCTAGGCACTATGATCCCACTGACAGAACAATTAGGAGTGAAAATGGAGATGTAATCCTTGTGGTGACAAGGGATAAGGTTGTGGAGATATTTGGGTTGAATCCTAATTATACTGCGAAAATTAAGCATGTAGGTCTATATGGTGAATATGAACATAACAGATTTGCATATAGGAATAGACAGCTTGTTCAACATAGAAAGAGCAAGGAAATATTTCTCCCTAAAGATATTGAGCCCTTTGAATGTGAAGAATTTGTGGATTACTTCAAGAACACCTATTATTGCCTAAATCAAGTTTTGGCTTAAAATTTTTAAGCGGGGATGGACCCTGACCTGTTGGTGATGACAATAGATATACAAGCTCATAATTAGAACACTGGTTTTGATTATGCTACCTATGTTATTGAACAAATGCATCAGGATTTCATTAATCTTAAGAAAGAGGTTCTCCCTCTACATTTCCCACATTATTCTCTGTTAATGCATATGGTTCTGTATGAGGGTGATTATAGTTGGAAAAGAAAGCTAACATTGAGAACAATGCTTTGCCAGTCCAAATGTGGACACATATTTGGGATCAGGATTGTCCCAATTCCAACTATTTCATGTTTTCTAATGTCATATAAGGTTTGGTATCCTAGAAATTTTGGGTGTAGCACCTATTCACAGGCTCTCTCTAGCAATAAAAAATATCATGCACCCAAAGGATATAGTGGGATCAACTGCAAAGCATAATTAGGCAGATTGGTTTTTGTATTCAAAGTATACTTTGATTAGGGATTATGGATCTAAGGTAGCACCACACTGATTGCCCCTATATGTACATCTAACATATTAGCATTCATGGATTTAATGTGGCAGGCTGAGTTTATGGATTATGAAATGTTCAAAAAGCCTAGGAAAGGTATTGTGGCGAGTCCCCAATGTTCTTTTGCTTACTTTAAGGTTATTGCCCAAGAAGGGTATGAGAAATTTGGAATCCTGGTGAATAACCTTAGGTTACCTTTTAATGAGGTTAGGATTTTTGACCTTGAAGGATTTGTGCATGCAAAGAGAAGGGAGAAAAACTTATCAGCAATATAGCACCAATTCTTGTACACAAATGATATATTGAGAAACTTGACAAGTGATGAGGCTGTTAGATATAGGAAGAAAGAATGGACATCCATAATGGACATTAAAGAAAGTATCATAAGGAGGAATGATTTCTATGAGAGCCCCTATGATGTAATTGAAGATCTTTTGAAAGAGCTTTTACAAAGCTAAGGGATTATCAAATTGGTGATTTCAAGGTAAAGGTGAAAGAGGTTGCTAAGAGAGCACAAGCTCTCCTAGAACAACAACCTCAGGCTATGGATGTTCTTGAGCAGTCTACAGATTTCCAAGAAATTATGGAGGAAAAATGGTAGAACATGTGCCTAATGAGGAGGAGGTGGAGAAGAAATTCCCTCCTCCTCATATTGAAGAAACTCTTGATTCATAGGTTCCTCCATATAGAATTGTTCAATGGAAATATGATGAAAAGAATGATGATGATCCCAGGATTAAGGATTGTGATGAGTTCCTTGCAAATGATAAGTTTGTATAGTCTAATGAATTCAAGGAATTTATGGTTCAGCAAAGGAGCAAAGAGATAAAAGAAAGGCTTGAGCAAGCAAGGGCTAGTGTTGAACCTTCTCAATAGGAAGAGGTTGAGAAGGCAGAGGAAGAAAAGATCATGGCTGAGATTGCAACTATCACTCCCATTGAAGCTTGGAAAATTCTCAAAGATAGTGGAATCATGTTGTTACCAGGATGCACTATCAAATCAGCTATTGCATATGATGCGGTAAGAAGAGACCCTCAGGCTTGAATATCTAAAGAGTAGTTTAAAGATAAGGTGTTTGGATTTGGGTATAGTACGAAGTTGCATACTCTTGCAATCTGGTCTATGACACCTAATACTAGAAAGCATGAGGTCACTAGGCCTATTGAAGAGGTTATGGGTTCCTTGGTGGTGAAGAGAGCCACAGATATAACTCCTATCCAAGCAGCTAAGTTAACTACTCATGTTCCAATGCTTAGTGTGGACACAACAAAAATTTCTCAAAAGAAGTATGATTCTTTCATGAGGGAGTACAATAAGGCTTTGGATGTGATAAACAAGATGAGAGCCACTATTCAAGTTGGCCAGTCAGTGAGGAAACTATCTTTTCCATCTTCTTCTTCTTCTTCTTCAGACTTGTCTACATAGGACTGGGAGACCGTGGCCTTGAGAATCAATGATTTGAGTAATCAATTGAAGATTGAAAAGGAAAATATCAAGAAGGCTAAATTTGAGACTGTTAAGGTGGAAAATGACATTTTTGAGGATTTATTGAAAGATAGGGTGACCAAGTTGGTCAACAAAGTTGATGATGTATGGGATTCCTATAAGAACATTCATGAAGCAAACATAAAATATTTGCATGTGCAGGAAGCCTTTAGGAATTAATGGAGCAAATGGAGTACCAGGGTAGATGCTTTAAAAGAAATGATACCTAAAATGAAGGAAGATCCTGAGGCACCTACTAATATCCTTGAGATCTTGCAAACTATTGACTTGGTTAATGAGATAACGATGTTTCATGGAAAGCTTGGTATGCAGCTCCAAAGTAAGCTGAAAGTATTCAAAGAGATGGAGGAACGTGGTATTCCTTTGATATTGAATCACAAAGTTTAGTTACAACTGTTTGATACATGGAGTGATCTGGGAGAAATGCTCAAATCAGCTATGATGGCACTTAACTGTGACTAATTACATCCTGTTGAATTCAAATGTTGACATGTTCATGGAGGTTGAAACAAAAATGGATACTTTTGTCAAGGAGGCCCAAGTTCTAATTGATGCAAGATATATCCAACATAGTGCAAAGGTGTAGAGTTTATTAGATGTCAAGTGGCCTACTGAAGAGGAGTACATCACCTAGTTGGAGAGGTATACTAAGTAAGCTTATATGGGGATGATCATAAATATGGTGAATAAAAAATAGGAGGGAAATAATGCATAGCCTAAAACTAATATAGATTAGGATTTTGTTAAAATATTGCAAAGATATTGTTCCCTACTCAACATGAAAAAGGTGGCACAAGTGCTGATGTGGATATATCAGCTTTGTTTCATTTATTTTTTTTCATTCTTTTTTAAATTTTGTTGACTGGGTTTTCCCATGGTGGACACTTTTTGAGTGCAGGGAGGATATTTTGAAACTGTTATAACAAACAAGTGATACCTTTTAAAGGTGGGACCATATTTTTGTACGAATGAGGGTTATTTGTGCCTCATGTTTATTCCCACCATCTAAAAGCTTGAGCATAATTGAAAAGGGAATATTTGTTACAGTGGTCCAATGGGGTTTTGACATGTGTGCTTTTTGGCATGAGGCTTGTTTTGCTCTTTCGTTTCTATAAGAAATAATTTAGGGCCAGAAGTATGGGGTTCATTGAAATGCAATTGACATAGTGAATTGTAAAGGGAATAAAAAGCATATTTTAAGTTTTGTTTTAAGTTCTAAGTTTGTAGTTACTTATGTAATTTTGATAACATGATAGCAAATACAATATAGAATGATACTAATTTCATGGCTATTGTCTCTCCTCTGTAATTATTCTACGAGTTATGAATGACTATAATCAAGTATTATGTTTTTCGTCTTCATTGCTTTCCAGTGGATGTGTAATTTCATTCTTGATTATTAATTCAATGAATTAGTGTAAGTGCTTGAATGAGATTGTTGACTCATATGAATTATGTGCTAGGATATCTTCAAGAAGTAGTGGTCAAGAATGTTATGAGGGAGAGTTGTAATGCAGTGTTTCTTAAGCTATATGTTGTTGTGTTTGAATTGTTATTAGGTTGCATAGGTTAAGATTGAATTCATGTTTAGGATAAGGCACTAGTTTTAGTAAATTAGTCACAATTCAGTTCCTCGGTCAGTTTATTAGCAAATCACTCTTTATTTGAAAATCTTTCAAATGGGTTACCATTGTAGTCATGCTATGATGCATTTCATTTTTCTCATGCTCCAAGTATAAGGTATTATTTAAGAGAATTTCCAACTCTTTTGATACACTATATTGTTGAGTAGAAATATTAGAATTATTTGTTGTTTACAATGTATCTAAATATAAATCATGCGAGTTCTTGAATATACATTGTGGGATTACCCTCTTAGGTTTCACAGAGCCGAAATTGTAGGAGTAAAAGATTTTCAGCTTTTACTCGTTCGTTGGCCAATCCCTTTAGATTTCTAATTACTAGAAATGGAAAATTCCACAAGAAATTCTGAAGACCAACTTGGTTCTCAAAAGAACACCAACAGATTGGCGACTCCACTAGGGACTTGCTAATTTCAAAGTCTCTAGTTCAGATCTAGTACAGTTAGAGTCGAGTATTATATTAATCTTCATTGTTGAAGAATAATGTTGGATATTTATGATATGTGGTTGTCATTGATGTCAACACTATTGGCATTAATTTCTTTAAGGTTGTATATGTTGAGGATATTGAGAAAATTGTAATAAAATAAGTTGTAGGTTGTTGGTGATGCAGTGAAGTTTAGTATGAAGGCTAGCTCAGTATATTGATGATAAGAGGTTGTGGATTAAAGGGTTTGTTGAGAAGTATATCTAGTTTATCCACATGAAGTTTCAGAGGTTCGCATGAAGATTTGATTGAGTTATGAGTATCTGTATTCTAACAGTTCTAAATATTGCTTTAGTTGGTGTTCCTGAAAGAAGATGATGTGATCCTAGTAATTTGAATTATTGTGGATGCTTCTATGGTGATTCACAATGCTTGTGGATGTTTCTAGATCATGCTTTATCTATGTTGTTGGTTTTCATTGATCGTTGTGCTCACGATTGGTGATTTTCTTTTGTGAGTTCATGTTTTTCATGATCATGGTCGATGATTGTAGCGTGTTGCAGATCTTCGAGGCATAATTTTTGAAGTTGTTTCATATTCGAGGATGTTGTTTTGGGTCCTTACTATGTTTTAGCTGACATTGTTTGGTCTGCATTGATAAATTGTTTACTGATTTGGGCTGACAGTTTGTACATATTTCATATTTTTATTGGGCCAACATTTAGTTGATGTTATCCTTAGTTGCAGATATATATGACGATTGTTTATACCATTTGAAGTGTGTGGTTTGCAATGTATGCTGAGTGTTGTGTGCAAATAATGTTCTAAGCTTTCGAAGGAAAAAGTAAAGTGTGAAGAAGAGTTTATGTGCTTAACTAGAACTGTAATCAGGCATTAGAAGATGCTATTTTCTTAGTTCAAAATCTTTCGGATGTAATACAAATGTGAGTGTAAGACAGTGAGTCTTCCTTTGGGCAGTAAGCCTTTTATATTTGAGCAGTTTGTTCTAGGCAATGTGCCTGAGTGCATGTGCATTCCCCATTTATAATAATTTTAGTAGGGTATAATCTTGTGGACTAACCTCCACCATGGTTTTTCCCCTAACAGGGTTTCCACATAAAAAATCTTGGCATTATGTGTGTTTTTGATGTGATGATGGTTTATGCTTTCATTTTTATTTATCAGATCTAAGAATAAGTTTAATTTGCATAATTTCTGTGACAACTGATTCACCCCCCCTCTTAGTTTTCTTCCCTTGTGTTGCCAACAAATAATTGGTTCTAATTTTTAGTAAAATCCGCATCTAGTCTTATGCGTCACATTCTGGTTAATTCTATCACTCTGTGTTGGGTTATGTTAGGGTTTTTTCTAAAATTACAAATACCAAGTCGAAGTGCAATCACTTCCTATTTCCCAACATTCTAGGTGGCAACTCTAAAGTCTCATATACCAGTGTAAAGATAAACTCTTGAAGAGAATGTGAGAAGAAGGATTTTGATACATTTGACACCATGAAGAAGAACAGGAGCTATATGAAGAAGATCTAGAGCAGAAGCTAGAGCCTGAGCTTGCAAGGGACACACAACTATTATGGGTGAAGAAAACTACTAGATCGGGTAAGTCTGTTAAATCCCTTGATGAAGCATCTCTTACTTTTCATAATGAAGTAGATAGCAGAAATATCCAGGGAGAAGCACATGAAATTGAAGAGCCTAATGTATATCAAGGGAGTTTTCGTATTGAGCAAGTATTTGACAATGAATTTGATGTGTGAAGAGAAGAGGATAGGTGGGAGTTTTGGGATAAGATTAAAAAGTTCTTAGAGCCTCTAACCCCTAGTCTTGCATTTTTCTT
Organism: Sequoia sempervirens; assembly: GCA_007258455.2. NCBI lineage: Eukaryota > Viridiplantae > Streptophyta > Pinopsida > Cupressales > Cupressaceae > Sequoia > Sequoia sempervirens. The sequence continues at coordinate 99,534,355 of VDFB02047397.1, read as the reverse complement.
CAATGGAAAAAATTTCAAACCAAGGGGAGAATCTCCCAATATAGAAGTGCACATTTCCCTTGAGGAAGACCCAGTTGATCAAGCCTATTATACTCCTGTACCTAGTGAGGCTGGAAATATCTTAGAAAATGAAGAAGACATAGACAGAGACATGCAAGCCTTAGAAGAGGAAGAACTTAGGCTTAAGGAAGAAGAGGAGAATAGATAGAAGGGATTGAATGAGAAGGAAGATAGGATTAGAGCTAAGAAACTTGAGAGGGATGCCTGAAAACAAAAAATAGAGAAGATGAGAGAAGATGCTACTAGGCAGAAAGCCTTCACTGAAAATATCTCCAAGTTGGCTACTGAGGTTACCCCTGAAATTCCTAAAGAAACCATCTAGATGGGAACCTCTACTACTAACACCTATACCACTTTTGTTTCAACTACCAAAGCCTTAGATCCTACTGCTACTAAGAAATCATCATTTATAGATCATGGGAAGAAGCCCATTGATCAGATAAAGAAGACTACCTTCAACACTTTCAATACCAATACCAACACAAGCACTGTTGGAATTGTGTGCCTCAATCCCACAGGCTGAAACTTCTTGTGAGCAATTTCGGTGAGACTGAGGAGATGTCTAGCTGATCTGCTAGTTGATCCTGGACTATCGCTATGACCTCCTGAATGTCTTGGCGATCGGCATCTAAAACCTTCGGCGTAACTTGGACTGTCGGAATGATGTCTCGATGACGATAGGGAGTCTTGCCGATATCGGCGTGACCTTTGGTCTATCTGGACGATGTGATAATCGGTATGACTTGCTCCTATAGGTAGGAAGTCTTGGCGACTGGGAGATGTTTGGACGATTGTTGGTGTTTATCAGATATCAGGGAGACTTGGCCGAAAGGGTTATGTTTTGGTATGAGGTCTTATCGATATGAATGTCTCACCGATAGTTATCTTCAAGAGTCATCGGAGAAACACATGGGCTTCGGTATGAAGTCTTAGCGAATGTGGAAAGTCTTGCCGACTGATGTTTTCGGGGAGACCCTTGGCCGAAAGGCTTGCTTCAGTGTGATGTCTCATTGATAGCGGTAATTCTTGCCAATGGGTATACCTTGGTGCTTTCACGGTGACAAAAGACTTCGGTGTGAAGTCTTGGCAACTTGGAAAGTTTCACCGATAGTCTTCGGGATGACATGTGATGCTCGGTGTAAAGTCTTGGAGAAAGACGATTGTCTTGCCAACTCGGTATGACATGGTGTGCTCGGTGTGATGTCTTGGTGAAAGATGAATGTCTTTCCAACTATTGAGCACTTCAGTGTGACTTGAAGGCATCAGTATGATGTCTTGGCGAAGAGTGATTGTCTCACCGATGAGGTAGTCTGTTGTCGGCATGACTCTTGGCGAATATTCAGTATTTGGTATGACTTGAAGACTTCAGAGTAATGTCTCAGCGAAAGCGATATGTCTTGCCGACTAGGATGTTTCAGTATAACATGAAGAGCTTGTTATGAAGTCTTGGCGAAGAGTGATAGTCTTGACGATGGGAATCCTGATGTTGGTATAACTTTGGAACCTCGGTATGATCTCCCGGCGATAGCGATAGTCTCACCGATGTGAATGCTGAAGTTGATGCAACATGTGGGCTCAGGGTAACCTCTTGCCGATGGGGACAACTCTTGGCGATATCGAATGCTGGCTATGTTGGCATTGGGGAGACATGGTTAGTGTCTCACCGACATGCCAACACAGGTTGAATGCCCTTGACCATTTGGATGACTGTCCTACGTGGTGTGACCTGGACATATTATCTTCCATGCAAGGAAGTGGAAACATCTACGATGCCAAGCTGGATGATTCAATCATTGTGATCCGATAGTTGGAATCAAACCATTTCATAGAGGCTGTAGAGAACGAATGTATATATGTATGCATTGGACGTTCTGTAGAGTGGGGTTGAGAAGAGAGCTGAAGAGAAGAAGAGAGAGAGCTGAGTGGCTGGGAGAAAGGTCGAGGCCATGAGGCCAAAGCAGAGGAAGAGAGTGGCAGGGTTTTGCTGCTAGAATCTCTCCTGACCACAAATGCCATGGTTGATCTCTCATGTTGAGTTTGCTACTAGTTGTATCTAGAATGAACAAGATGTAATCTCTATAAAGGCTATGAGCCTGAAATTGTATTGTAACTGTTTGTTTCTGAATAATACAATGGCTCGATCTTTGGAGTGTGGGGTTTTTTATCCAAAAGGATTTTCCCCACGTAAATCTGTTTGTTCTGGTTTTTGTCTCATCTTTCATGTCTGTTTGGTTCTTGTTGTAGAATCTGTTAATGCATGTTGTTGAATTTACATGTGCTTCTCTCAGAAGGATCAATGTGGGAAATAAACTGTGTCTGTTTCCGCTTTAGGACATAGTTGTATGTGTCTTTGAGGCAACCTAATGGAATTAAAGTTACCGAAGGCACTACTGTTCTTAGAGATTTCTCTGAGATGCAACAAATTTTCCTTACAAGTGGTATCAGAGCCTTCTTTTGGTTGTTGGTTTTGGATATTTCTCCTGTGAAGATTTCTTAGCTTGATGGGCTGGAAGAAATCTGGAGGAATGGACTGATGTATTGATCCTTTGATGAGTGGAAGCCTTGTGGTATTTTGAGACAACATGCAGCTTAAAGGATGGTCAAGATGGAAAAGGGAGTTGGTCATGTTGTGATATGTGTCTCCTGGCTGGTAGCAGTATAACCTTGGAGTATGAGGTGGATTTCTTTGCTCTGTGGCTGTGTAGTAGTAAAGCTTTCATATTGGGCGTCTGTGTGTCAGGCTCCTGGGTGATATGGAGAAGCCTAGGTTGTTTCTCAGACATGGAAGAGAGTGCTTATGCTAGGTGTGTTCCCTGGTGTTGAAAGGCACGGTTTCCTGTTAACCTCGAATACATAAAGGCTATGGAGTTAATCATTAGATGATTTGCAAGCTTCTGAAATAGCCTTTCTCTCTTTCTCAGATGCATGTACATGTTGGTAGTTCTAGAGTTGGTCTGAAAGGGGCCTGGATTCTCCTGAACTGCTATTCTCCTTCTAAGGATGTTTTGTACTTGCATGGCTCTGTGGTTTTGCAGGTTTTACACGGTTAAGCAAAACTTGTGGTATTGTGGAGTTGCTGATTAAGCTATTTTCTAGAGCCTAACTTTTGGGATGTTATTGGATGAGATAGTTGTAGTTCTACATGCATGCTTTGTGCATGGTTTGAGGAGGTGTGTTTTCTTCTCTGCGTGGGAGTGTTGGTACGTGATTTTTCACTCAGCATTCTTGTAGTGGTGCTTGTGGGTTCCTTGATTATGGTGCTTGTTGTGGACATGATTGGCAAATCAGGTTTGGTGTGATCTGGTGTTTTGAGTCATGTTTTCTACGTGGTTATTCTCCTTGAAATCTCAGTTTTGTAGTTTCCAATGCTATGATGGGTTTGCATGTTCGATGTTTGTGATCTACGAGTTATGCGGTTGGTGGATTAGCTACCCATTGGCTGCGGTGAGATAACTTGGATGTGGACTATCTTTATCTACAAGGTTGATTCTTTGCATGGGCAGACTTGTTAGCTGGCCCTGTATGTGGTCACTTGTACATTGGTGTGATTGCTTTGAGATGAGAGGATGGATATTGTTTGAGTACCTAAATATTCAGTTATGGGAACCTGAAGAAGGTGGTCATGATGCTTGGAGAGCTCAGATGTCATGTTTCAGTGGGAGCTTTAGCAGTGACTGTGGGTTCATCACATGGTGGTGAATATTCTTCTTTAGTGTTGTAGATGTTTCGTGGGGGAGCCCTTAGATCATGTTGTTGCAGAAGGGTTCTTTAGCATTTGCATGGACATTATTTGAAGATGTGCAACATCTTGGATCCATGGAGGACGCTTGGAGTCTTTGGCAAAGGTATTGGCGGTGCTTGATAGGTGATGTTGGTTTTGAGTCTGTTTGCTTTATGTCATGTATACTCTTGTTTGTGTACTGGATTTTTGGCATTGTGCATTGTACTTGAGACCATGGTAAAGTTATCTGAAGCATGGTATCTCCTAAGGGGATATGTAGATCATGGTGTCATGATAAGTTCCTGATTCAGATAATTGGAGCTTTGATAGTGGTCTGGTAATTCTTTGTGTATTGGGTGCTTTGATTATTTGCTTGATACTTCATGATAGTGCATTTGCAGTTGAAGTTTAGCATGAGATGAACGGTTGCTAGTACTCATGGATACATGAAGAATAAGTTGAGCCTATTTTTCTCTTATGAGAGAGGTGTTGTTGATTGTTACTCTTGATGAGTTTTTAGCAGAAAGTCCGAGAAGCCTACACCTTGGTTGAACGTGAGTTCAATAAGAGACCTATGAGGATATTTATCTTGGATTAGTCATGACGACTTGTATATCTTGAAGGAGTATTCTCGTTCCCACTCTTGGTCTGCTCGGCGGTTTATCTGAAAGGTATTTGGCCCATTATATTTTTCAGATGTGTTTTATGTTCACTTTCATGATATGGATCTTGAATTGTTGTCTAATGGTTCTGGAGGATTCATAGTGGAAGATGTACATCTTGTTTCATCTCCTTGATTTTTACTGATGAGAATTGGTAGGAGATGATGTATGGGCTGATTTCTTGAAATGGGGAATGAAGTAGCTTGATTTTCTTTTGGGATGAGAAGGAGATCATTCTTGACATAGCTAGTTGTTAGAAGTGTATGTAGGAGGATTTTCTATAGGAATATGATGTGTAGAGTTTCTCTCTATGGCCATGAAGGTTTGTGGTGAGAGAAATGTTTCCTGTAGCAGTTTGTTGCAGGTTGGGCATGTCATTGTGGATATTTCCTTGGTACTACATGGTTACATTTTCTATGTGCTGTTATTGGTAGACTTGTGAAGTCTTTGGATTACTGAGGCAGTGGGAGTTCCTGTATGTGTCTTGTCTTCGACTGGTTGGCATTTGGAGCTTGTATTTGTTGTTAATGAGTTGGTTATGGTTTGGCATAAGTTTACTAATGTTGATACCTATGAGGTATGTCATGAGATTGGATGGAATAGCATGAGCTGTGGGTGCTATTTTCAGTCACGTGGGTTTATCAGTTGGACGGAAGTAGTCAGTCTGATTGTTGTTCTAACTAGTGTTGTTTATCTTGTTTCTAGACAATGACTTCACTGGTGTGTTCTGTTTGAAGCTTTGAAGTTGATATTGCTTCTGTATAGCATTTGAGCACAGTGAAGTGGTAGCAGTATCTTGTTGATGGTATCACTGGGATCTTTTGCTTGTGTTCATTGGAATGGTGCTTATTCACCTTGGCTTGTATCTTTCTTCCACATGTGCCATGTTGGAAGATGACAAGGATTGTTGCCTGAATGGTGGACATCTTAAATGTTGGAGCATAATTCTTGATGCAGCATGAGAGCATGTTTGAGGTCTATGAGGTTTCCTGGAAGGTTGTGATTAGGTTGCATTTCAGTTGCTTTGTTGGATAGTGAGTTGTAGTTGGATGCCTGGTCTTTGTTGCAGATTGTCTGGTGGACTGATTCTGTGGAATCTTGTTGATTGGGTGTTTTGAGTATTGTGGGGTCTGAACTAGTGGAGCTAGTGTGATCTTAGTTTCTGGTTGCTTTGGAGGTGCCTGTGTGATCTTCGTCAAGTGGGAGATTGTTGGAATTGTGTGCCTCAATCCCACGGGCTGAAACTTCTTGTGAGCAATTTCAGTGAGACTGAGGAGATGTCTGGCCGATTTGCTAGTTGATCCTGGACTATCGCTGTGACCTCCTGAATGTCTTGGCGATCAGCATCTAAAACCTTTGGCGTAACTTGGACTATCGGAATGATGTCTCAGCGACGATAGGAAGTCTTGCCAATATCAGCGTGACCTTTGGTCTGTCTGGCCGATGTGATAATTGGTATGACTTGCTCCTATAGGTAGGAAGTCTTGGCGACTGGGAGATGTCTGGCCGATTGTTGGTGTTTATCGGATATCGGGGAGACTTGGCCAAAAGGGTTATGTTTCGGTATGAGGTCTTACCGATATGAATGTCTTGCCGATAGTTATCTTCAATAGTCATTGGAGAAACACATGGGCTTTGATATGAAGTCTTAGCGAATGTGGAAAGTCTTGCCGACTGATGTTTTCGGGGAGACCCTTGGCCGAAAGGCTTGCTTCGGTGTGATGTCTCATCGATAGTGGTAAGTCTTGCCGATGGGTATACCTTGGTGCTTTCGCGGTGACAAAAGACTTTAGTGTGAAGTCTTGGTGACTTGGAAAGTCTCACTGATAGTCTTCGGGATGACATGTGATGCTCAGTGTAATGTCTTGGTGAAAGACGATTGTCTTGCCGACTCGGTATGACATGGCGTGCTTGGTGTGATGTCTTGGCGAAAGACAAATGTCTTGCCGACTGTCAAGCACTTTGGTGTGACTTGAAGGCATCAGTATGATGTCTTGGCAAAGAGTGATTGTCTCGCCGATGAGGTAGTCTGTTGTCGGTATGACTCTTGGCGACTGTTTGGTATTTGGTATGACTTGAAGACTTCAGAGTAACGTCTCAGTGAAAGTGATATGTCTTGCTGACTGGGATGTTTTGGTATAACATGAAGAGCTCGTTATGAAGTCTTGGTGAAAAGCGATAGTCTTGCCGATGGGAATCCTGATGTCGGTATAACTTTGGAACCTCGGTATGATCTCCTGGCGATAGTGATAGTCTCGCCGATGTGAATGTTGAAGTCAATGCAACGTGTGGGCTTGGTGTAACCTCTTGCCGATGGGGACAACTCTTGGCGATATTGAATGCTGGTTGTGTTGGCATTGGGGAGACATGGTTAGTGTCTCACCGACATGCCAACATAGGTTGAACGCCCTTGACCATTTGGATGACTGTCCTACGTGGTGTGACCTGGACGTATTATCTTCCATGCAAGGAAGTGGAAACATCTATGATGTTGAGCTGGATGATTTGATCGTTGTGATCCGACAGTTGGAATCAAACCGTTTCATAGAGGCTGTAGAGAATGAATGTATATATGTATGCATTGGACGTTCTGCAGAGTGGGGTTGAGAAGAAAGCCGAAGAGAAGAAGAGAGAGAGCTGAGTGGCTGGTAGAAAGGCCAAGGCCATGAGGCCGAAATAGAGGAAGAGAGTGGTAGGGTTTTGCTGTTGGAATCTCTCCTGACCATGAATGCCATGGTTGATCTCTCATGTTGAGTTTACTACCAGTTGTATCCAGAATGAACAAGATGTAATCTCTGTAAAGGCTATGAGCCTGAAATTGTATTGTAACCATTTGTTGCTGAATAATACAATGGCTCAATCTTTGGAGTGTGGGGTTTTTTTATCTGAAATGATTTTCCCCATGTAAATCTGTTTGGTTCTTGTTGTAGAATCTATTAATGCATGCTGTTGAATTTACATGTGCTTCTCTCAGAAGGATCAATGTGGGAAATAAACTGTCTGTTTCCGCTTTAGGACATAGTTGTAAGTGTCTTTGAGGCAACCTAATGGAAATTAAAGTTACCGAAGGCACTACTATTCTTAGAGATTTCTCTGAGATGCAACAAATTTTCCTTACAAGCACCAATACTTCATCTATTAAAACCCCCACCAATAATGCTAAAACTGATCCTACTCCATCCACTACACCCTCAAACCTCGAGATCTTGAAATTGTAGTTCAAAAATGATAAACTACAAGAAGATTTGAAGAAAGATGAAATAGAAGTTGCTAATGCAGAAATAGCTAGAAAGATTTCCTTTCTTAAAATGTCCACACCAACTCTAGAGGCTTCAAGCTCTGGACACAAGGGTGGTGAGTCACAAAAGAAGAAGTTTGAAGGACATACTACTAGTGGAGGTGGTGGTGGAGATTAGGGTGGAGGAGGTGGAAGAAATAATTAAAAAAAGAACTCATACTCTAAAGATGATGAGGGGAACAAGAAGGGAAGTGGTGGTGATGATGGAAGTGGGAAGCGTAAGGATAAAAATTGATTTGATAACCAAAAGGATGATGATCATAGAAATTCTCATAGAGATAGACATACTAGGAGGCTGCTCCATGTTGATAGGTATCAACAGTTATGTTTCACTAGGATACCTAGTTGTCCTAACCCATTTCCTAAAGACTTTAGACCTGCTTTGGCCAGATTCTTTGGAAATAATGCCTTGAGTGGTAAAGATCACCTCAAAGAATTCACAAAAATTATGGATGACTTTTAGGTAGAAGCAGAGGATGTAATGATGAAGTTGTTTATGTAGTCTCTCATTGAAGATGCTCGAGAGTGGTATAGGAGTTTGTCTGCCAAAAGTATTGGCTCCTGGGAGGAATTCAAGAGGATGTTCTAAGAGAAGTATGGAGATAAGAATAATTCAAGTTATTTATTGAATCAATTTAATAACATTGCTAAAGGTTCTAATGAGTCTATGGTTGATTTTAATACAAGGTTCCAAAAGGCAAGGAAAAGGTTGCCTCCTCATTTACAATTGAATGACAATGTGTGCCTAGTAAATTACGACAATGCTTTTGATGCAAAGATGAGTTACTGCCTGCTGGATAAGAATCCTCAAACATTGAGGGAGGCTTATAAGATGGAAAAAAATATTGATAATATCAACAGAGCCATTGGTAAAGTTGGTAGAAGAGATGATACAAAATTCCTCAGAAATCCAAAAAAGGAGCATGAGTGTTGGATATTGCTGATATGTGGTTGTCACTGATGTCAACACTATTGGCATTAATGTCTTCAAGGCTATATATGTCAAGGATATTGAGAAAATTGTAATAAAATAAGTTACAGGTTATCAGTGATGTAGTGAAGTTCAGTATGATGGCTAGCTCGGAATATTGATGATAAGACGTTGCAGATTAAAGGGTTTTTTGTCGAGTATATCTAGTTTATCCATGTGAAGTTTCAGAGGTCTGCATGAAGATTTGATTAATTTATGAGTATCTGTGTTCTAACAGTTGTTCTGTTGCTTCAGTTGGTGTTCCTAAAAGAAGATGATGTGATTCTAGTAACTTGAGTTGTTGCAGATGCTTCTGTGGTGATTCATGATGCTTTTGGATGTTTCTAGATCATTCTCTATCTGTGTTGTTGGTCCACATTGATCGTTGTGCTCACGATTGGTGATTTTCTTTTGTGAGTTCATGTTTTACATGATCATGGCCGACAGGGTGATTGTAGCGTGTTGTAGATCTTCGAGGCATAATTTTTGAAGGTGTTATGAATTTGAGGATATTGTTTTGGGTCCTTACTATGTTTTGGCCTAAATTGGTTGGTGCGCATTGATAATTGTTTATGGATTGGGATGACAGTTTGAACATGTTTTTTTTTGTTAAAGCCAACATGTAGTCAATGTAATATCTAGTTGCGGATATATATGATTGATTGTTTATTCCATTTGAAGGCATGTGTGTGAGTGGTGTGTGAGATGTGTGAGTGTTGCGTGTGAATAATGTTCTAATTTTTCAAAGGCAAAAGTAAAGCATGAAGAAGAGTGAGCAGATATTTATGTGCTTAACCATAACTATAATCAGGCATTAGAAAATGCTATTTTCTCAGTTCAAAATCTTCTCGATGTAATCCAACTGTTTCTATAAGACAGTGTGTCTTCCTTTGGGAAGTAAGCCTTTTGTATTTGAGCAGTGAGCTCTAGGCAGTGTGTCTGAATGCATGTGCATTCCCATTTATAATTCTTTTATACTTTTAATAGAGTATAATCTTGTGGATTAACCTCTACTATGGCTTTTCCCCTAATAGGGTTTCCATGTAAAAAATCTTGGTGTTATGTGTGTTTCTGATGTGGTGATGGTTTATTCTTTCATGTTTAATTATCATATCTAAGAATAATTTGAATAGGTTTAATAAGTATAATTTATGTGACAATTGATTCACCCCCCCTCTTAGTTGTCTGCCCTTGTGTTGCCAACAATTGGTATCAGAGCGGGTTCCTTAGAATAATTTTAAATAGCTTGAGGTGATCTGGGATGGCAACATATAAGAAGGATAGTCCAAGATTTGATGGAACTAATTATTCTATGTGGAAGACTCGAATGGAGTGTCATCTGATATGCATTGGTGAACCTTACTGGACAATTACAAAGAATAGGTATGTCATCCCCCATAATGGTCCTTCTACTACAAGTGAGATTAAGGAAGCCAAGTACAATATCAGGGCTAAGGAAGCATTGTTGAGTGCTCTGACTGATTCTGAGATGACAAATGTGATGGAGCTAAAGACTGCTTATGAGATCTGGAAAAAGTTGGAAACTTTGTATGAAGGTGATGCCCATGTGAAGATTGCTAAGATGCAAAGCCTGAAAGGGAAATATGAAATGTTGAGAATGGGTGAAGATGATAACATCACTTCTTTTTAAGTAGAGAGTGAATGAACTTGTGTGTAGTATTAGATGTGATGGTGTAACTTTGGAAGAATCATAGATTGTTGCTAAAGTGCTCAGATCCTTGCCTGCTACATACAAAGCCAAAGCTACTACTATTGAGGAAATTCAGACTGTGAAAAATGTAACCAGAGACATGTTGATTGGTAAGCTTACTACTTTTGAGTTTTAAGTGATTTATGTGATTATCTTCCTAAGACAGAATTTTCATTTAAAGCTACTATCTCTAGAAAAGATAAGCAGAGATACGATCTGGGAGAAATTTCTTTTAGAAAAATATTCAAGTATGAGGAGGAAATGAGAGAGATTGAAGAAGAAGAGAGAAAACTAGATGAGCTTGAAGCACTTATTGTCAAGAGGGAAGCTAGAGGAGAAGGTAAGTATAAAGGGAAATTTCCTATTAAATATTTTTCTTTTAATAAGATAGGTCATTTTTCCTCAAGGTGTTTAGAAAAAGTTCCTATGCCAAGACCTAACAAGCTTAGATTCCAAAGAAAGTGGTATTATGTTGTTGATGAAGGTGTGACAGATGATGAATCTGATAAAGGGAATGCAAGCGAGGATGAATGGGTATTTATTACTATTAAGGAAAATGATCTAGTACCTACTAAATTTGCTAGTTGCACAAATGTGGAGAAAGCTCTAGCTGCCAGAGTTGAAGAAAAAGATGAATGGGTGATTGAAAATGGATGCTCTCATCACATGACAGGTGATAAAAGTAAATTTGTGAGCTTGGAAAAGTATGATGGTGGTGTTGTAAGATTTGGTGATGACAAAGCTGGTGTAATCCGTGGCAGAGGATCCATTTCTCTTGATGGTAAGCATAATACTGATGATGTTCTATATGTGGAAGGTTTGAAGCATAATCTCTTAAGTGTTGGACAAATGGTTGTAAAGGGATATAATCTTCAATTCAAGAATGGAAAATGTAGAATATTGGGGAGTTCTAGAAATGTGATTGCATCTGGTACAAAAAAAAAAGGTAATATCTTTCACCTGAGTGTTGCTAGTAAAATTTGTCTGATTGCTCAAGTTGATGAAAGTTGATTGTGGCATAGGAGATTGTGTCATGTAAACTTTGACACTATTATCAAGATAAGTTCTACTCAAGCAGTGAGAGATCTTCCTAAGTTGATAAAACCTACCTATAACATATGCAAGGAATGTCAGTTAGGGAAGCAAAATAGAGTTTCATTCTAGAGCAAACAACATTGTTCAAATGAAGTGTTGGAGCTTGTGCATACTTACTTGTGTGGTCCTTCTAGAGTTAGAAGTTTACAAGGAGATAGGTATTTCATGTTACTTATTAATGATTATTCGAAAATGATGTGGGTTACTTTCTTGAAGGAAAAATCTGAAGCTCTAGAAAAATTCAATATTTTTAAGGCTATGGTTGAGACAGAGACAAGTTTGAAGATTAAATGTTTGAGATCAGATAGAGGTGGTGAATTCACTTCCGGTGAGTTTAATTCTTTTTGTGAAAAGCATGGAATAAAGAGACAATTATCTTCCTCATGGACCCCTCAACAAAATGGAGTTGTGGAAAGGAAGAACACGACAATTCAATAAGTTGCTAGGACTATGATGCTGGAAGGAAATGTTTCGCATATCTACTGGAGAGAAGCTGTGAATATTGTCATTTACACTCTCAACCAAGTACATGTCAAAGGTGATACTGGTAAGACTCCTTATGAGCTATGGTATGGTCATAAACCTATTGTTAGATACTTCAAAATCTTTGGGATTAAATGCTATATCAAAAGAGATGAAGATATAGGAAAGTTTGATTCTAGAAGTGATGAAGGAATCTTTCTTGGTTATTCTACTAAGAGCAAGGCCTACCAGTGCTACAATAAGAGACCGAGGAAAGAAATTGAAAGTGCTAATGTCAAGGTTGATGAAGACACAGTTAGTCTATCTAGAACCTATGGATATGATTCAAATGATCAAAATGACAGTTTAGGTAAAGGAAAGAAAGTTCAGATCATTCCAGTGAATCATGAAAATCAAGAGGAAGAAACTAGTGAAAGTGTAGAAGTGAGATCACAAGGGCCTGAAGTTCAAGAACATCCTAAGACTCCAAGGTATGTAAGACTAAACCATTTAGAAGATCAGATTATAGGTGATAAGAAAAAAGGTTTTCAAACTAGGAGAAGAATTACAGAAGAATATTGTTTGATCTCAAAGGCTGAGCCTAACAGTGTCATTGAAGCATGCAAAGATGAACTTTGGGTGGAAGCATTGAAAGAAGAACTACTGCAAATTGATAAGAATGATACATGGATTCTTGTTCCTTGACCTAAGGATAACAATGTAATTGGAACCAAATGGGTATTTTAGAACAAATTGAATCAACAAGGTGAAGTTGTTAGAAACAAAGGAAGACTTGTGTGTAAAGGATATTCTCAAATGGAAGGAATTGACTTTGAAGAAACTTTTTCTCCTGTTGCTAGGATTGAAGTTGTGAGACTATTTCTTGCTTATGCTTCTTGCAAAAATTTTAAGGTTTATTAGATGGATGTCAAGTCAACATTTTTAAATGGTGAACTGGAAGAAGAAGTGTATATTGAGCAACCTGATGGAATTAAATTGACTGATCAGGGAGATATGGTTTTCCAGTTGAAGAAAGCATAGTATGGACTTAAGCAAGCCCCAAGAGCATGGTATGCTATATTGGACAAGTATTTTTTGAAGATTGGATTTAATAAAGGTACTGCTAATAGTAATTTGTATTTCAAGATTGATCATGATAAAGATTTGATTGTTGAAGTCTTTGTTGATGATATCATTTTTAGAGGAGATGATAGTTTGTGCATGAAGTTTGTTGATGAGATGCAGAGTGAGCTTGAGATGTCTATGATTGGAGAAATGAAATTATTTTTGTGATTGCAAATTACTCAGCTAGATAAAGGGATCTTATATCTCAGTCCAAGTATGTGAAATAATTGCTAAAGAAGTTTGGTATGGAAGATTCAAAGCCAGTTTGTACACCTATGGTGACCGGATGTAAGTTGACACAAATATCCTAAGACAAACCGGACTAGATACAGATCCATGATTCGTGGATTACTCTATTTGACTCAAACTAGACCTGATATCATGAATGTAGTATGCATTGTTGCAAGATTTCAAGTTGATCCTAAGGAATCTCATGTGACAACTGTGAAGAATATTTTTAGGTATTTGAAGGGGACAATTGATTTTGGCCTATGGTATCCTAAAGAAGATGACCTTACTTTGAGTGCTTTTACTAATGCTGATTGGGTAGGAGATGTAAATGAAAGAAAGTGTACTAGTGGTGGTGCATTTTTCTTGGGAAATAAGCTGATTTCATGGTTAAGAAGCAAAATGCCATTTCTTTATCTACTGCCGAGGTAGAATACATTGATGCTACTAACAATTGTACTCAAGTATTGTGGATGAAGCAGATGTTGAAAGATATCATAGTTGTATATGATGAACCTATTTCTATATTCTATGATAATTCAAGTGCAATTAAAATTTTTAAGAATCTAGTGTTGCATTCAAAAACCAAGAATATATCTATCAATTTTCACTTTTTGAGAGAGAAGGTGAGTGAAAAGGAAGTCAGATTGGAGTATGTGCCCACTAAGGAACAAATTGCAGATGTCTTTACCAAGCCCTTTCCTAAGGATACTTTTGAGTATCTTAGAGGGAATCTAGGGGTGATTACCCCTCCTAATCATAATTAAGATGCATTAACTTGCATCAATCTGTGCATTTCATAGTCATATCTTGATCTAGATTGATGTTGTGGTGGCTGCTACTCAGGGGGAGTAGTCAGATGTTTAGAAATTTGGTTCAGAGGTTGTATAGAGAAAGATAATGCATATATTTGTGATTGATGTCAAAGGGGGAGAAGATTCATGTGAAAAATTGTGTATGAGTTAAGGAGAAAAGAGTCAAAATCTTAGGGGGAGAAAGTGCTAAGAGAAAGTTGTGTTAATGGTGTTTTTCACATCATGTGTTCCCATCAATGCCAAAGGGGGAGATTGTTGGATATTGTTGATATGTGGTTGTCATTGATGTCAACACTATTGGCATTAATGTCTTCAAGGTTGTATATGTCGAGGATATTGAGAAAATTGTAATAAAATAAGTTACAGGTTGTCAGTGATGCAATGAAGTTTAGTATGATGGCTAGCTCAAAATATTGATGATAAGAGGTTTTAGATTAAAGGGTTTGTTGTTGAGTATATCTAGTTTATCCATGTGAAGTTTTAGAGGTCTACGTGAATATTTGATTAAGTTATGAGTATCTATGTTTTGACAGTTGTTTTGTTACTTCAGTTGGTGTTCCTGAAAGAAGATGATGTGATTCTAGTAACTTGAGTTGTTGTAGATGCTTTTGTGGTGATTCATGATGCTTTTGCATGTTTCTAGATTGTGCTCTATTTTTGTTGTTGGTCTGCATCGAATTTTGTGCTCATGATTGGTGATTTCCTTTTGTGATTTCATGTTTTTCATGATCATGGCTGACAAGGTGATTGTAGCATGTTGTGGATCTTCGAGGCATAATTTTTGAAGGTGTTCCAAATTTAAGGATATTGTTTTGGGTCCTTACTATGTTTTGACCAACATTGGTTGGTGCGCATTAATAATTGTTTATGGATTGGACCGACAATTTGAACATGTTTTAATTTTTTTTAAAGCCGACATGTAGTTGATGTAATCTCTAGTTGCAGATATATATGATCGATTGTTTATTCCATTTGAAGGCATGTGTACGAGTGGTGTGTGAGATGTGTGAGTGTGCATGTGAATAATTTTCTAGTCTTTCGAAGGCAGAAGTAAAGTGTGAAGAAGAGTGAGCAAATGTTTATGTGCTTAACTGGAACTGTAATCAGGCATTAGCAGATGCTATTTTCTCAATTCAAAATCTTCTAGATGTAATCCAAATGTTTCTGTAAGATAGTGTGTCTTCCTTTGGGTAGTAATCCTTTTGTATTTGAGCAATGAGCTCTAGGCAGTGTGCCTGAATGCATGTGCATTCCCATTTATAATTCTTTTATACTTTTAACAGAGTATAATCTTGTGGATTAACCTCCACCGTGGTTTTTCCCCTAATAGGGTTTCCATGTAAAAAATATTGGTTTTATGTGTGTTTCTGATGTGGTGATGGTTTATGCTTTCATGTTTAATTATTAGATATGAGAATAAGTTTAATAAGTTTAATAAGTATAATTTTTATGACAATTGATTCACCCCCCCCTCTCAGTTGTCCACCCTTACGTTTCCAACAAAGAGTTCGGGTGCTAAAAAGCATACCCTTGAGGATAAGATTGATAATTTCATGAAAACTATAAATGATAGAATTGAAAAGCAAGAAAAGGCTCCATCAAAAAATTATCAAAGAAATGAAAGACCTCCTCAGTTGCAGGATCACCCATACAATACCAATTGGTATAATGGGAAGCCTGTTCATAACAATTAGAGAAATGATCATAATAAGGTTCCTCAGGATCCTTTGCAAAAGAATTCAAGAAATTTTGCTGATGACACTCCTTGGTGTATGGTTTTCTAGATACCTCATTCTCCTCATCAATGTGCAGTGGCATAAATGATTGAAGTTGAAGAAGGTGCACTTGAGGAATGTGATCAATCAAATGAGGATGATATTGATATAAATATGATTATGGATGGTTTTGACTTAGTTGAAAGTGAGTTCCCTTCTGATATGGAGTTTCATGAAATGGATATAGATGACCAAAGGCACATTGCCAATACATATCACCAACAAGTTATCTCAGATGAGAATGCTGACAGTAATGATGAAGTATACAATTTGGAAGCAATTGAAGATGGTGTCTCCATGAGAAGACCTTCAAATGAAGAGATTGCAAGATATACTATGGCTTTGGCCACTCAATCCAGAAGCTCATATCACCTAAGGAATGGAACAGTTGGTGGTGAACAAGGTAGTTCTGCTGGTCTTTTCATCAAGAAGCAGAATGCCAAAGGTAAAGAATAAAAGTTTAATAGAAAAGTAGAAGTAGTCAAAGCTAAGGAAATCAGGGGAGATAAAATTTGGGATAAGAAAGTAGATAAGTCCAAAGCTAATGGAGAATCTAAGTCCCCTACTGCAAAGATGAAGGCATAGAAGCAAAATATTGAAGTTACAAGAAAGGATTCCAAGCATAGAATTGAAGCAACCGAGAATCAAAATAAGGAAAGTGACATGGAACTAGGTATGCTCCCGATTGAATTGCCAAAGTACACTCATGTTGACATGTTTCAATTACTTAGCCAAGTAAAAGTCTTTGTTCCCTTTCTTGAGATGATGAGAATAGATGAATACAAACAAAAGGAAGTAGCCCTTATCAATGGTGCTACTATAGCTTGTAATGATTTAGTGGTGCCCACTCCACCCAAAGTGAGTGAAAAGGATAAGAAAGATAAATAAGTTGAGGGAGTAATCACTAAAATACCTCATATCTTTGTAGGAAATTCAGTAACTTCTTGTCTTGGGAAGATAGATCCATTTTTTCCTCACGCTGATAGTTGAGGTAAATTTTATAAAAAAATGTATTATTGACTCTGGAGCATCTAGTAATATCATGCCAGCTAAAATCATGGAGGCATTGGGACTAAAAGTTGACTTGGTGTGATCAACGAACTTCCTTACAGATTAGCAACATATCCATAAAAGGAGTTTAAGATGACTGTGGTGGTGGTTGATAACCCACCTAATTATGGAATGCTATTGTCTTGGAAATGGAGTACATCCATGGGAGGTAGTATGTAGTGTGACATGTCCTATGCCACCTTTCCTATTGATGGTAAGGATGTCCAAGTGGTATGAGAGCCAAAGGTGCCATATATGCTGGAGCATGCTCCTGAAGATGATACAATCCTTTTCATAGATATTGACATTAGTGATTTTAAGGTGGAAGAAGCACCAAGAGAAACTAAGCTAATGAAGTCATACGATTATTTGACAAAGATGACTTATGGAAGATGTACTTTGATGGTGTAAGTTCCAAGGAAGGGTCTAGTGTAGGAATATTGGTGGTATCACCCACTAGAAACACGTACAAGTTTTCTTTCACTCTATATTTTGTCTGAACAAATAATGTAGTAGAATATGAAGCACTGATATTGGGATTGAGATTGGCTAAAAAGCATGGGATAAAGAAAGTAATGGTAATTGGAGATTCTGAATTAGTGATATCCCAGGTAAGGCCAAGTATGCTTGTAAGAATAACAGATTGAAACAATACAAAAATGTTGTCTAAGACTCTATTGAGTGGTTTGTTGCTTTTGGTGTCAACTGGATGGAGAGAGGATAGAATAGAGTGCCAAACCTACTTGCTAATATTGCATTAAGACCAGATGATTTAACCTTTGCAAGTATCTCTAAAGTTGAGATACAATCAAGGCCTTCCATCCCTGACAATGTACATAATTAGAAGATATTCAATGATGATGAAGATATTTTAAAATTATTAAGATGTGTAGCTAAATATGAAGGTTAGGAGATCAACTTCGGGGAATTTGTTGAAAATATGGATGGAAAGGATATAGTATTTGGAAATGAAGTCATCCAGTTAAAGACAAACGAAATCCCCAAAGTTCTTTTAGCACTTGAAAGGGTCTTTGACATTCAAGATAAGAGAAAGATTAAAAAAACTACTACTCATCCAGAGGACCTAGAAGAAATAAATTTGGGGACTAAAAATGCCCCTAAGAAAGTGTATGTAGGAAAGAAAGTGAAACCAAAGGTTAAGGAAATGTTGATTACCTTATTGAGAAAATATAGACATGTCTTTGCTTGGTCATATGATGACCTGAAGGCATATAGAGAGCAATTATTTCGGCATGAGATTCCTTTGAAAGAAAATGCCAAGCCCTTCAGACAAAAGCAAAGGCCCATTAATCCTACTCTAGCTCCAAAGATGTAGGAGGAGCTAATGAAGCTAAGGGATGCTAGCATCATAAAACCAATTAGACATTCCTCATGGGTGTCTAATCTAGTGCCAGTCAGAAAAAAGAATGGTGATATAAGGTTATGTGTAGATTTCAGAAATTCGAACATATCATCACTAAAGGACAATTATCCATTGTCGAACATGGAGGCCATGTTACAAAAGGTAACTAGTTGTGAAATACTATCAATGGTGGATGGATTTTTCAGTTATAATCAAGTGAAGGTAAATGATTATGAGAAGTACAAGATTGCATTCACTACTCCATGGGGCACCTATGTATATGTAAGGATGCCATTTGGTTTAACAAATGTAGGTGCCAGCTTCCAAAGGGCTATGGATGTGGCCTTTTTTATTTTATTGACTTATTCATGGTTACATACCAGGATGACTTGACTTCCTACTCCAAGAAATAGGAGGATCATTGCACACACTTGGAGAAGGAATTTATCATGGCTTTAGAGTATGGGATCTCATTGAATTCGAAGAAATGTGACTTTGGGGTCATTGAAGGTAAACTACTAGGGCACATTTTGTCTAAAGAGGGAGTGAGGATTGATCCTGAAAGGGTAGTAGCCATAGATAAGATCCATCAACCAAAGAATGTCAAGGGAATTCAATCATTCCTTGGATAGATGAATTTCTTGAGGATATTTGTGACTAACTTTACAAAATTACAAGACCCATCTCCAAGATTTTGAAGAAGGGAGAGAAGGTGGTTTGGAGTGAGGAGCCTAGTCAGGCGCTAAAGAAAATCAAACAAGCTATTAAGGAAGCTCCAGTTTTTAAATCCCTAGATTTCGCTAAACCAATGCACATTTTCTCCTTTGTTTCATTCCATACTATTGTTGTTGTCTTACTATAGAAAAATGATGAGGGCTATGAGCAACCCATTGCATTCTTTAGAAAATATTTACAAGTTGCAAAGATCAAGTATGATATGATGGAAAAAAAAGCATATGCTCTAGTTAAGGCTGTGAATAATTTCTAAACTTATTTGATGGGAGCTACTCTAATAGCTTTTGTGCCAAGTTCTGTTGTGAAAGATATCTTCACTCAACAAGAAACTACATGCATAAGGTGTAGATGGATCAATAGGATCCAAGAATTCAACATTGATGTCCAAATTACCAAATTAGTAAGAGGACAGGGCCTAGAGAAATTAATGGCATAAGCTAATTTGGAAGCTAATTAGATAAATCAGATGGAGATTGTTGATGTTGCACCTATTTGTGATATGCAAACATGTGGTTGGTATAGGATAATTGTACAATATTTATAGACTTTGCAATGTCTTGTAGATATGGTTGAAAATGAAAAGAGAACACTAAAGTTGCATGCCATTAAGTATGTGATTATTGAAAATGAGCTATGGTGGAGAAGCCAGGATGGTATACTGCTTGAATGTGTGGATGGAAAGTAGGCATTAGAACTCTTGTAAGAAATGCATAATGGAGTATGTGGGTGTCATTATATGGCAAAGATCACTACTTATAAGGTCTTGAGAGTAGGATTTTGGTGGCCCACTATTTTTAAGGATGCTCATAAGTTTGTTAAGACTTGTGATGCTTGTCAGAGATTTGTAGGAAAACTAAAGTTTTTAGGAAGTTTTCCACTAAGGCCTATTTTTGTTCAGACCCCTTTCAACAATGGGGAATTGATTTCATTGGTGAAATATCAGAAAAGTCTAGTGGAGGGCACTCATGGATCTTGGTTGCCACTGACTATTTCACTAGCTGGGTAGAAACAATACCTACAAGGAAAGCAACAAGCAAAGTGGTAATAGACTTCCAATTGAACAATATTCTTATTAGGTTTTTAGTCTCAGAAAATATCATTTCAGATAACACCATGTGTTTTAGATCTAAGGATTTTAAATATTTTTGTGATAAACATGGCATACAAATATCTTATTCTTCACCTTAGCATCCTCAAGGAAATGGTTAGGCCAGGTCTAGTAGTAAGAGCTTAATGAAAATTATCAAAAGGGTGTTGGAGAAGAACAAGAAAGCTTGGGACTCAAAGCTAAAGCTAGCACTATGGGTAGATAGGGTTACTATGAAAAAGGCTATTGGTTATTCACTGTTTGGTTTGGTATATGGTTTAGATGCTAGGCATCCACAAAATAACTTGCTAAAGATGTATAAATTTGTGTAGGAATATGATGATGATATATGTGATGATATGCAATACATAATTGATAATCTGGTGCAATTAGATGAAACTAGAAGAGAAGCTAGTGCCAAAAATTTAAAACTACAACTGCAAGTCAAGTGCTTGCATGACAAGAGGGCTTCTCCTAGAAAATTTGAGGTGGATAGTATGGTGTTAGTCTAGAATTCAAGGGATTAGGATAAGGGTAAACATGGAAAGTTTGAAGCATTATGGTTAGACCCTTATCTAATAGCTAGTACACATGGGGAGGATTCTTACTTCCTCCAAATCTTGACAGGCGAACTTCTTGAACTTCCAGTACATGGAAAGTTCTTGAATCCATACTTCTCCTAAGTATGTTTTGCTCCATGTAAACTGTAGGTTTTGTACATTTTGTATATAGGTGTGTTTTCTTTTGTGGTGTTTGGTTTGGTCCTACTACATGGTTTGGGTAGTTCCTTGATTTTTGATTCTATGTTTGGTTGGTCTAATTCAACCCAAGATTCTAAGATCTCGCCATGCTTGTGAGAGACATGCATCCCTAGTCGGAGCCACTTATGGAACCCCTAAATTTTTATTTTGGTTCCATTTATCATCCTGCAATTTTTTTCTATTTTTAATCCTAGGGGTTTGGGGTTTTGTTTATCAGCACTGTTGTAGGGTTTTGTGTTACTTGAGATCTTTCCTTAATAAACCTCAAACTCACAATTTTTCCATAGTTCTAATTCTTCGTTGAACTTTTTCTACCTATTTTTGATCATGTTAAACATCTGGTGTCATTAGGACTCATGGAGTAACCGGTCCCTCGTGCCTAGGTCTGATGTTCTTATATTTTATAGGGTTGATCGAATGACCTTTTTTGGCCTTTACATCCTTTGAAATAATATGTTCTAAGTCCTTTGATGCCTTTTTATGTGGTGCCCTAGGTGATCCTCTTCTTAAAACAACTTGCAAGCACGTGTTGAGTTATCTTCACTTAAGTCCTGTCCACCGCTTCCCTTTGTCGCTCATCACAGATAGCTTTTGAAATGTAAATTTTAATTAGTGATGAGTGATAAGTTGTGTTTCTTTGGTTTCACACATCGCGGATGGCTTGAAGAATTTTTTATTTGTATCAACGATGTGCAATGTTCTCATTTTTCTTTGTATCATTGAAGGTTTCAGATATCACTAATTGCTCTTGAATTTTGAGTATTGAATTAGCGATGAGCAATGACCTCTGGGATTTTGTTTTCATTGCCCATCACGGATGGATGTGTGATCATCTTGTTTAAATTGGTGATGAGTGATGAGCGGTATTCTCTTTTGTTTCACGTATTGCAGAAGGGTTTTAAATGTTAGGTTTTGTATTAACGATACATGATGCAAGTGTTCTATGTGTTATCGTTGGCTTCCTTCTCATCGATAATTTATTGAATACTTTATGATGTGAATCAGTGATGTGCGATGTCCCTTGGTGCTTCTTATTGCTCATCATATATTTGTTCTAATATTTATGTTCCAAAATAGTGAGAAGCGATGGAGTCATTTGATCAAACTTTGTTTCACTGATTTAAATTGCTCTTGTGAGTGATGTCTTTTGTGCCTTTGATTTCCACGCAGGTGCACGTGTCTTAATCTTGTTTTGTCGCAATATCTCCTGTCATTGATGTGATCTAGATTTTGAAGCATGGATTAGTGATACATAATGGGTGATGAATGTGATCAAGGATGGGATGTAAATTCAAAGGATGAGATCTCATCACACAGATGCTAGTGTCATTGATAGGACTTGTGAAAGGTGAAATGTATCAATGATGAGTGATGGATATAGAATAAAGGGCAACGTGGTAGCATCCTAAGGACATCATTTAAATCAAGAAAGAAAGTAGCGAGCTTAAAGGGGAACCATTGATGTGGTTTTAAAATGAAATAATCAATGACCATGGTTTGAATATGAATGGCTAAATGTCAATTTGCTCGCATGAGCTTTCTATCAAATATTAATGGTGATGTGTTCCATTTCTCAGCCATAAAGAAGGTAGTTAGCTTATTTTTCACACATTTGGAACTGCTCAGGAGTAGAGAAGAAAGCCAGAGGCTAAAGAAAGCAATGTGGAAAGCTCCAACAAGCAATTACAACAACAGTTATATTAGTCACTCATCTGGGTAAGAAAATTATTATATCTCTTCCTGTCCAAAATACTAATTTATGCTATTTTGAAAGGTTAGTGGGGAATTTGGGGGTTAATTTGCTTACAATTTATTCATTTGATTATCTTCAGTTAGGGTGATGAGTATTGTGTAAAGCATGGGAATACTTTGTTTTGTAAGTTGTGTCTTAAGTTTTCATACCTGGGTAGGTCTTTTCCATTGAGATAATTGTAAACCTTTATAGGAGCGAATTTTCACCCCTTACAAAAATTCCCATTTTACACTTGCTCACCTTGGAAAATCAAATCCGAAGGTGAAATTCCACATCAGCCCACTACCTTCATTCCACTTGGCAATTTTCTTTTTCGTCGGTAGAAGAATAACTGTTGGGGACACCCACGCAATGCACTTACATCCCTGATGGATTCCCACATCTAAGGTTGGTAGAGGTGTTACACTTCCCATTGGGGACAGTTTGTAACGTCCCTCTTCGACCAACCGAGCTGAAAATTCCTTATTCTTGCTCATTCTTCCTTCAAATTGATTCATTCTTCATTCATTTCATCTCTTTCACAATCCTCTTGCAATCTCTAAGCACTTCTTGCATTCTCAACCTTCATTTTCACTCTCAAGCAACACTTTGGCACTCCATAACAACAACAACACTCACTCAACTCCATAGAGCAAGTGTGGAACAAACCATTGTAGTAGGGGCTTGAGTCCTCTTTTCTCCTCCATTAGCTAGTGAGCTCTTGGTGGAGGTGGTAAGCATTTTCACTTCTCTCCTCTATGATTTGGTTGAGTAGCACTTTATTGTTTCATAGTTTTTATTGTGTTCTCTACTTTCTTTTCTCCTTTATCATACTTTTCTCTATCATTGCTATCTTGGTTGTCTGTGGAGGTGGAAACAACAAAATGGGGGTCTAATTAAGGCAAACCCCTATATAGCCCCAACAAATTACTCCTCTTTCTTATGTGTAGGTGGACATGCATTTGGAGCTAGCTGGAAAATAGGATCTTTTGTGAGATCATCTTTGTCACCTTAGCTTTAATATATCTACTTTATCACATTCGTTTGTATTCTTATTTCATAGTTTTGTTTTGTCCTCTTAAAAATCACTAGCTAGGTCGTCAACTCATTTTCTAATGGTTCTTATTGTATTTTCAATCTTATGGTCATACAGATGCTAGCGCACCTGAGAGACGCTATTACGTCATGCTGTTGTCTCGAAACTGCACTTTCATCCTTGGGAAGAGAGCTACCTGAGGTGCAGTGTTGAACCAAAAAATAGGCTCGCCTAGCCCCATTCTGGATTTTAGGTCTACAGAGTGATTGAAGGACCTTATAGTCCTCATCATTCTCATCCCTCATTTCAAGACACCCCTTTAGAGTGAGGTAAGTTAGGGCAGCCTTTCACTCTTGGATCTCCATGACCTAGGGCCTTGAATGTGGTTGGTCCCCCTCTCTTACATTTTTGGTGAACCCGATGTGAACCAACATCTACTCATCCATTGGTGTTGAGGCATGTCCCTTATACCTTGTGATAATTGTGCCCCTGAGTGTTGTGAAGGTTTATGAGCATCACAACCCAGTCCACAACCTCTAGGTATATTGTTAGGAGAAGTGTACGACACCTTCCGATGGAGAGGATGAAGGTTACAACTGGTTTCTCTACAGGCCTCTTTGTTTGATCCGTCGTTCATCTCACCGCACAAGAGCAGTTATCAAGGGGCAAGGTAGGGTTCTCTGATGATACTAACCACATCCCCACTCCTCCTTGCATCTCCTACACCATCATCGGTAGACGAGCATGAGGTTGTTCACATTCCTTCAGAGTATGTCTCCGCCCTCAGCAAAGGGTTGGGTGACTTGGAAAAACACTTGGAAAGAGACCCAAAGTTGGCTAGGGTCATCTGGGTTATCAACAAACTAAAGTATATGGTGGGAAAAGACCAAACCGACATAGAACTCCTAGCTAGTCTCTTTAGTCTTATTGAAGCATGTGCTCCTCCAAACAATCCTAACATTGTACAAGGGGCCACTTTTGAAGATCATGAGAGACAACTAGGAATGTCAATGCCTCCTACATCTATATACATGGTCGACATCGTACCCTTGATCAACATTCCCTTTGCCTCTGAGAGATCTGAAACTATCAAAGTGAACAAGATCCCCTTGGGTTTTAGCTTCACCCCTCCTGTTACCTCTAGTAGTGGAGGTTTTGGCGGGATGAGTGGTGGAGGATTTGGTAGTGGTGGTGGCTTTGGTGGCAGAAGTGACACTGGCATAGGTGATTCTGGTGGAGGCCATGGTGGTGGCTTTGGAAGCAGAGGTGGCTCCAGTGGAGGCTCTACTTGTGGCAGTGGTTCTGGTAGTGGTTATGGTGGTGGTCACACTGGTGGTTTTGGAGAAGGTTCCTCTGGTCCTATATCTTCTATTGACCCTATTCTAAACACTCTTCTTTAGAATATGGGTAAGGTGGAGAGCCAGTTGGTGAGTCTCTCCCAAGCCTCTGCCCAGCCTATCTTCCAACCCTTCTTCTAGCATAGCCTATTTTTGGTCACAATTTCGAACACTCCCTTCCCTCAAGGATTGGAGATTCCTAAATTCAAGAAATATTGTGGAAAAGGAGACCCACAAACGCATGTGTCTGCCTTTAATGCCCTATCCACATATTTCCTCCATCATGGCACGTTGATGGAAAAACTATTCCCTCGATGTCTCAAGGATACAATGCTCGAATGGTACTATTCCTTGCTCGATAATTCCATTTTCTCATTTGACCAAATTTTAAACCAATTCCCACGACAATTCCAAGCTAGCATTAGGCCGAAGATGACCTTTTCAGATCTTGTCTAGTGCAAACAAGGAGATAATGAAAATAGTACTAATTTTGTAGCGTAGTATCAAGCGCTCTTCTCAAAAATATCATATCCGCTGCTCAATTCTGACGTGCAGAAGGTGTTCATAGGGAACTTGCAAAGGTCTTGGCAAGAGAATTTTTCCCTTATGAAATATCCTTCTTTCACGCATTTGTGTGCAGCCCTATGAGAGTATCAATAGACAATAGTTCAGTTCAGGGGATCCCCCTCGCACTCCTGCTCTAAAGGAAAATCCATCATATCGATCTCTGGGAAAGGCAAGGTTGTTACGAATGTAGTAGCCGCTGCAAATGACAACCTCAAATGCAAATGAAAGTTCACAAAGTTATCATAATATTATTCTTTCATCCTGCAGAAGTTGTTGAAGGATAAGATCATAACCTTGTAGGACCCTAAACCTCTTAAGAAACCTTACCCTAGTTGGTATGATGCAAACACCTACTGTCAGTACCATTGAGTTAATGGATATGATACCAAACGTTGTATGCACCTGCATCATGTGATACAAGACCGCATTGAGGATGGTACTATTCGTCTTGATGGAAGCAAACAAAATATGAATAAATCGGTGGCGAAAGTAAATAGTGAATTTCAAATATACACAAACCCATTTCCATCACATTCTGCTAACATGATTGTTGATCCCACTAATTCTATCACTTAGCCCAAGGCCTATGTTAACATGGTCATGGTTACTCCTACTAAGCATCCTATGCCCAGTTCGTTGGATGTGACATTCATGTCGCAAGACATGCCCTTAAATAACAAGCCCTCTCCCCTCTGCATTCCTACTTGCCTCAATGGAAACATTGTGATACGAGTCCTAGTAGACCTCGCGAGTCAAGTGAATGTTATCACAGAAGAGACATTGTGGCTTAACTCACTACATAGAAAAGATTACGAAGAAACGAAATCTACCATTCGTACCCACGATGGTCTTTATCTAAAACCCTATGGTTCAGTAACTTTATCCATCCTAGTTGGACCTAGGGTTGTTGACATGGTTTTTGATGTCATTCCAAATTTGGATTTGTTTAGAATGAAGCTAGGCATACCTTGGCTAGCTTCCATGAATGGAATTGCCTCTTTAATTCATAAATGTTTAAAATTCTCCCATGAAGGTGTTTTGCATGTAGTGCATGACACTAGATACCAACCTTTGGTGTCTAGTGGGAGATATTCATTACACCATTTTTGGGCTGCCTTGATTGGTCCACTTCCTCCAAGAACGAACCTACTTTACAACAACTACATAAAGTATAAGACTGGGGACAAGGGACAACCAGAATTGGTGCTTCCTATAGCACAATAGCCAGCTGCCTCATCTTCCCAAAAAGGGTAGGAGAAGCTTGCCTCCTCTCAAGCTAACTCATCCTCTCCCCTTTCTTGCAATGAGTATTGGATGAGCAAGCCTGGATTTTACTCGTTAAGTCTGATGATACCTGCTTGGCATAGACCCAAGATCAAGATATCAGACCTCCCAACTAAGCTGCCTGGACCTTGGTACTATTTGTATGGTAGAGGAAATGGTCCCCATGGGGAATCCTTTATGTCTCAGCCTCCGCAGCATCCTACTGCTTCTGCTCCAAAAGTAGTAAATGGGAAGAGGCCCACTACCGAGGCACTTGAGCTGACTGCCCCCGTTGTTTCCCAACCTATTCCTCCTACTCCCATTCATGAGTCTGTTCCTTCATTGAAAACAACTGTAGTGCACACTCCCATGGCTAAGCAGGAGCCTTTTGTTCCTTTGTAGCCTTCAGCCTCTGGTTCAAAGAATCATAGAAACTGCTTTACATGTGAGTGAAAGCATCGGTTAAATGATCTCGTAGATAAGGTCTCCTTGCAGAGGAAGGAAGATGATATGATTGCCCTTGTATCAAAGTCTCTTGTCATGTCCTCCTCTCTCCTCCCCTCTGCTTCTATTCAAAGTTATTCAATTTCACTTCCAAATTTTGTTGTGAGTACAAACGTGCTTGACCCTAAAATGGTGCAGGTGTTCATCGCTCCTTTGGTGGAGCTACCTTTGTTGATGTCCCTTCTAGATGTCTTGCCTTTCTCGAAACCCATAGATATGATAAAAAATTTGGTGGTATTTATAGCGGTTTTCTCTTCCTTCTCTTCCTCTGCACCTCTCACCTCATCTTGGAGAGTTTACATCCCCCAACGAAGCAAAAGGTGGAGAGTAGTCCTTCCAGCAATAGAGGATGTAAGAGGAGCCCACCTTCTTCAAAAGGTGGTCCTGCCCTAGCTTATTCTATCCTAGTGACAACCAGTCCCAACTTCCCATGAGTTCGTCACTGCTCTTGAAACACTCGGTGAGCCTAGCAGTGAATCTCGGGCGCAACCTTCTTCGTTCATTGAGGTGAAACATTACATTCCTATAAAGTGCATGTTTATCTCTCTGGATGAAGTTTCGGCCTTGTCAGTGATCTTCACAAAATTTTCGACCTCAGCTCCATAAGAGCTTGGTGGAGAGGACCTTGTGGGGCCTTCTTCCTTAGCCCTTGTTGCAGGAGGGTTGAACGCTCCTCCTCTTAACATTCCACCACTGCAGGCTCGTCCTCCTCCCCCTACAATGATATAGAGTTGGAAGCAAACAACCTCTTGGTTGATCAATATTACGGGTATGACCCTTCTTTATCTTTATATTAGATGTGTGTGTGTTGTGATGTGTTCCCCCATGATTGTGCTATGTGTTCCTGGATGACCCTTGTCACCCTTTTTGGTGCTTCAATACATGCATGGTTTTTGTGTTGTAAACCTTCCTCTATTTGTATCATCATTCTTCTATGTTTGTGGTTGACTTTTGGTAAATTGGGGATGATGCAAAGTGTTGGGGGCATTTAGGATTCCCTTCCATGTTGACCCAATTTTTTTATTTTTACTTTGTCTTCTCATTCATTCTTCACATGGTTTGATAGTGTAGGGGGTTGATGGAAGTTCATTTTATATACTATTATTATACTTATATATATTTATGAGTAGTTTTGACCCTAAAATATCAGGCTACCCCTGTGCCCTTTATTTTTTTCTCTTTTACTCTTTCCTTTATCTTTCTCTCTTCTTTGCTTGATTTTTCCCTTTCATGTGTTACAACACCACTCCTATGATACTTTGATTTTCAAAAAATTCCTTTTTTGCCGATGAATCTTTTCTCGAGAATATTCACAAAATTATTTTTGAAGAATCAAATTCTCGCCTTGAAACCCTAACAAAACGTGTTTCCTTCATCATGGGTTCACAAAGAAAGAGCTTGAAAACCTTCCTCCAAGGTGGGAGTGGCTTTGACCTTCCCTTCACATGGGGGAATTTTCTTCCTTTCAAATTCCTTGATGAAGTGAACATCTTTCAAAAGGATTTCGTGATGATGAATCGATTCAAGAAAGAAACATCTCCCTCATACTTTTGAACAATGCATCCCTTGGGTGGAGCCCTTCTTTACGCTGGGTTCTTGAGGAACACATTTGAAATTTTTCCAACTTGTTGACGGTCTGCATGACTGTCTGCTTACTCTCCTATGTGGATGCTTTTTGACACGTTCTATCTGTGGGTAGACATGTTGCTTTATGGGTGCGCCTATGAAGCCACTTTTTGACTCTGTGGAGTCCCCTTTCTTTGGGTTTCCTTCATGTGAGAGATCTTGGGGGATACCCCCTATAGGTCTGTGGGTCTATAGGGCACTTCTTCTAAGCTTCCTCCATGTGAGAGATCTTGGGGGTGGCTCCCCTGTAGGTCTACGCATCTATAGGGTGCTTTCTTGGGGTTTCTTTCATGTGAGAGATCTTGAAGGACAACCTCCCTATAGGTCTGTGGGTCTGTAGGGTGCTTCTTCTGAGCTTCCTCCATGTGAGATATCTTGGGGGTCACTCCCTTGCAGATCTATAGGTCTATAGGGTAGTTTCTTGGGGTTTCCTTCATGTGAGAAATCTTGAAGGACACCTCCCCTGCAAGTCTACGGGTTTGTAGGGTGCTTTCTTTGGGTTTCCTTCATGTGAGAAATCTTGAAGGACACCTTCTTTGTAGGTCTACAAGTTTGTAAGGAACTTTCTCGGTTTCCTTCATGTGAGATATCTTGAAGGACACCTTCCTTGCAGGTCTATGGGTCTATAAGGCACTTTTCTTGGCTTCCTCCATGTGAGAGATCTTGGAGGATGCTTCCTTACAGATTTGTGGGTCTAGAAGGTGCTTTTCTAGGTTTCCTTCATGTCAGAGATCTTGGAGGATGCCTTCCTTGCAGGTCTGTAGGACTGTGAGGTGCTTACTTCTTGGGGATTCCTTCACGTGAGAGATCTTTGGGTTGCCTCCTTGCAAGTCTGCAGGCTTGTAAAACGCTTTAATTCTACAACTTCATAGTTTTACGGGGCTATGAAGTCCTTTAATTGTCCTGCACTCTCGAGTTCACCAGATCACGGTCTACTTCCTCGATGGTTCAGGTATACATTTCTAACCCTACTACCTTTCTGATCTACTTTACCAAAGCACTCATTAGTATTTGTGCTCGCTAAAGTGGGGGAAAAATGTATAGGAGTGAATTTTCACCCCTTATGCAAATTCCCCTTTTACACTTCCTCACCTTAGAAAACCAAATCCGAAGGAAAAATTTCACATTAGTTTGCTACCTTCGTTCCACTTGGCAATTGTCTTTTGCATTGGTAGAATAATAACTATTAGGGATGCTCGCGCAGTGCATAGACGTCTGTGTGGTGTGCTTATGTCCTTGATGGATTCCTATATCTAATGTTGGCAGAGGCATTACACTTCCCATTGGGAATAGTTTGTAACGTCCCTCTTCGACCAACCGAGCCAAAAATGCCTTATTCTTGCTCATTCTTCCTTCAAATTGATTCATTCTTCATTCATTTCATCTCTTTCACAATCCTCTTGCAATCTCTAAGCACTTCTTGCATTCTCATCCTTAATTTTCACTCTCAAGCAACACTTTGGCACTCCATAACAACAACAACAACACTCCATCAATTCCATAGAGCAAGTGTGGAACAAACCATTGTAGTAGGGGCTTGAGTCCTCTTTTCTCCTCCATTAGCTAGTGAGATCTATGATTTGGTTGAGTAGCACTTTATTGTTTCGTAGTTTTTATTGTGTTCTCTACTTTCTTTTCTCCTTTATTGTACTTTTCTCTATCATTGCTATCTTGGCTATCTGTGGAGGTGGAAACAACAAAACGAGGGTCTGATTAAGGCAGACCCCTATATAGCCCCAACAAATTTCTCCTCTTTCTTGTT
This sequence comes from Sequoia sempervirens, assembly GCA_007258455.2. Classification (NCBI taxonomy): domain Eukaryota; kingdom Viridiplantae; phylum Streptophyta; class Pinopsida; order Cupressales; family Cupressaceae; genus Sequoia; species Sequoia sempervirens. The sequence continues at coordinate 99,503,610 of VDFB02047397.1, read as the reverse complement.
TGTAGGTGGACATGCATTTGGAGCTAGCTGGAAAATAAGATCTTTTGTGAGATCATCTTTGTCACCTTAGCTTTAATATATCTACTTTATCACATTCGTTTGTATTTCTCTTATTTCATAGTTCTATTTTTTCCTCTTAAAAATCAGTAGCTAGGTCATCAACTCATTTTCTGACTGTTCTTACTATATTTTCGATCATTTGGTCATATGGATGCTAGCGCACCTGAGAGATGCCAGTTCATCGCTATCAACCTAGAACAACACTTTTGTCCTTGGGCAGAGCTACTTGAGGTGTAGTGTTGAACCCAAAAATTGGCTCACCTAGCCCCATTCTAGATTTCAGGTGTGCAGAGTGATTGAAGGACCTTATAGTCCTCATCATTCTCATCCCTCATTTCAAGACACTCCTTTAGAGTGAGGTAAGTTAGGGAAGCCTTCCACTCTTGGCTCTCTATGACCTAGGGCCTTAAACATGGTTGGTTTCCCTCTCTTACAAAACCCTTGTCCTACTACTTTGTAAATATGAGTGAGCCAAAACCCAGTGAATCCAACATTAGACCTTAGAGGAAACTAAAGCAAAAAAGGGTTAAGAGGTTTAAAACCTAGGATGTTTCATCTGCGGTTAAGCAAGAACCACTTGCAACATCTAACCCTACGCAAAATACCCCTACGATGTCTACTAGGTCTAGAAGTGAAAAGAAGGAGCAAGAGAGGTTCATGGAGGGGGGCCTCTAGAGAAGTAAAGGAGGGAGAGTCATGAATTGGAAAGAGACCTATGGGTTAGGTTGCCATGATGACCAGACTAATTGATAATATTGGTGAAATTGGAGAATTGGCCCAGCCTTAGAGTGGATAGAAATTATTCCTATATGCTTTTAATAGGTAGAATTCTAAGAAGCCGACATGTTACTTATGAGGGCTCAACCTCAAGAAGTTGGTGCTACCCAATGTGTTTGTGGAAGTGGAGGTGATGATGGAGTTGTCCAGGCACTATGATCCCATTGATAGAATAATCAGGAGTGAAAATGGACATGTAATCCTTGAGGTGACAAGGGATAAGGTTGTGGAGATATTTGGGTTGAATCCTAATTATACTGTGAAAATTAAGCGTGCAGGTCTATTTGGTGAATATGAACATAACAGATTTGCATACAATAATAGACTACTTGTTTGACATAGAGAGAGCAAAAAAATATTTCTCCCTAAAAATATTGAGCCCTTTAAATGTGAAGAATTTGTGGATTACTTCAAGAACACCTATTATTTCCTAAATCAAGTTTTGGCTCAAAATTTTTAAGTGAGGATGGGCCTTGACCTGTTGGTGATGATAGCAAATTTATAGGCTCATAATTAGAACACTGGTTTTGATTATGTTGCCTATGTTATTGAAAAAATGCATCAGGATTTCATTAATATGAAGAAAGAGGTTCTCCCTCTACATTTCCCACATTATTCTCTATTAATGCATATGCTTTTGTATGAGGGTGATTATAGCTGGAAAAGAAAGCTAAAATTGAGATTGAGGGAAAATTAGAACAATGCTCTGCCAGTCCAAATGTGGACACATATTTGGGATTAGGATTGTCCTAATTCCAACTATTTCATGTTTACTAATGTCATAAGGTTTGGTATCCTAGAAATTTTGTGTGTAGCACCTATTCATAGGCTCTCTCTAGAAATCAAAAATATCATGCACCCAAAGGATATAATGGGATCAACTGCAAAGCATAATTAGGAAAATTGGTTTCTACATTCAGAGTATACTTTGATCAAGGCTTATGAATCTAAGGTAGCACCACACTATTTTCCCCTGTATGTATCTGATAGATTGGAATTCATGGAGTTAATGTGGCAGGTTGATTTTACGAATTATGAAATGTTCAGAAAGCCTAGGAAAGGTACTGTGGTGAGTCCCCAATGTTCTTTTGCTTACTTTAAGGTTACTACCCTGGAAGGGTATGATAGATTTGGAATCATGGTGAATAACCTTAGGTTACCTTTTAATAAGGTTATGAATTTTTACCATCAAGGATTTGTGCATGCAAAGAGAAGGGAGAAAAACTTATCAGCAATATATCACCAGTTCTTGTACATAGATGATATATTGAGAAACTTGACAAGTGATGAGGTTGTTAGATATATAAGAAAGAATGAACATCCATAATGGACATTGAAGAGAGAATAATAAGGAGGAATGCTTTCTATGAGAGCCCCTATGATGTAATTGAAGATCCTTTTGAAAGAGATTTTACAAAGCTAAGGGATTATCAAATTGGTGATTTCAAGGAAAAGGTGAAAGAGGCTGCTGAGAGAGCACAAGCTCTCCTAGAACAACAATGTCGGGCTATGGATGTTCTAGAGTAGCCTACAGATGTCCAAGAAATTAGGGAGAACCAAATGGCATAACATGTGCCTGATGATGAGGAGGTGGAGAAGAAATTCCCTCCCCCTCATATTGAAGAAACTCTTGATTCAGAGGTTCCCCCAGATAGAATTGTTCAATGACAATATTATGAAAAGAATGATGATGATCCCAGGATTAAGGATTGTGATGAGTTCCTTGTAGATGATAAGTTTGTACAGTATAATGAATTCATGGAATTTATGGTTTAGCAGAGGAGAAAAGAGATAAAAGAAAGGCTTGAGCAAGAAAGGGCTAGTGTTGAACCTTCTCAACAAGAAGAGGCTGAGAAGGCAATGGAAGAAAATATCATTGCTGAGATTGCAGCTAGCACTCTCGTTGAAGCTAAGAAAATTTTCAAAGATAGTGGAATCATGTTGTTACTAGGATGCACTATCACCTCAGCTATTGCATATGATGTGGTAATAAGAGACCCTCAGGCTTGAATATCTGAAGAGCAATTTGAAGATAAGGTGTTTGGATTTGGGTATAGTCCGAAGTTGCATACTCTTGCAATCTTCTCTATGGAACTTAATACTCAAAAGCATGAGGTCGCTAGGCCTATTGAAGAGGTTATGAGTTCCTTGGTGGTGAAGAGAGCCATGGATATAACTCCTATCCAAGCAACTAAGTTAACTACTCATGCTGCAATGCTCTGTGTGGACACAACACAAATTTTTCAGAAGAAGTATGATTCTTTCGTGAGGGAGTATAATAAGGATTTGGATTAGATAAACAAGATGAGAGCCACTATTCAAGATGGACAGTCAGTGAGGACACTATCTTTTCCATCTTCTTCTTCAGACTTGTCTACATAGGATAGGGAGACCTTGGCCTTGAGAATCAATTATTTGAGTAATTAGTTGAAGATAGAAATGGAAAATGTTAAGAAGGCTAAAGTTGAGACTATTAAGGTGGCAACTGACATTTTTGAGGATGTATTAAAACATAGGGTGACCAAGTTGGTCAACAAAGTTGATGATGTATGGGTTTCCTATAAGAACATTCATGAAGAAAACATAAAATATTTGTAGGTCCAAGAAGCCTTTAGGAATGAATGGAGCAAATGGAGTACTAGGGTAGGTGCTTTGAAATAAATGATACCTAAAATGAAGAAAGATCTTGAGGCACCTACTAATATCCTTGAGATCTTGCAAACTATTGACTTGGTTAATGACATAACAATATTTCATGGAAAGCTTGGTATATAGCTCCAAAGTAAGCTAAAAGTATTCAAAGAGATGGAGGAATGTGGTATGCCTTTGATAATTAATCAGAAAGGTGAGTTACAACAATTTTTATACATGGAGGAGTGATTTGGAAGAAATGCTCAAGTCAGCTATGATGGCACTAACTGTGAATGATTACATCCTGCTAAATTCAAATGTTGACATGTTCATGGAGATTGAAACAAAAATGGATACTTTTGTCAAGGAGGCCTGAGTTCTAATTGATGCAAGATATATCCAACATAGTGCAAAGGTGCAGAGTTTATTGGATTTCAAGTGGCCTACTGAAGAGGATTACATCACCTGGTTAGAGAGGTATACTGAGTAAGCTTATATGGAGATGATCATAAATATTTTGAATAACAGATATGATGGAAACAATGCATAGCCTGAAAATAATACAGATTAGGATTTTGTTAAAATATTTCAAAGATATTGTTCCCTTAACATGAAAAATTTGGCACAAGTGTTGATGTGGATATATCAACTTTGTTTCTTTATTTTCTTTTCATGCTTTTTTAAATTTTGTTGACTGGGTTTGCCCATGGTGGACACTTTTTGAGCACATGGAGGATATTTTGAAACTATTGTAACAAACAAATGATACCTTTTGGTGGGACCAAATTTTTGCATGAATGAAGGTTATTTGTGCCTCATATTTATTCCCACCATCTGAAAGCTTGAGCATAATTAAAAAGGGAATATTTGTTACAATGGTCCAATGGGGTTTTGACATGTGTGCTTTCTGGCCCGAGGCTTGTTTTTCTATTTCATTTCTATAAGAAAGAATTCAAGGCCAGAAGTATGGGGTTCATTGAAATTTAATTGACACAATGAATTTTAAAGGGAATACAAAGCATATTTTAAGTTTTTTTTAAGTTCTGAGTCTGTAGTTATGTAATTTTGATAACAGGATAGCAAATACAATACAAAATGATGCTAATTTTATGGCTATTGTCTCTCCTCTGTAATTTTTCTGACTTATGAATAAATATAATAAAGTATTATGTTGTTCGTCTCCATTGATTTCTAGTGGATGTGTAATTTCATTCTTGCTTATTAATTCAATGAATTAGTGTAAGTGCTTGAATGAGATTGTTTACTCGTATGAATTATGTGCTAGGATATCTTCAAGAAGTAGTGGTCAAGAATGTTATGAGGGAGTGTTGTAATGTAGTGTTTCTTAAGCTATATGTTGTTGATTTTTTATCATGTTGCATAGATTAAGATTGATCTCGTGTTTAGGATAAGGCACTAGTTTTAGTAAATTACTCACAATTCTATTCATGGGTTAGTTTATCAGCAAATCACTCTTTATTTATAAATCTTTCAGATGGGTTACCATTGTAGTCATGCTATGATGCATTTCATTTTTCTCATGCTCCAAGTATAAGGTATTATTTAAGAGAACTACCAACTCTTTTGATACAATATATTGTTGAGTAGATATAGGAGAATTATCTATTGTTTACAATGTATCTAAATATAAATCACGTGAGTTCTTGAATATACATAGTGGGATTACCCTCTCGGGTTTCACATATCCCAAAGTGTAGGAGTAAAATTTTTGTAGCTTTTACTCGTTTGTTGGCCAATCCCTTTAGATTGCTAATTACTAGAAATGGAAAAGTCCACAAGTAATTTTGAATACCAGCTTGGTTCTCAAAAAAACACCAGCATCACACATGCATGATGTTGAATAGGCATTCAAGTAAATTTTATATCATAGTAGATAGGCCAAAAGCTCATATCCCATTCTTATATGTAACAATAAACAACCCCAACCTATTTCATTTGAATTTACTTCATAATTCTTCTCTTGTATTCATATTTTTTAGGATTTTCTTGAAGAAACAACTAATAAATCTCAAAATATCATTCTATTATATGTTTATTGTAATAGGTACTAAAAATTCTTCAAATTATATAATGCATTCACATAGTGTTCAACCATTATTTATAGTTCTTAAAGGTAATTTTTTTTAGACTGCAAGAATTAGGTAGCCCACTATAAACTACAATGCACTTGGTAAAAAAAATTCACATTATTGGTGACACTAGAGTGACATGCCCTTTAGTACCACAAGGATGGAAGGGAGACTAGACCTCATGACCTCTTGCTTGCAACATGATACTTTAGCTAATCAAGCTAGGTCCTCTTCCCCAGTTCTTATAGATGAATTATCCACATGAATTATTATCAATAATGTCTTGGATTGATATGTGTTATGGGTTGATCCCACAATAGTATGTCCCACTTGTGGGATAACATAATTTGTTTGAAATCACATATTTTTAGAAAAAGTATTGATTTAATCCTAAAGGGGTTCCATCTGAGGGGGTTTGATTGAAAGGGGTTATATAAAACCCCCTTGTATATAATACCTAGGATTAAATCAAACCTTGGTGGATTATCCTCCACATCTACCAAAATGCTAGAAAGAAAGAGTAACTTACTTTACCTTTTGGGAAATCTAATGAAGTCATTTGGAAATTTTTATTTGTATGTATGTAGCCCTTTTGGTATTCATTCTCAAAAAATTATAATATGCATTATATTTTATTTAATATTATATTTATATTTATTTCATAATGAATGCATGTCCTTTATGAAATAATTGTTCCCCGATTTTCACCTATGGGCTCAATCAGCTGCAGAGGAAAATTATGTTTTAAATTCAGCACGTGGATTAAATGTGGCTCCCATAAGGGTTGAGCCCAATGTGCAGGTGTTCGGTTTTCATTGGGATGGTCTTCATCTGATGCTATTTCACAAGGAAGTCTATTGGAAAGTATGCCTCAGTCGGATCTGGCATAAAACTCCTCAAAGAAGAAAGTCGCTAAGACCAACTGAATGTCTTGCCGACTAGCAGTGTGTTATATTCATTTTACATCCTCAGGTCGCCGAGACATTTTGGTCACCATGAAGTTTTCTATTTCTCTTCGATTGAGACCTCCCACCGACGGTTGTTCACAAGGCTGGCATCGAGGAGAATGGTCTACCTTCGCTATGATGTCTCGCCAACTGGAGGAGGTCCCACCGAAGAAGTTGAGCTTGGGGAGATGTCTTGCCGATCGATCGTGGTCTCGATGAAGGTTTGTGCCTTCAGTGTAGGGTCTTGCCAACTGGTGGGAGTATCATCGAGAATGGTTTGTCTTCAGTAAGAAGTCTTGCTGACCGAAGGTGGTCTTGCCAAAAGGGTTTGAGCTCGGGGAGAATGGAATGAGTTCAGTATGATGTCTCACCGACGAGGTGAGTTCTCGGCGAAAGATGAAAGGCTCGCTGTAATGTCCTGCCAAATGCTGATGTCTCGCTGACGGAAGAGCACAACGGTATAACTCTTGGGGGATTGCTATGAGGTCTTTCCGACAAGCAATGGTCTTGCTGATAGCGATGGGTCTACTATGGACTTTGGCGAGACCTCTTGCCAAAAGCGATAGTCTTGCTCATGGTTTTGGATATCGGTATGACTCTTAGGGGTTCGCTATGATGTCTAGCTGACAGCGATAGTCTCGCTAATGTATTTTGGGACATCGGTATAACTTTTTGCGCTCACTATGAAGTATTGCCGACGGTTGTGTGTTATGCTGATAGCTGCCATGGAGCATTGTAAGTATCAGGGAGACATGGCTAGTGTCTCACCGACATGCGATTCTGTTTGAAGAACTTTTGACTGCCTGAAGATCCTATGTGGTGTCTATTCAACCAATCAGAGGAGGCTAAAGGCAAACCATTGGCAGTTTGACTGTGACTATTCTTGTGAGGAAGATCAATAGAGCACAAACGACATCGATCTACTCTGAGATCGAAGGTGATCAATCGGCTTGGTGAACAATGGTGTGGGGATCTAACATGAAAATCGGATGTTGTCTCTCAAGGGGGTCAACTTGTAGAAGGATCTAAAATGAAGAAAGCAAAAGGGGAAGAGGCCGCGAGTCACAATGACAACTATGATGTCCACTATCAAAGGTAGATCAACGTTTATGACCATACTTCAGGACATTCAAGGCAGCTCTAATGGAAGTTCGAGGGTGGACACGGAGGCCAGAATTTAATGCGATGGTTGCAAAAGATCTAAAAGGCCATCCCTGGAGCAATCCTTCACTGACATGGACATGGGGGATGCACATTGAATGTAGCATTAACTTTATTCCAAAAGATTTGAGGGCCAACGTGTTCAGGAACCGACTCATTTTTTGTAAACCCTAGGGCAGGGGCTGACACTTTTTAGTTTTTTTGTTGTATATATGGAATTTTTTCCTCTTTGTAAGGACTTCTAGATTGGAATTTTTCTGCACTTAGTGACTTTTGGATCCTTTGGCAGAATTTTGCAAAGTTTTGTAACTTAGACATGGAATACAATACAGACCTTGGGCATCACTGAATGCAGTATTTTTGTCTTCTTGTTACTGCAATATTGTGTATTTTCACATGATTGATTAAGTTATTGTGAGATAGTATTCGTTTCCCTTAACTCTGTCTCATGGCTTTAGTACCTTTTTGTAGAGAAGTGTGATGTTTGCAGGATATAATCTGTGTCAAAATTGCAAGTTGCTTTTAGCTGTGAAGTCTTTTCCTCCTAGAAGCTCAAGCAATAAGGCCTTTTTATAAAACACTTATACAAAGCACACAGAAACATGTTGTGCAAGTTGTTTTTCAGTCATTGTGTACAAGTGTATGAGACCTAATTTTTCCAAGTCTAAGTAATATTCTAGTGTATCACCATAGGGTTTAGTTTTCATTTTCATGCACTCCTTCTCCCTTTTCCTAACAAAGATTAGTAGTTAGGTGATAACACAAAGGAATTCGACCTTCTCCAGAGGTTCTTTTCCTTTTTTTAGGTGACCCACAACCTGGAAAAGTTCCCATGTTTCTCTGAAGTATCAAGTTCTGCAACTTGATAAGGGTGCAATTTCAGTAGATAAAATTTTTGGCATGCCCGGTGGGACTGACTAACAAACAGTTTGAAAATTACATTTCTATTATTGGTTTTTGATATGCAACCAGTAAGATTCAGGCCTTTCAGAGGTTAACATCAGCATATCATGGCGACTTCGTGTACTAGTGCATCATTGAGGAATTCAAAATATTGAGAAATCTAGTATTTTTCTCAATAACATCAGCCTTTGGAGGCAGCACAAATAGCAGCATGGTGACTCCAATTTAATATCAGTTGGTTTCAGTAGCCTAGGTACCTATAGTTAAGGAGGTTTGCTATCTAGACTTGCTTATGCTTCATATTTTACCTTGCAATGTCTAGTTATCAGCAATATAGTGGTTATTCTCTTCCATTTCATGAAAATTTAAGTTCTGGGTCTCCAAACAGCCTTTCTCCTCATTAAAACCAACATTATCAGCAATCCTATTGTGCTTTCCACCCTCCCACCCCTGCTCAATTCCCCTCGCAGCATATTACTTCCATTTTGAGCCAGCCTTGTAGCCTCCCAAGTTAGTCCCAAAATTCTAAGAAAGTGAATACTGAGTTGGGTAGCGTCAAGGAGATGTTGCTGCAGTTTCAAAGATGAATGTTAGACATAGAAAGGGAAAATGAGTATAATATGCAGTAGGAGGAGCTTGCTTATCAAATTTATATTCATTGCCAAGAGGTTGAGACCAAAAGAGGATCCTATTTAGTACAAGAATTTGAACAAAGTCAGTCTAACTCCCCTGAAGAACAACTTTCTCAAATGCCCCAGTCAACTGCTACCTTTCCAAATCCTTTCTTTGAGGAAGGGCTTCACTTTCCGCAGTTCAGTGTTCCAAGTTTTGAACAAAATGAGTTTTCTATTGAAAAGAAAATAGAGGAAGAGTAGCCCATTGATCTAGATAGCTTACTCCCGTGGGAAAGGATTAAAAAGGTAAATCCTTTACATCTAGCTATAAAGTGTTTTCAATTGCAACAACAAAGGATTGAACAGCAAGAGGACATCAAACAGTGTGGTAAGTTGCTAGCAAATGGTTATCAACAAGATACTGGAGCATTGGACTTGGAAGAACAGAAGGAAGACAAAGCGAAAGTATCTGTTGGAGAGGATCAAATTTAAGTCTTGAATAGGAGGTTGCCTTCATTCTTTGAACATGATGAAGAATTTGTGGGTCTGATCACACCAACAACACTCGAAGAGAAGGATAATGTGGATTTTTATGAAGAGATATGCACAGATATCATTGAATAGTTTTGTTCAGCATTGGATGACAAAGAGGCAGACCAACTAGAAGTAATTGATAGTCATGATGAACTAGAACAACAGGTTCATAAACTTGAACAAATGCTGAAACAGCAGGAGAAGCCTCATGAACTTGATTTACAAGGTTATATCTAGTTAGAGGAGTTTCCATTCTATTGTGCAGAAGAACTTGAGATTTCATCACCACTAGAATCGTTGCCTTCTTTCATTGAAAAAGACAAGCCTGAATCGGAATGTAATTCTTCCAGTAATGATAAGAATTATAAGCAGCTTCCATTCTGGTGTATAGAGGAGCCAAAAGCTGATGTACTGATTGAAGGTGTGTTGGAGGAAGTTATTTCATTATTCTCCATTGAAGAAATGAGTGTTCATTTGGGAAAGCATGAGCATACTGAGGAGGTTTCCATTTTTTCACCAAGCCAGCAAGGTGATAAAGTGGCATCCATGAGCAAGAGATCAACAAGGAAAGTTCAAGCTTTACCCTTACCAGAGGTTTTCCAATCAGATACCTAGCTCAGATGGAGTCCAATACAACACCAAGGACCAATCATGCACCCACACATGAAGGTACAACGAAAGAAGATATCCAAGATGCACTGATAGCCAAACAAGAGTATGTTTAGCTCACTTATCCTCCTTTGGTTGACAATACATATGGTCTGTTTAGTGAGGTAAGTGAACTTATTCACCTCTTTCAAGAGGCAGTGCATCGCCTTTTTAAAAAAAATTATGTTTTTCACTTTTACTCAGTTGTCCTTAAGCATGCCAGTCATTTTATTTTGAGAAGAAGGGGCAGCTATTTTAGTCATCCTGTGAATGGTTTTGTTTGACCAAGTTTCTTGCTAGTTAGTGTAGGGTAGGTTTAGTTGCAAGTTTTCAATTCCCTAAGTGTTGTTCCAACACAGTTAGATATTTTCACTTCTATAGTTTCTTGTTTTCAATAAATTTCTAAGTGATTTGTGTTCTAATGAGTTACAAATGAGTTACAGCCATGTGCAAGGCTGCTCCAAGTCTGTTTCTGAGTTTTCCCAATGACTCCATGCCCAACGGATAGGCCTAGGCTACTAGTTTGCATGTTTAATGTGAAAACATCTTTAAATAGGTCACCATAAATAAAGCACACCACTTTTCACCCACTGCTCAACTGTGTGGGAAAATTATGTTTTAAATTTGGCATGTGGGATTAAATGTGGCTCCCATAAGGGTTGAACCCAGCGTGCAGGTATTCAGTTTTCATTGGGAAGGTCTTCATCTGATGCATTTGAGAACTAATGGAGGCATTGTTTTGAGGGTTAAATCATACATCTGATGCTATTTCACAAGGAAGTCTATTGGAAAGTATGACTCAGTCGGATTTGGCATAAAACTCCTCAAAGAAGAAGTTGCTGAGACCAGCTTAATGTCTTGCTGACTGGCTGTTGTGTTATATTCATTTGAAATACCCCGGGTGCCCAGATATTTTGGTCGCCATGAGTTTTTATATATCTCTCCATCGGGGAGATGTTTGGCTGAATGGTGGAAGTCTCGGCAAAAAGATTTGCTTCGGGGTGATGTCTCCGACTAATAGACGCTCACCGAAATGACCGCAAGGCTGTGGAGAAGTTTGGTCGAATCGATGGAGGTCTCGCGGAAAGGTTGTGAGCTCATCGTAACGCTCCTCACCGAAGCGGTAGTCCGGCCGTAAAGATTCGATCATAACGCCTTGCCAACCGATGGATGTCTCGCAAAAGGTTGTGAGTTCGGGGTGATGATGTCTCTCCTCACTCAGGGGAGTCTCACGAAATGTAATGGTCTCTGGGAAAGGGAGTTAAAGGCCGCAGAACGCCTCATTCAAAAGGGGTGGTCTCGCCAAAAGATCTCAGTTCGATGATGTCTTGCCAACCCGGAAGGAAGTCTCACGGGCGATTGTGCTCGGCGTAGTGTTTTGAGTTCGGCGCGATGTTCTGTCGATGACCGGTATTCACGGACGCAAGGGTGATCTCATACGTCCCTTCGTCACTCGCTTTGCGATGTTCTTCCATCGCCGGTGGTCTCGCCGAAAGGGAGGTGCTACTCTGCATAGATGTCTCCCCGACTTGTTGTGGTTTCGCCGAAAGGGTATATGGATATCGGTAAGACTCCTGGCTGAGGGGTTTTTGTTCACTATGATGTCTTGCCAACTCATGATGTCTCGCCGATAGTTTTAACTCTTCGATGTGACTGATGGAGGCTCGCTAAGACCTTTGTCCGACCTATTTGTCTTGTTGATGGGTGTGTTCATGTTGAGCATCGCTGAGACTCTTGCCGATGGTCTAAATGGAATGATATCTACTGTCAGGTGCTTTCGGTATGACCTCTTGCCAAAAGTGATAGTCTTGCCGATGGTTTTGGATATCGGTATGACTCTTAAGGACTCGCTATGATGTCTGGCCGATAGCGATAGTCTGGGCAACAATTTTGGGACATCGGTATAACTTTTGCAGCTCGATATGAGGTCTTGCCGATAGTTGTGTGTTATGTCGATTGCTGTTGTGAGGTATAATCGCATCGGGGAGACACGGCTAGTGTCTCACCGACATGCGATTATGTTTGAAGAAATTTTGACCACCTAAAGATCCTATGTGGTGTCTGTTCAACCAATTAGAGGAGGCTGAAGGCGAACTATTGGCAGTTTGACTGTGACTATTCTTGTGAGGAGGATCAATAGAGCATGAACGACATCGATCTACTCTGAGATCGAAGGTGATCAATTGGCTCAGTGAACAATGGTGTGGGGATCTAACATAAAATAAAATGCTATCTCTCAAGGGGGTCAACTTGTAGAAGGATCTAAAAGGATAGAAAAGCCGAAGGGGAAGGAGCTATGAGTCTCAGTAATAGCTGTGATGTCTATTGGCAAAATTAGATCAATATTAATGACTATAATCCAAGACATTCAAGGCAGCTCTGCAAGGAAGTTCGAGGGTGGACACAGAGGCCAGAAGTTAATGCGATGGTTGCAAAAGATCTAAAAGGCCATCTCTGGAGCAATCCTTCACCGACATGGAAACGGGGGAGGCACATTGAATGCAGCATTAACTTTAGTCCAAAAGATCTGAGGGACGACATGTTCAGGAAGTGACTCATTTTTTGTAAACCCTAGGGAAAGAGGCCAACACTTTTGAGTTTTTGTTGTATATATGGCATTTTTTGCCTCTTTGTAAGGAGTTCTGGATTGGCATTTCTGCACTTAGTGACTTTTGGATCCTTTGGCAGATTTTTACAAAGTTTTGTAACTTATTTAGACATGGAACACAGTACAGACCTTGGGCATCACTAAATGGAGTATTTTTTCTTCTTGTTACTGCAATATTGTGTATTTTCACATGATTGATTAAGTTATTGTGAGATAGTATTCGTTTCCCTTAATTCTGTCTCATGGCTTTAGTACCTTTTTGCAAAGAAGTGTGATGTTTGCAGGTTATAATCTGTGTCAAAATTGCAAGTTGCTTTTAGCTGTGAAGTCTTTTCCTCCTAGAAGCTCAAGCAATAAGGCCATTTTTATAAAACACTTATGCAAAGCACATAGAAACAGGTTGTGCAAGTTATTTTCAGTCATTGTGTACAGTGTATGAGACCTGAGTTTTCCAAGTCTAAGTAATATTCTGATGTATCACCATAGGGTTTAGTTTTCATTTTCATGCACTCCTCCCTTTTCCTTACAAAGATCGGTGAGTTAGGTGATAAATTAAAGAAGCCGGCCTCTCCTGGAGGTTCTTTTCCATTTTAGGTGACCCACAACTTGGAAAAGTTCCCATGCCTCTGAAGTATCAAGTTCGCAACTTGATAAGGGTGCAATTTCAGCATATAACAATAACTTCTCATTAAACAACATGGTATGGATACAATTAAAGTTAAAAGGGAAATTGTTAAAGGTATAGAAGCTCCTCATATGGTGGACCATATTTTCTAGCAGCTAGTTAATGTCCATCATTCACCTATCCATAGTTGGTCTTTGAAATCCTAATCTCTAAGTAATATCTATCATTCACCTTCTTATAGTTTACCTTTAAGATTCCAACAACCTCCTCCCTAACCATCCTCCGTCCATCTTATTTATATATCCCAACCCTTATATTACTCAACTCTTTCTTACCACATTCATAGCCACAACTTTCATTCATATACCTCTATATAACCATACCAACCTTATGTCTAAAACATAAACACTCCCCTTTTGACTACTCATATTCTCCTTATTTCTTTCGCTTTTGTATTTTGTGTATTTCAATCCCTCATTGATCACACCTATTCCCCTCATTTTTTCTACAACCCAATCTTTCCTACCAAGTGACCACCATCATAAGTGAGTTGAAGGTCATGAAAACTCTTATCAATAATTTGAAAAAGTCTCCCAAAAAGGATTTATCAATTGAGTTACTACATAATTCAGTAGCTTGATATACCAATTTCTCCTTAACCAATGACATTTTGTATGCATAGTTTTATAATATATGATGGTATAGGCAATCCCATGACTCACATACATACTTTCAATGCAACATACTTAGGTTATATTTATGTTGTGAGATTTATTGCTAAATAAATCTTCATTAATATTGAGGCATTATGCACATAAAAGGTTTCATTATTTACCTCACGCCTATATTCATTCCTTTGGAGACATAGCCAATGCTTACAATGATAATTTCAAAATGTTATTACGCTTAAAGTTACATTAAGTAAATTGTCACAATGTAAGAAAGGACCAAATGATGAAATTAACAATTGTGTATTTAGATTCTAAACTATGCTAGCTAACATGAGTTATCAACCACTACAAAGAAATTTCAAAGTTTATTTATTAACAATCTCCTTCACATTGTGAAAAAATGGTTTTCAAAATAACAATTCATTTTTTGAATTATGTGAATAAGTATGATCTTAAAATGGTATATGATAATCTCCTACACTACATAGTCTCTAGCACTTCTCATCCCCATTAGGTTTTTATCAAGGTCAAATTTCAAATATAGGGGCCCAATGAGGGTAGATTCTCACACAAGCATGAGCCTACAAATAATATCACTTTCATTGATTCATAAGAAAACATTTTTAACCTAAAACCAAGGGAGCATATAAATTTGACTATTTTGGAAAATACATGTACTGATACTACTATGTTTACAATATCAACTTATCACATTACGCCTTGTCAAAACCAATTGATGTACCTAGAGGCATCCAAAATTATTTCAATTTCATTTTTTTTACTATAATTAGATAACTACACAAACTAAAAGCAAGTATCAATGGCAATGTAAACAAGTCTCGAAATCTACACTAATCCCTTCCGTACACATCAATATGACGAATCCAATCAAGTGGAATTGGGTGATGGAGAACCTCTCATCCTAATTATAATGATTATATTGATTTGGTCAAAAGATCTAAGATTGTATGTAGCATACCCAACATCTATGTTAACAACAAAGATAGCAAAACATAATGATATCAATGGCAATTATATATGCAAGCAAGCATCAATGGAGCATAATATGGTGGTATTATGATTAACCCTAGAGCTCTATTGAATATTATAGTAGAAACACGGGTATTTCAAGAGAAATAATATGAGCCAAAAAGTGTGAAATATATAGCATCAACTATACATTTTCATTATAATGCTCGAGTTATAACAATAAAAAATTATAAAAAATAATATCTAAAGCAAGTTCATAAAATAAAATATGTAACACTAGGAACAAAATCACAATCTATTGCAAAGATAACAACAAAGTCATCATCTTTGTACATATACTTTTGTTCATAAAGAGACAATTCATCTATCTTCATTGCCACCAAATGTGCATCAATGCCTACATCATGGAGGATAGTTCCATGTTTAAACACATACGGGACAATGATTTGAATGATACATCTTTTGGTCCTATTGAGGCTTACACATTGTTCATAAAAGGGAAATTCATCTATATCACCACTACCAAAAATGCATCATAGCATCATGGAGGATAGTTCCATGTTTAAACACATAGGGAACAATAATTGGTATGATACATCATTTGGTCCTATTAAGTTTTACCCTATACCACCTAAATCCACCGATATTATCTATTAACCTCTCTAACTTTTATATTACATGTTATATTACTATATTTACATGTGTTAGGTTCATGCTCCTTCAATACCTTTACTTGAACTTGCCAATTAGTGGGGCAAGGTAGTTGTTTCCTTCATAGGTTCTTTGTGCTCACATTTTCTCTAATTGGGGACAAAATTGGGGGAATCTTTCACCCATAAACCAATACATTGATTTCCCAACCATGGAACTATACACTAAGTACACAATCTAAACTTATCATGCTTAGTTACCAATCACAATTTCAAATTTTCAAAAAAATAAATGTCTATCTTTCCTTCTCAATTCATATACAATAATAGTATTTGCTAGTCTCTCTAACTCTTTTATTACTTATTTTTCATTACATGTCATATTATTGTATTTACATGTGTTATGTTCATATTATTTTAATGATTTCACTTATAACTTGTCAATTGGGGAGGCAAGGTTATTGTTCTCTTTCCTAGTTCTTATGTGCTCACATTTCTCAATTGAGACAAAATTGGGAAAAATTTCACAATGAACCAATACATAAAAATTGAGAGCTTTTATGAGATTTTGTTAGTACACAATTCATAAGTTTTTGTTTATCAATCATAATTTTTAATTTTCGTTGTGCACTATTATACACTAGAGACCCCTATGTCATAGCCCCCTAGCCCCCTATTTTTTATTTCTTTTATTTTTAATTTGGCGTTCTTGGTCATTTAGATTTGAGCATATACCAAAGTGGGGACAAATGTGTTCCAAGGTGTGTGCCCTTGGTCTCCTTGTGTTGTGCAACACAACGCTTCGGTTTGTGATGTGGTTTAACCACTTCTCGTGGATTCATTAACTCTAGTGGTTGTATCAGGCATTAACAGGTTGATCTTTTGGTGCAATGACAACTGTTTGTGCAACAATTGGTATCAGAGCCTGAGTCATGGGTTTGAACCCCTCGTTTGCACTAGGGGAATTGTTGCAAGGTGTGCATCCTTGGTCTCTTTGTATTGTGCAGTGCAGTGCTTGGGTTTCTGACATGGCTTAACCGCCTCCCATGGATTCATTAACTTTGGCGGTTGTATCAGGCATTAACAAATCAATCTTTTTGTGCAACGACAACCGCCTGTGCAACAAAATGTAAGAGCTAATAGTGCACACCCTAAACACCCTACATCTTTACCTCTTTGTTTTACCCTACTTTGTGTGAATGTCAAAATGTATATAGTCTTAGCACTAATTATTGCTTATTTAACACACTAACCAAAAGTAACAAATTGTGTTTTCAAGACTAACAAAGCATTCACAAAAGCATTTTCAATCTTTTTTATGTAAGGCCAATAATGGGGACAAACGTAAGAGATCAAGTGCACACCCCACATCTTTACATGTTTGTTTTACCTCACTTAGTGTGAATGTCAAAATATATAGTCTTAGTCATATAGATTTTGAGTATATACCAAAGTGGTGACAAATGTAAAAGATAAAAGTGCACACCCTAAACACCCTACATCTTTACCTCTTTGTTTTACCCAACTTTGTGTGAATGTCAAAATGTATATAGTCGTAGCACTCATCATTGCTTATTTAACACACTAACCAAAAGTAACAAATTGTATTTTTAGCACTAATAAAGCATTCACAAAAAGCATTTTCAATCTTTTGTACACAAGGCCAATAATGGGGACAAATGTAAGAGATAAAGTGCACACCCTACATCTTTGTTTTACCTCACTTTTTTGTGAATGTCAAAATACATATAGTCTTAGCACTCAACATTGCTTATAACACACTAACTAAAAGTAACAAATTGTGTTTTTAGAACTAACATAATATTCACAAAAAGCATTTTCAATCTCTTAGAGTTTGATTGTTGTACAAACATAAAACATTACAAATTGATTTTTTCAAATAACAGAAAACAAAAGAATCTCATAAAAACAAACATTGCACCAATAAAACTATAATACCAAGTCAATGATCCACTATATCTTACATAACAAAAATCTCACAAAACCTCTACCTCTACATCTCATTCTTGAATCAACATCATATTGAAATATAAATATTTTTATTACTATTTCTTAACTAATTTGTTCTCTATGTCAATGACTCAATCTTGTTTTATTTCAATAATCAACTTCTGTTTTTAAATATAATTTAAAAAAAATAATCATAAAAAAACTTTTTATTTCATCACACCACCGATATAAAAAATTAGTCACCGTTGTAAAGAAAAAAGCAAACATAAAAATTAAAAGCCCTTTGTCATTTTAAGGCATACATGAATCAATTGTATACTTTACAATAGAACTGCTCTAAAGTTAATATAAAGACCAGCAGAGCCGCTTTACCAAAAATTTAAAATTAATGACAGTACAAGTCACACAGCCAGGGCGGTTAGGATCTAGTAGATGAGCATCTTAATTTTGTGTTTCTCAAAATTTTATGGGAAAATTTCAAATTATTTCAATTTTTTTATAGCAGTTTTTTTGGCAAGTCTCCCCTTATAGGTAATTAAGGTTTTAAAGTCACATCATCAAATATGATGCCACATCAGCATGTTTTTTGTGAAGGTGTGGAAAAAGAGCCAAGAAAAAAAGCATGAGACTGACGCTTGTGCACTAAATCATGTCTTACTGGTCCACTGATGTGGCATCACATGATTTGTTGCTTTTTAGATCTAAAGAATATATATCATTTAATTATGGGTAATTAATAACATTTTGTTTCCACAGTCCATGGTAGATGTGAACAAGATTTCTGGAATAACTCTGTGCAATTTTTTACATCAACGTTTTGGATCAAACTCCATGATCCATCATCAGGGTAGTTATTATCAATATTAACAACTTTAAAGTCACAACTATTGATCTAATATTGAGCATTAAATTAACAAATGCTATAACAACTATTGAAACAAACTGAGATACTGAACCTTCTCCCCTATAACAATATACAAGTAACAATGTACTCAAAAAAGAATTTTACAAAACAGAAACTGTAAACCCAAAAAAAATAAAAATGTCTCACTCCAATTAGTCTTCAGATGTGAAAGAGACAAATCCTTTTGCAAATTCACAAACATCATAGAAGCAATTCCTGGCATAAATACCAGGACCTCTGAATACATAGGTATACCTAGGAGCAGAAAATGCAACAATAGATTGTACCAGTGAAAATAGATGCCTTCTTTCAGGCATAAGAACGCCTATTCATGTAATTTCAGCTCACACAGGATTAAACCATTAATTAAATTAGGTCAATGAATTTAAGCATCGATTCTCTATTCCCCCAATGATTTAAACTACTCCTGCATTGTGAGTCCTGTTACTCTGCTAAATCTCTAAACTACCTTAAAACTGTAAAATTCATATTGCATAGAAACAAACATTTTTCACCAAACAATCAATCTGTATTAAAAATATCGAGCAACATCAAAACATCTCATACAAATAACTTAAAAATAAAATGCAGTCATTGCCCAAACACCCAAACATCTTACATAAATAACCTAACAGTGCAAAGTTTAAATCCATTCTGGAAACATCCAAAAATGGCATACAAATAACCCAAAAATTTAAGGTGTGTTATTCTAGAAATACCCAAACTTCTCATATAAATAATCCAACAATGTAAGATGCAGATTCATTCCGAAAACATCCAAATATCTCACATAAATAACCTAACAAATGTAAGGTATACATTTGTTCAGATACACATAAATACCTGACAATATAAAGTGCAATTTCATTCCAAAAACACAAAACAATAAAAAATCAAATAACCCAGCAATGTAAGGTGTAGATTCTTTCCACAGACAGTTACTTGGGCCTCCTTAAGAAAAATTCTAGAGAATGCATCCTTAGTACATAAAATGTTAATGCAGGTCTACAAAATGCAAGTGAACCCCTAGTATCTAATCAAGCCAGGATTCTCTGAAAGCAAATTTATTATACAAAAAAATTAGGCCTGAAAAGGCATACACGGTACAAGGTACATATCCACGAGGTCCTTGAGAAGACCCCTTATTTTCCTAACGGCTAAAAAATAGAAAAAATATTCTGTATACACCACTAAGCGGAGTGCCCTATCTTGACCAGATAATCAACGGCAATACACACTACATTATGTCACACGGAGATCAAAAAAGGCAAAGCCATGTATAATAACAGAGCCATCGGATTAACCCTCCTGTCAGTGGAAATACCATTCAGTAGAAAAGACAAGCCAGAAACGCAATGAAAGATCCCACAAAACCTGCTGCCAACGATGGCGCCACCGCCAAATAAGCAGCGCCTGTAATCGGAGACGGGCTGGGCGCATCTGCCTCTGCAGCGGAAACTGATGATATCATCATTACCACCATTATCGCAGCCAAAAGCAGGGTATAACCGTTGTTTTGTGCTGCTCCTGCCATTTCCACACCCGCTATATCACAGATCACAATAAAGAGATTTGCAACTTTCGGACACCTCCAAACAGCTAAATACAGACTCTGTGAATGTAAATAAGCTTGGATTTGTTGAGAGGGAAGCAAAAGCACAGAGGACGATTTAGGAAATGAAGAGGGGAGATGGATATTTATACGCTATAGCCAACGGATACGCGGTAAAGAGAGAAGAGGTACATCACCATGTGAAAAGTAGGTGCTTAAAGTTGTGGGACCAGAGCAGGTTGCGTTCCGTCGAAGCAATGGAAATGCTAAGTACTTGGTCACATTGACATGGTCATCTTGTGGGGTAGTTTCCCCTGTCATTTGCATATAAAATGGCAACGGCATTTAATATGTAATGGGCATCTTGACAGGTTTTCACGAGTAATTTTTAAATTAATTTGAAAATTTTATTTACCTAAAAGCATTTAAAAAAAAATGTTTTGTAAGGATTTTTTTAATCTTTATATCTAATTTGGTTATCTTTGCATTTTAATTTTGTTTGTTTTATAAAAAGGTTATTTTTTAATTTTCTTTTATATCTATTCAAATAATTTTCTAATCTAATTTCAAAGGGCTAGTACTTTTGTCTATTAGTGATCTTGATGTTGTCCTATTTCATAAAATTTATCCCCAAACAATAAATAATTTTATATTTTATAAATTAGCATTCTTCTTATTTTAACTTTTTAACATATAAATAGAAGCTACTTCATCTTTTATAACCTCATCTATCAAAGCAAGAAACATACTACCCTAAGACAAAAACAAAACTTAATAACTTTTACCATGAATACGGTTGCAAGTGGAATACAAGTGGTTGGGAAAAATTCACTAATTGAGAGCAAAAAGGATACTCAACAACAAAGTACAATAGAAAAAAAGAGACATGGAAAATAGAATAAATATTTTGCTTAGTTGTGCAAAACTTCTTTCTAATTATCCATAAAAATAATAAATGGTAAGATAAGTCTCTAAATTAACTTTTATAAGAATAAGCCCACGATTACATTACCCTTCTTATCTTTTTCTTCAAGAAATTTAGCTTGCCTATGTTAATATGTTTCATGTTGCCTTTAAATGGTGTAGAAAGAAAAGAACAAATACAAATGAATAAAAACAAAGTCAATACCAATCTTTGAGATTCTCCATATTAATCTTACATGATTGGAGGTGCTATTCTTCTAACAAAATTTTTAAAAATGTATCCCATACTTGATAAGATGCCAAAACATATTTGAAACAAGATAAAATATCTTCTACTTGATTGTGGCTATAGTATTGTTACAAACATAATAAGAAGAAATGAAGATAAATTATATCTTTCGTCAATCCTATATAAACTCGTTGGTTATTGCTATAATTATAGCAATATCCTTGGGTGTTATTTAATGTAATTCTTAAAAATTACTAGAGCTCCATGGATATTGACTCACTACATAATTTAATGAAAGCAAACTCATAGTTTTATTTTTCTATTTTAATTGTATTTGCATTTGGACAACTCATGGTGTTAGAGAACTAAAGCAAACATTTCCAACACATTGAGAACAAGAACAACTACTTTTCCATTCATGTTGCATTACCACTAGTTTGACATTATGCAAGAGGGTTATGATTTTGAGTATTCATGAGCAAGTTAATTGAGACAATCTTTAGAGTAAAAACACTAAAATCTCCTTCATCATAAATTGTTAGCTTTCATATACAAATCTTCTTAACTCTATTCTATAGTGAAAATACTAAAATATGTATATTGTGAATATTTTTAGACCCTAGACTTCAAAATCAAACTTGATGTTGCATATGAATATTTATAAGATCATCTAGCATCATTTAATTCTTAAGATATGAATAAATTAAAGAGTGCATAAAATTACATCTTTAATGTTTGAGTATTGATGTTATTTGAGAATATTGGGGGCCTTAGAGAGGTTTTTTTTTTTAAATTAGACCTCCCTCCAATTTTTATGGTCAATTTCATTGTGAAATGCATGCTTTAATCTTGATCCTTATTTTTTTCTATTTAATCTCTACCTTTCATCTCACCATTCCAAAGCATCCACTGTATGATAAAATTGAGAGCTCCAAATTGTAGGGTTTCATTGAAGTTCTCATGGCCACTCCACTATAGTGTGCAAGCTCCAAAGTGACACCTATAATTAGGGATTTTAAGAAAAACAAACATCAAAGTAAGTTTATAATTTATTAGCTTGAAAATAATTTATTATTCCATTAGCACCAATCCTTAGTCATGCAAGTCATTGTTCTAGGTAGTCCATACACTAGGTATGGATGTGAGAGTTCTCCAATGCCAAGCCTACTATATCATTATTTGTATAATATACATTATTAGACAAATCAATAGGCCATAAATGAGTGAAAATCAACAATATTCATTTTTAGAAGTCATTTACCATTGATCATTTGTGTAAAAGTGCCACAAGTGTTATTCTTTATCATCTTCATGTTGTTGATTAAGAAGCATGTGTAGAAAAAATCTACAATTATAAAGTTCTAATCTTTTTCAAAGGTCTATAGGTATAGTGTGTTAAATAAGGGCAATATTATAAATTTGGAAGAGCTATCCATTAGAGAATAAGATATTTGTTTATAGATGTCATAAGATACAACAATAAGGCCAAACTCGATAGGTTAATACTCACATGCAACTAGCAAAGACAACTACATGATGCGAGTATGAATTTTCAAATGAAATGAAATCAATTCAACATTTACAAAGATTTCATTAGAAATCCAAATTCTAAATCAATAACTATGATTATTTCATAATCTTGCAATCACCAAATTTCTACTTCTTAGTCATTGATACAATAATTTCACTCACCCTAAGTTCTAATAGAAGGACCATCTTCAAAATAATAATATTGTAGGGGAACAAAGCATACCCAATAGTTAATTTAGGTATTTAATCAATGATAAAATAATTAATAAATAAGCACTTTAATTTAGTTGTTTGATGGATTAAAGCGTACTAATTTCTATATTGATTTACAATTGTCAATGAGAAAGATTATGCAGCTTGTAATGGTGAAATTTGTATACCCATGTTCATTCCAATTTTGTTTTGGTCTCATTTTGATGGAATGACTTAATATAATTGTATATTGACAAGTGACACTCTTGTGCTAAGTTTGGCTCACAAAATGATAGCCTTCCTTTTCTATGGCTCAACCACGATAGGAGGGTCCTCAAGGAGAACAATCCAGACCGTGTAGCAAGAGTAACACAACGAAAGCAACACAAAATATGGAGGAAAATGTAGATTAAAACCTTCTTATTAATATAAATCTTAGTTACATTCAGCTAGCAACATCTGGGCTTACAAATTTAGCTCACAGGCCAGATAAAATATACAACACTCTAACATGCTCCTATACGAGCCAAAAATATTACATATCAAAATCCTATATTCTTCTGGATCGAAACCTAATTGGGTGCTACTATCCTAATGATTGATTACAAGCTTTATAGCATATCCGCAACTCTAGAAACATATGCGTCAGCCAAAGATCATCACATTCTCCAAGGAAAGAAAATGTAATGTGTGCATGAATAGGTCGGCCTCAAATTTGAATTATTCTTCATCAGGTGCATAAGATGAAGTGTGGACCAATAATGAAGGTTGGGAACACTCCCAGGAACATTTAGAATCACACCGTTAAGATCCACAAGTCACGGGGATGATCCACAAAAGATCAAATTAACTGAAAAGTTTGAAATTATTCTGGTGCCGATTCAAGAAACTGCCAAGAGATTCCGGAAGCGATAACTTGCCGAAAAAAGATCCAATCGCGCTCAAATCTTGGAATAGGGAAAATGAATATGTAGACGATGTAATCCAAGATCCACAAGGTTTGGTGAGCAAAGATGACAAATCCGCCAACATGAACTGAGTAAGAACAAAACAAGAACAAAACTAAAAGAAAATATTTTTGGTTGATGCAAGATTGCCAAGAACCAAGGATGCTCTAGCATCAGACATCTGGGGTTATTGAAAAGTGAGTCCCTCACTTTGTTGGGGCCAAAGGAAAACCAAAGTGATCTACCTCAGCCTGAGAAATCCAAGAAGAATCCTACACTGGTCTACCTTTCCATTTCACAAGATACTCTTTGTATTGCCTTCCTCGAGTCTTCCTCCCATCTTTGACATCCAAAATCTCTTCAATCTCATCTAACTGTTGTTTACGAAACTGATTCTCCATTTTTTCTTCACTATCTTCACTAAACTCTACTTCATGATACTGATGTAGATCTGCAATGTTGAATATAGGTGATATACCCATAGCTTTTGGTAACTCCACTTCATATGCATTTCCTGAATCAAATTTCTTCAAAATCTTACAAGGTCCAAACTTCCTCATCTTCAATTTGTTGTATGTTCCAACTAGGAATCTCTCCTTCCTCAAATATACCATTACTTCATTTCAAACTTTGAATTCCTTATGTCTCCTTTTCCCATATGCTTTCTCCTTATACTTTCGGTTCATGTCTTCCAATTGTTGTTTCACTTGACTATGCAACTTCTTCATGTGTTCTACAAATTCTTCTACTTTTTCACTCCTCTTATCTTCCATACTAATGTCTCTCAACTTTGATACACCTCTAGGATGAACTCCAGTAACAATCTCAAAAGGTGTCTTTCCTATACTCTTGTTCACTGAATTGTTATAGGAAAACTCCGCTTTTGCAAGGGCTAAATCCCAACTTCCAGTCTTCTCTCCAACCAAGCATCTCAACAAATTCCCTAAACTCATGTTTACTACTTCTATTTGTCCATCAGTCTATGGATGAAATGTAGAACTGAACTTCAAGTTTTTCTTCAACTTCGTCCAAAGTGTCCTCCAAAAGTAACCAACAAACTTTACATCTCTGTCTAAAACAATACTTCTAGGTAACCCATGCAATCTAACCACTTCTCTGAAAAACAAATCTGCTACATGTACTGCATCTATTCTCTTCTTACAAGGTATGAAATCTGTCATCTTAAAAAATCTACCACCACAAATACAAAATCATTACATCTTTGTGTCTTTGGCAAACCAAGTACGAAATCCATGCTGATATCCTCCCAAGGTCTCTTCAGAATTGTCAAAGGTTTATACAATCCAACATTCTGACTACTCCCTTTTGCAGCTTGACAAACTCTACAACTCTGCACAAATCTCCTAACATCCTTATGAATTTGCGGCCAAAAGTAGTTCTCACTCACCAATGCCACTGTCTTATCTACTCCAAAATATCCTGACATTCCTCCACTATGCTTCTCCTTCACTAGGTTATCCCTCATTGAACTTCAGGGTATACACAGTTGATTACCTCTGAACAACATATCCTCCTGAATGAAATAATCCAATCACTGGCTTCTATCCTCCAAAACTGGTTCTTTACAAGCTCTCCAAGGTTCTGCAAGATTCGGGTCTTTGTCATACAAGTTCTTCAATTCATCAAATCCTAATACCTCCACTCTCATCTATGTTAGCAAATTTATTCTCCTACTCAAAGCATCAACAACTCTATTTGACTTTTCACTCCTATGCTTCAAAACAAAATTATAACTCTGCAGGAACTCCACCCATCTCATGTGTCTCTAATTCAACTTACCTTGACTGTTCAAACATTGCAATGCTTGATGATCCATATACAACACAAATTCCTTAGGCAACAAATAATGTCTCCACTTTTTCAAGGCTTGAACTATGGCATAAAATTCCTAATCATGCACTGAATATCTTCTTCTAGCGTCATTCAACTTCTCACTGAAATAGGGTACATGTCTTCCCTCTTGACTCAACAGTGCTCCAATTGCATTTCCACTAGCATCACAATCTACTTCAAATACCTTATTGAAATCTGGTAAAGCCAACACAATTTGCTCAGTCACCTTCTGCTTCAACAACTCAAAACTTTGGTTTGCTCTAGATGTCCATCTAAAATCCTTCCTATCTCCTCTCATCGTTTTTGTCATAGGACTGCAAATAGAACTGAAATTCCTAATGAACTTCCTGTAGAAACTAGCCAATTCATGAAACAATCTCACCTCTCTAATGCTATCTGGTGTAGGCCATTCAACAATCGCTCTTACCTTCTCAGGATCCATCTTCAATCCATCCATAGATATCACAAATCCAAGATATACAAATTCTTCCCTCATGAAACTACACTTCTTAATGTTTATCAACAACTGCTCTTCTCTCAACCTTCGTAAAACTTGTCTTATGTGCAACAAATGTTCTTCTCTACTCTTACTGAAAATCAAGATGTCATCCAAATACACAATCACAAACTTACCCAAGAATTTCTTCAATACTTCATTCATCAACCTCATGAAAGTACTCAGTGCATTTGTCAATCCAAAAGGCATAACCAACCACTCATACAATCCTTCATTTGTCTTGAATGTTGTTTTCCACTCATCCCCTTCTTTGATTCTGATCTGATGATATCCAATCTTCAATTTTATCTTTGTAAAGTACTTAGCTCCATTCAAACAATCCATAATGTCATCCATCCGGAACAAAGGAAATCTATACTTCACTGTAATCTTGTTTATGGCTCTAGAATCTGTACACATTCTCCATTCTCCATCCTTCTTAGGTGCAAGCACAACAAGTGCCGCACATGGACTTAAACTTTCTCTAATCAAACCCTTCTTCAACAATTCTTGTACTTGTCTATTCAACTCTTCATTCTTTGTCAGTGTCATTTGGTGTGCTACTTTATTAGGCAAACTAGCTCTAGGAATCAAATCCATACAATGACTAATACTCCTTATGGGTGGCAATCCATCAAGTACATTATCTGAAATGATCTCCTCATATTCTATTAGTATCTCTTTTATCTCTTATGGGTGTTCTTCTACATGCTTCAAATCTTCAGTCTTCTTAGGAACTAAGGCATAACACACATTCTCATGTCTCAATCCATCAAGGAATCTTCTTCCATCAACCAGAAAAACCCTAGTGTTTGTACAAACTTCAACTATACGAACATCTTCCAATGGCAACAAAATTTGCTTCATCCCATTAGCAACAATGGTATATATATTTTTCTTTCCATTATGAATAGCCTATCTATCATACTGCCAAGGCCTTCCCAATAAAACATGGCATATATCCATAGGCATGATATCACACAAAACTTCATCATGGTAATTTCCTATCTTCAATTTCACTAAACATTGCTCACTTACCAGTATCTTATGCTCATCCTGAATCCAAGCTATCTAATAGGGCTTCAGGTGCTTCAACCTTTCCAACTCCAATTTAGTCACCATTTCTTCTAAAACTAGGTTATCAGAACTTCCACTATCAACAATCACTTTGCAACATTTACCATTCACCTTGCATCTAGTCTAAAACAAATTCTTTCTCTTTAATGGTTCTTTCTCCAACTCACTTTGACACAATACTCTCCTATTCACCAACACTTCTCCATCTTCTGGTTTATTAGGTGTTCCAACATGATCTTCCTTAGCAAAGGTTGTTCTTCTATTGTTCTTTGCCTTCTTGCTTGTCTCTCCTTGATTACATTCAAATGCTCTATGTCCTTCTCCACCACATTTAAAACAAGTTCCTCTGAATATTCTTTTCTCTTGTCCTCTATCATCTCTTCTATAACCTTCATTTTGATAACCACCATAACCTCCTCTTCTATAAGAGTTTCCATCACCTATCTGGTAAGAATTTTCATTCTTACTGACCTCCTTATCCTTATTCTGATCTAGAAAAGATCCTCTTCCTCCTCTAGTAAAATTTCTTCCTCTTTGAAATCTTCCACCTCTTCCTCTCTGTCTCTACTCATGTCTTTTATTCAACTTCTCTTATGCGTTTAGGGCACACTGATATGCCTCTTCCACACTCTGCAACTTGATCAAATTGATTTCATCATGTATAGACGACCTCAAACCATTCACATATCTAGCTACTTGCTCAATATCATCCTCCAAATGTCCAGATCTGATATTCAACTTATAGAACTCCTTAGTATACTTTGTCAAACTTGAATCTTTCTGCTTCAAATTTTGCAACTTCTTAACAAACTAATCTGATAGCCTGCAGGCATAAACTTTGACTTCAACTTATTTACCATCCGATCCCATGACTTTATCTTTTATTTTCCTCTTCTCTGCCTATCTATTTGCAAATTTTCCCACCAAAGGGATGCATGTCCTCTCAACTTTGTACAAGCAAACTTCACTTTCTTATCTTCAGAGTTGCCTTCAAATTCGAAATTCTTTTCCATTTATGTAATCCAAACTAACAATACATCTAAATATAACTTACCATTATAATTCGATGGATTGAAATGTGGTCTTGTATTCATTTTAGTTAGGGCTCTTATGAACCTCTCTTCTCCTTGATCTAGGCCAGGTTGCTCATCTCTTCCTCTTTCTTCTTGTACTTCTACTTCTTAATCACTCACATCATCAATTGGTCGACCTCTTCTCTGGGTCATTTTGACTACATCTAATTTGGCAGTAATTCCTCTTAACATCTCCATCACAGCTGGGTTTGAATTTCCACGTGCTCCATTTCTACCATTTCTTCTTCTCGCCATCTTCACACAAGTCCTCTGTAGTTGCAGGTCGAATATTCAATCTGCCACCCCACAACAAATCTTTAACAGGACTTTGCAAACTCTGATGATCTCACAAGGAATGAATCTCACTCTGATACCAATCTGGTGCAGCCGTAGTAGGAGGGTCCTCAAGGAGAAAAATCTAGACCATGCAGCAAGAGTAACAGAATGAAAGCAACACAAAATATGAAGGAAAATGCAGATTAAAACCTTCTTATTAATAGAAATCTCAGTTACATTTGGTTGGCAACATCCAAGCTTACATATTTGGCTCACAGGCCAAATAAAATATACAACACTCTAACATGCTCCTATACGAGCCAAAAATATTACATATCAAAACCCTATATTCTTCTAGAACGAAACCTAATTGGGTGCTACTATCCTAATGATCGATTACAAGCTTTATAGCATATCTGCAACTCTAGAAATATCTGTGTCAGCCAAAGATCATCACATTCTCCAAGGAAAGAAAATGTAACATGTGCATGAATAGGTAGGCCTCAAATTTGAATTATTCTTCATCAGGTGCATAAGACGAAGTGTGGACCTATAATGAAGGTCAGGAACACTCATAGGAACATTTAGAATCACACCGTGAAGATCCACAAGTCACGGGGACAATCCACGAATGATCAAATTAATCGAAAAGTTTGAAATTATTCCAGTGTCGGTTCAAGAAACTGCTAAGAGATTCTAGAAGTGATAACTTGTCGGAAAAAGATCCAATCGTGCTCAAATCTTGGAATGGGGAAAATGAACATGTAGACGATGTAATCCAAGATCCACAAGGTTTGGTGAGAAAAGATGACAAATCCAACAACATGAATTGAGTAAGAACAAAAAAAAGAACTGAATTGAAAGAAAATATTTTTGGTTGATGCAAGATTTCCAAGAACCAAGGATGCTCTTGCATCAATATATTTCATGTTTATTTGTACTCTATTGGCACCTCAATTCGAATTTAACTAATTGTGCTTGAATCTTGGCCCCTTATGCATTTTAACCTTCTTATACCCATCATAGATAATTGATCTAAGATATTTCCTAATGGTTCTCCCTTGGTTAGATTTTGCATATGTGTTATCCCTCATATCCAATGTGCCTATTATGTTTTAGAAGGTATAAAATCAAATAAAGTTCTAAGTGTGGGGTGTTTTTTGGCCATTTATCTAAGTTTGGGTAGGTTGTTAGTTGAAATTTTGAAGCTTCCTTTCTTGGCATCCCTTTCACATGTTCCCCACTCTTTCCATTATCCTTATCAAATTTTTGAACTTTCCCTTACCCAAGTACCCATTTCATGATCCCCCCAATATCTACAAATTTGACTCCAATCCCTTTGCACTAAGTATATTTTTTGGAGTTATTTTTTCCTTTCCCTTACCTGAGTATCTATTATGAGTCATCCTTGAACTTTGATCCCTAATACTTTTCACCACACTATCTTATTGGGATCATGAGTTCACACATGTCCTTAGTTGGGCACCTTATATTAGGTACTCTTGACCTCTAATCCCAGATGTCTCACACTATGTTGTCTTTTCAAGATTAATTACTTGTTTGAACTTCCCCCAATATGCATACCATAATGGATGAATTCCTTGGTACCTTTGATCCTTGACTCCTAATAAATTCCTCCATTTTCCTTTTCAACATTGGAGTTGCAATAATCCTTATACCTATTCTCTTGAAGCATGAAGTATGCCTTACCCCCAATCCTTAACACCCTAACACTAACATTGGTTAGGAGGTATCCTCAACCCCCAACCCCCAAAACTTTAAAACTCCTATAATTCTCATTTCCCACCTTTCTCCTTGCACATCCCATGTTGTCATTAATGACTTGTTAATCCCTTACAACTATCCAATCAATTTTTCCCACTCAGAAAGAACCATTCATCCTTATGGCACAAATAATCATGTGTTTTAAGAGATGGAAAAGAGGAAAGACACCCTATGTAATTAATGCTATGGTTGAAGTTTGGTCACTATATCAATGAGTTTTGTGATCCCTTTCTTGGCTTGGACATCGAATCTAACAACACCATAAATGCAAATAATATTTACAAATTAGATGAGAAAATTTCCCAATGCTTTCATGGTACATCAAGGCACATTTACAACATATTTTAAAGCATGATTTAAGGGGGAAAAAATTCCCAACAAATATGGGCATTCTTTGCATTCTACCTATGATGGATCATGATATTTATTACAAATCTCATGTCTTTCCTTGGGGGGTATTAAGGATTATAAGGACTTCATTTGAAGAGTATAGAAAGGGGAGAAACCATGAGAGAATTGTAAAGAGAAAAACTTGCTTAACAAAACCCTAGGGTTTTAGTTCTTATATTTGGGTACAAAATTTTGATATTATAATGATATAGGTTTATCCCAAATCTGTAATATAAACACTTACAACTTTTGAAGAGTGAATAACTAAAGGTATAATCAACCTTGATTGAGTGTCTCCCTAAGTATAGTGTACATTTTTAAATGTGTTGTTGATTACTTGGCTAGCTAGATGATTGCAAAAATCCTTGCAAATCTTTTGTGAGGTATCTTTTCAAAACAATAAAGGAAATGTATGGGTATGCTCATGGATAACTAAGTAGATTCATTTAATATCTTACAAACATTTTTTATTTTTTGAGTTTATGCGAAGAACCTAGTTTGCTTTAACATTTCAAAATACATCTAGTATTTTTTGATATCTCCATTAAGGTATTGATATTGGTTTCAGTTATTGCATATTTTATATAAAATCAATGACTATTTTTCCCAATTGGATAAAGGCACCTATTTGTTATTGACTCCATTTCCCCATCATCCTAACACATTGAAAACAACTTAATATAAACATATTTTCAACTTAATTTGTTTTAGTGTATTCCAAAATACCATGTTTGAATGTATACAACAACATAAGGGGTTATCATAAGCACATTCCTAAATTCATGTGGTAGATTATATACTTTAACAAGGTGCTTGATCCTTAATATTGTAAACATGCATAAAGGCCTGGAGTGACAACCAAAAGAATGGTGCATTATGTAATAGGGTATGGTTTATATGAGGTTAAATGTTCAGTTTATGTGATGTTATTTATTACATAACCTTAGAGAATCACTCTGGTTTAGCAAAGCTAGAGGTGAAGGAGGTTTTACCCACCTTAATAATTGGTCCAAAGTTGTCATACCTAATCATAAGGTTGAAGGTTTTTCCTTGAGTTTGATACCCCTAACACTCATGAAGATGCTTACCTTTAAGGATTGGGGACTAACAATTTTGATCACTAACACACTTATTTCTATGAAGTTGACCTTATCCCAACCCTATTTATGCACATTCCCATATTTACCATTTATGTTTCATTTAGTAGCTTGCATTCATTCCCATATCTGCACATTTGGTTCCTTTCTCGAAATGAATACTTTCCTATTGTGGGTCAATCCCAAGTGCCTTAAGAGTGACCCTAAAATTTATTTTTTAAAGTACAAATTCTAAATATCCTACCCCTTTTCACTAGCCACTACAAGCCAAATTATCACACATATTTGAAAACTATTGTTGTGCCATATTGTTTTAAGACGTTCATTTGTGTAATTAATTTATATGAAAAAATTGCAAAATGCATAGAAGAACAAGTGGAAAGCACTAGATTACATTTTCTTTCTAAGGGTTAAAGAATCTTACTCTAGACATCAAAATCATATAGGTCATCTATGAGTCTACACATTATTTCTTCAATTATTTTCTCAAAGTCATAAAGCTAGTCCAACAAAGGGTTGACCTAAAAGAACTTAACCCTAATGATCTAATAATCTCCTCTAAGGTGTTCATAAACACTACATTAACATAATGAAGCATAGAGAAGGTAAAGGTGATGAGATCACTATTGCAACTTTTTGTTACATTATTCTCACGTGTCATAGATTATTCTCATGCATTAAGGTCATTACTATGACACTCAAGCTCACTCCCTTTGGACTCTTATTCAACCCACAATATTTTTCTTAAGACTAAAGAGAACCCAAAATATTCATCAAATTGTGAGCATTGCTTTTCTATACCTAACAATTAGATTATGCATGACATTGAAACATTAATTTTTCATCATTTTTCCCAAAGCTAAGTGCACATATGCCCCTATTTTATTACTTTTATTATATTATAATTATTAAAGCTCAACTAATTAAAACTATTTGCATTATTTGCATTATTTTAATTATCCTAGGTTCATGTAAAAGGGTTTTTATTTCCTTTATTTTCTCCGAGCTTATTCTCTCTTACACACTCTAGGATTTTGCATTAGATTTTATACTTCTTTACAATTAGGGTTTCATATATGTGTTTCAAATTTATTTAGATCTTATTTTCATATTTCCTTAGGGTTTATAGTCCTTATTAATGCTTCATAGTTATATCTTTTCTTTTAGGGTTTGAGTTTTTATTGTGTTACCTTGATTTTTTCACCTATCCATCCTTGGATTTCCCCTAGTATTTTATTATTTAGATCAATATTTTAATTATTTTTAATTTTTAAATATGTGAGTGATTTATATTACCTTAAGATTATCTCTCATAACCATATTGATTTGTTTATTCTCCAAGCTATTCAAGATCTTAATCTTCCTTTGAGAAGGAGTGCTCATCTTAAATTCTACATCGGACCTACCAATGAAATGAAAATGAAGTCTTTTCTAATGCTCATGTTGAGAACACTTTTGATGATCATTCTAACTAAGAGGATTATGACCATGACATTCATGTAGCTAAACAAGATCTTATACTTGTCACCCAATTTGTTATCAATATACTCACTCATCTTGAATATCATCATCAATTAGCTACTTTCTTACATAAGGAACTAGTTGATGCACCTTATGAAATATTTCTTTTGCATGCATTGAATCCTTGATGGCCTCTTCTAATGATTTATACTCCAACTCTTCCTCTTCTTTAGAGCCTCCTCATACCACCATTACCACTTCTATAGATGTCACTACTCCCATCATCACTCATATTGTTACTCCTAGCATCCCTCTACCCACCCCTAGCAATCCCACTCCTTTTAGCATTCCACTTTAAAATATTATCCTTTCACTTGTATACCTACTAGTGTTATACTTTCTATTCATGTATCTCACACAATTCCTCCTTCCAACACTTTATCCCATGTCATTCCTCTTTTTCATCCCATGCCAAACCCATCTTATAATGTGATCTCATCCTCCATAGGTATATCATTACCTCTTGCCACACACCCTCATTTCACCTCTTCTACTATCTAGAACATCCCTAACACAATGCTTATCTCCATTGCCACACTAGATACACTATTGTACAAGATGTGGCCCATCATAAGAAACAAGCAAATGATCATAGTAAGAATACCATCACATAAACCTTCCACATAGAAAAAAAAATTCTTATGAGGTTGTTACATATCCATTCCCTTTAGGGTTTGTGGCAAATAGATTTGAGTTACATATAATGAAAAGGGTGACCCAAATGTTCATCTACATGATATTATTGTTGCATGTCTAGATTTTGCTTATGAGGATAATATCTTGGCTAAATTATTTTCATGAACCCTAAAGGATTATGTTATGTAATAGTTATATTCTTTACCTCTAGGTTTTATTCATTATTTTAATGATGTAGTCACTGTTTTCTTACATGTTGGGACTGAATATTTTAGTCACAATTTTTTTCATTAAGTCCCTCTTAAGGTTGCTTACTTAGGTTCCTTCTGCTCCTATTTAAAATTAATCTTATAAGTATTTCTATGAGCCCTCATTTATATGTTTTTCCTAAGCACGAACCCCTATGATGCTATTAAAGCCAAAAATCCACTCAATTCTATGAAAATTCTAAGTAGGGAGATGTTTTTCATACATTTTCTATATTTTATTAGGGTTGTGAACTTTTGGGGTTTCCTTTGATGTCATGCCTTTTACACCACCCTCCCCCTTTCCCAAAATGCTCCCACCATTATTCCTTAGAAAAATTTCATTGTCATGGTATTGGACTTCTTCCTTCATCGATATCCCCCTCCTATCACATCCTCGATCCTTGATCATTTCCACAAAAATTCCTAAGTTCTTTATTTCTGTCAAGTCATCAAGTTTTCCCTTCCCAAAGTATCCCTTCCCTCTTCACCTCGTCATCCCAATCTTTAATAATAATAAAGTGTTTGTGTTTCGAATTGGAAATTTAGACCATCCCTAACCAAGAGACTTCATTTGGTTCCTCCCCAAGTCTTGATCTATTACTTATTTTCATTAAGTATTTGTCGAAGTCAAGGTTGTGAACTTCTCCTCTCATGTATCCCTTTCATACCTTCTCCCATCCCCCAAAACCCCATCGATCTCTTTACTTTTCTTTCAAAGTCAAATTTTTGCCCTTGGTATGTCACGAGGTACTCTTGATCCTCAAATCCCAACATTCCAAAAAAGTGAACTTCTTTTCAAAGTTAGACATTTGGACTTCCTTCATTACAAATACATTTATGGTATGAGTTCCCCTCCACCTTCGACTCTTGACAACTCGACCAAAGGCATAATATGTTTGATTTTTTCCCAACCCCCAATAGTTCAAAATTCCCACCTATTTTTTTGTTAGTTTCCCAACAACTAGCCAAAGTGGCTCAAAAAGGCCATGTGGCCACTAAGAAGGGTCAAGGGACACCAAGAAAGTACTAACACGAATGATCTCTTCTCACACATTGAGTGATCTAGGGTGATACAAAATAATTAACACCTTATCGTGGGCCCTACTATCCACACCTAAATAAAGCATATCAATGGTCTTACAACCACTCACACTCCTACTTGAATAATTTAGGTTGCTCTAGTGCTTGTCATGTTTTTTTGTCAAAACTTGTAATCCCCTAAAACCCAAAACAATCAAACTTTTGCAACCATCGAAAAATCGAAATCAAAACTAACCTTTGAAGAAACCAAAATCAAAATGCAAAATCCTATTACAAACCAAATGTTGAATCCCTCATCTCATCATCCTAATACTAATCCTTCATATATCCAATTAATCATCCTAACCAAATCATATCCACTGACCCAATCACAAATTCAAATCTAAAACCTAGACAATTGAAGACAAATCACACATCCTAATCCAAATAATCTAGTTCAACCATAACCCTAACTAAATCCCCAAAATCAAGATGAAGACCTTAAATCGAACAAAACCCAATGAAATCTACGTCCTAATAAATCATCTAACTCAAATCTTACTTTAGAATCCAGCCCATCCTAACATAAAAAATCAATAAGAACTTTGTCTATCCTAAATATAGTAATAATTTCAATCAAATTGAATTATCGTATATCTCTTCATCTCTTGATTATCCACTCAAAATCAAATGAAGCTAACATCCATCCCAATCCACGTCCACAATTATACTCCATTTTGTTTTGATGAAGAATCACCTCGTTACATTAGAACTGCTTTATAGTTTAAAAGCTTAAAAGCTCTACTAATTCACCTACTTAGCGTTGTGACCATTATTCTAAAAATATCTTAGTGAAATTTAAAATTTTATAACATTAAAGTATCTAATTCACAAGTGGGAATACACACTTGCCACATAAAGTGACGCTTCAGAAAGCCTAAAGACTGAGCTTAATCATAATGAATTTTAGATAATCATATTATCTATTTTACGAAAGATTTATTGATATTATGCCCTTTCTCACAAAACCATAGAGTAGCAGAGAAAACCAGCTTTACTCTGCCTGCTTATGGGCAATCAGATAAGCTATATATTTTTTATCAATGTCAATAAGATTGTGGGTCTCAAAGAACTCGGCATTTTCTTTATTCATCTAAAGCGACAAGAACAGCAGAGAAAAATAAACAAAGACCAGAGTAGCAGAAAAACCCAGCTTTACCGAAAAGCAGTCATACTAAAGATTCCTACAGTAAAATCACTGACAGCGCAAGTCACACAGCCGGGCAGTTAGAAGAAGATTATGCCAGCGAATCGACAACAATATACCGGTAACCATGCACTCATAAAGAGTTTTAGAGGTGCAGAAAATACAGTAATGGACCCCAGCAAAGGATAAAATGCCTTCCTCTGGTTTGTCTTCGGATGTGAACCATAGACATCATTTTGCAAATTCAGAAACATCATAAAAGCAATTCCTGGCATAAGTACCAAGATCTCTGCTTTCATAGGCAGATTTAGGAGCAGAAAATGCAATAATAAACTCTACTTGAGGATATAGATGCTTCTTCCAGGTATAAGAGTGCCTATTGGTGTAATTTTCAGCTCAAACAAGATTGAACCATTAATGGAATTAGGTCAACGAATTTAAGGCATCCATTCTCTATTCCCCTAAACATTACATGATTTAATCTGCTCTTCCAAGGCATGTCCTGTTACTTTGCTGAAACCTGTAAAATACCATGTCATCACCAACTAATCAATCTACCTAAACGTACTGTATACATTCATATTAAAAAGAATCTGCAACATTAGGTGTAAACATCCATTCTCTATTCCCCTAAAGAATCAGGGCAATGTTAGGTGTAGATTCATAAAGAGTTTTAGAGGTGCAGAAAATACAGTAATGGACCCCAGCAAAGGATAAAATGCCTTCCTCCGGTTTCTCTTCGGATGTGAACCATATACATCATTTTGCAAGTTCTCAAACACCATAAAAGCAATTCCTGGCATAAATACCAAGATCTATGCATTCATAGGCAGATTTAGGAGCAGAAAATGCAACAATAAACTCTACCAGAGGATATAGATGCTTTCTTCCAGGTATAAGAGTGCCTATTGATGTAATTTCAGTTCACACAAGATTAAACCATTAATGGACTTAGGTCAACGAATTTAAGGCATCCATTCTCTATTCCCCTAAACATTACTGAGTTTATGTCAATGATTTAATCTGTTCTTGCAAGGCATGTCCTGTTACTTTGCTGAAGCCTGTAAAATACCATGTCATCACCAACCAATAAATCTAATCCCCATAAACATACTGTTTACATTCATATTAAAAAGAATCCGCGACATCCAAACATCTCATAGAAATAACCAGTCAATATGAAGTGTAAATGCATTCCAGACACCCAAGCATCTCACACAAATAACAGGGCAATGTTAGACACCCAAACATCTCACACAAATATCAGGGCAATGTTAGGTGTAGATTCATTTCAGAAACACCTAAACTTCTCACACAAATAACAGGACAGATTTAGGTGCAAATTCATTCCAAAACACCCAAACACCCAAACATCTCAAACATCTCACACAAATATCAGGGCAATGTTAGGTGTAGATTCATTTCAGAAACACCTAAACTTCTCACACAAATAACAGGTCAGATTTAGGTGCAAATTCATTCCAAAACACCCAAACACCCAAACATCTCAAACATCTCACACAAATATCAGGGCAATGTTAGGTGTAGATTCATTTCAGAAACACCTAAACTTCTCACACAAATAACAGGACAGATTTAGGTGCAAATTCATTCCAAAACACCCAAACATCTCATACAAATCACCCAGCAATGTATGGTGTAGATTTGTTCCAGAAACACCCAAACATTTCAAACAAATAACCTGACAATGTTAGGTGTAGATTCATGCCAAAACACCCAAACATCTCATACAAATAACCAAGCAATGTAAGGTGTTGGTTCAATCCAGAAACACCCAAACTTCTCACACAAATTACCAAACAATGTAAGGTGTGAATTCATTCAAGAAACATCCAAATATCTGACATATAACTTACAATCTAAGGTGTATATGTATTTCAGAAACACCCAAAAATCTCATACAAATAACCCACAATTAAGATGTAGTTCATTCCAGAAACATCCCAACTAAGATGTAGTTTCATTCCAGAAACACCCATATGTCTCACATGAATAACTCGACAATATAAAGTATATGTGTATTGCAGAATAACATGGCAACAAGAAATACGATTTCTTTCCAAGATCACCAAAACAAACTCACAAAAATTCGAGAGCCCTAGTAACTCAAGCAAAGATTCTCTGAAATCAAATTTATTATATAAAAAGTTAGGCCTGAAAGGCATACATGGTACAAAGTATATATCCACGAGGCCCTTGAGAAGACCTCTTATTTTCTTACTAGCTAAACAATAGAAAAAATATTCTGTATAAACCACTAAGCGAAGTGGCCTCTCATGACCAGATAATCAGCGGTAAAACCCCCTACATAATGTCACACGCAGATCAAAAGTAGACAAACCGTGTATAATAACAGAGCCTCCATAATAACAGAGCCATCCGATTAACGGTCCTGGTCATGGAATTAACATTCAGTGGAAAAAACAAGCCAGAAACGCAATGAGAGAGACCACAAAACCAACTGCCAAAGATGGCGCCCCCGCCAAATAAGCAGCGCCTGTAATCGGAGATGGGCTGGGCGTATCTGCATCCGCAGCGAAAACTGATGATACCATTACCATCATTATCACAGCCAAAAATAGGGCATAAGTGTTGTTCTGTGCTGCTCCTGCCATCTTCACACCCACTATATCACAGATCACAATAAAAAGATTTGCAACTTTGGAAGATCTCCAAACAGCTAAATTCAGCCTCTGTGAATGCAGGCAAGCGTGGGATTTGTGGAGAGGCAAGTAAAGACAGAGAGGGCATCTGAGAAAATAAAGAGGGGAAAGGGATATTTATAAAGCTGTAGCCAACGGATATGAGACGAAAGAGGGAAGGAGTCCATGTGAAAAAAGAGGTGCTTCTAGTTGTAGGACCACGTCCAGTACCGTCCTGTCAAAAATAGAAATGCTAACTACTAGGTTGCGTTCACATGGCAAGGGGTATTTTGATGGTGACGTCTACCATGATGCATCTTTGACTGTGTTTATTAATTAATTGTATTCTGAATTTTAATTAACTAAATGTGTATTTTGAAGTATGTATTTTGATTTTTTTTTTGAAATTACAAAGAATATAATTTTAAATTAATATGAAGATTTTATTTAATATTTTTATTTTTATTTTTTATAATATTTTTTATTTTTTTAATATTTTCATTAATTTTATATTTATATTTTGTTTGTTTTATGAAATTCATTCTTTTAATTCTCTTTTTCTACATTCATTTAAACAATTTTTCAATTTAAATTGGAAAAGCTATTACTTTCATATAATCTTCTCTAAACAATAATTTATTTTTTATCATTTTCATAGGGCTCTTCCTATTTTAACTTTTTAATGCATAAATGGAAGCCACTTTCTTTCATATAATTCTATTTATTAAAACAAGAAACATACTACCCTATAATATAAACAAAATTTGTAACATTTACCGCGAGTATGATTGTAAGCACAATACAAGTAGGCGGTTGGGAGAAATCCACTAATCCCGGGCAAAGGGTCCATACTAACTTGCAAAGTACAATAAACAAAAAGAGACATAGAGAAAAGAATAAAGATTTTGCTTAGTTGGGCATAAATACTTATGATTATCCATTAAAAATAATAAATGGTAAGATAAGTCTCTAAAATAACTTTTATAAGAATAATCTCAAAGTTACAATCTCCATCATATCATTTTCTTCAAGGACTTTACGTCACATATGTTAATATGTGTCTTGAGTTGCTTTTAAATAGTGTAGAAAGAAGGAAGAATGCATATAAATGAATTAAAACAAAGACAATAACAATCTTTAAGATTCTTGACATTAAACATACATGATTGAAAGTGTTTTATTCCAACAACATTAAAGAAAAGATATCTCATACTTGATTAG
Organism: Sequoia sempervirens; assembly: GCA_007258455.2. Classification (NCBI taxonomy): domain Eukaryota; kingdom Viridiplantae; phylum Streptophyta; class Pinopsida; order Cupressales; family Cupressaceae; genus Sequoia; species Sequoia sempervirens. The sequence goes on along the minus strand of VDFB02047397.1, from coordinate 99,462,888 downwards.
ATGCAAAAACATATTTGGAACAAAATAAGATATCTTTATATTTGATTGTGGCTAATGTATTGCCAAAATTATAATTAGAAGATAAGATGCCAAAACATATTCAAAACAAAATAAGATATCTTATACTTGATTGTGGTTATAGTGTTGTTAAAATCATTATAAGAAGAAATGAAACTAACATATATTTTGTTAAAATCATTATAAGAAGAAATGAAACTAACATATATCTTATATATTGTAGTTCTTATAAATTACTAGGGTTTCATGAGTATTGGCTCATCACAAAATTTAATGTGAGAAAACTAATTGTTTTATTTTTCTATTTTATTTATTTTTGAATTTGAACAACTCATGGTGTTAGAGAATTAAATCAAATGTTTCCAATATCTTAAGAACACTAATGGCTACTTTTCCATTCTTGTAGCATTACTATTTTTTTGGCATATAAGCGATAGAGTTATGGTTTTGATCATTCATAAGCAAGTTAATTAAGAAAATACTTAGAGAAAAAATACTAAAAATGTGAAAACTTAGTTTAAACAATATTAAATTTATTGGAAAGCCCATAAATAAGATTTTAGATGAACTCCTTCACCTTGAATTTTAAGTTTTTGTATATGAATCTCCTAACTCTACTTTATAGTGAAGACACTAAAATATGTATATTATAAATAATTTTAAACCCTGGATTTCAAAATAAAAATTGACATAGTAAATGAATATTTATAAGATCATCAAACGTCGTTTAATTCTCTAGAAATGAATACATTAAAGAATACAAAAAAGTACATGGACTCTAATGTTTGATTATTGATATTATTTGAGACTATTAGGGAGGCTGAGAGAGGGTTTTAATTTAAATTAGACCCTCCCTCCAATTACCATGGTTGAATTCACTGTGAATTGCATGTTTTCGTCTTGAACCTTATGTTTTTCTATGTATATCTCTTCCTTTCCTCTCACCATTCCAAGGCCTCCATTGTATAAGGAAATTAAGAACTCCAAATGATAAGGTTTTATTGAAGTTCCCATCACAACTCCAATGTAGTATGCAAGCTCCAAAGTGGGGCATGCAACTTGGAAGCATAATAAGAACAACCAACATCTATGTTGAGTGTGTAATTTTCTAGCTTGGAAACAATTTACTATTGCATTAGCACAAGTCCTTAGTCATGTAAGCCATTGTTCCAAGCAATCCATACACCAATTGTGGATTGATAAACATTGAAGTTGAAGAAGTACATTAAGACTAGAGTTTTGCAAAGCCAAGACTACAATATGTTTTGGTATTTATATAATATATATCTCTACACAAATCAACATGCCATGAATGGGAAAAAAATCAACAATATTCCTTTTTAGAATTCATTTACCATTCAACATATACATAGAAGTGCCAAAAGTGTCATTCTTCATCATCTTCGTGTTATTGATTAAGAGGCCTATGCAAACAAAATCTACAATTACAAGGTTCCAATCTTTTGCAAAGGTTTGGAGCTTTAGTGTGTTAAATAAGGGCACTATAATTCTAAAGGTGAAAACATTGGCCATTAGGGGGGAATAGGTTTATTTTTAGCCCCCATATGATACAAAATTAAGGCCACATACAATAGGTTAATACTCATGCCCAACAAGAAAAAACTACTAAATCAATATAGATTTTTAAATGAAATTAAAGTAATTGGGTAAACCCACAAAATTGGTTTAAAATTCTAGTGAGGAAGGAAAATTGCAAAAAATGCCCCCATGGAATTTTTTTTGGTTTTTGGGGGTTCAAACGAACATTTGGTTTGAGAGAACCCAAAGAGGGTTCGCTAGAACCCCCCTTTGAGTGAACCCATTAAATGATGGGTACCACATTTCCCTAGAAAGAAACAAAAGAAAAGTTTGTGGAAAGGGGGTTCGCTCAAACCCCCCGTTTCCCCCCTTCTCCCCTTTTGGCACCAAAAATCTCCAAAAATTTTCCCTTCGAAGCTCGAGTTGAGGATGAAAATGGAGGAGAATTTATAGACCCAACTAGATGATGGTAGTCCTTGGAATGAGCTATTCAATGAATATAATTTTAATATGTTTTGGTTTTATTATGTATTTGTTTTTTTAGTTTGATTAAACATAGGTTTTTCACCAGTTCTCTGTTCTACACATGTGGAATAATAGAAAATTATCAATTTTTTTTTTTGAAAAACATCACTACACTAGATATTGAAGTCCTTGATCCAACAAAAAAAATTGAATTTCGATACATACAAAAAAAGTTATGTTGTATATGGTCCGCCTATGTCTAAATTATAATTGGTTTGACTTTGAAACTTGATTAAGAAAAAAATATTCAATAAAACACTATGAAACCAAATGAAAGCACTAGATATCATAGTTACAAATCTAAATTCGAAAAAATTAGAATTCTATCCTTCATGGAAAAAAAATTATGTTGTATATGGTCAGTGTCACTCCTTAAAAATGGTGTTTATTGAAAAAACTAATTTTCAAAGGAAATAAAAAAAGAAGTTCAATTTGATTCCAAAATTTTTGAAAAAAATATATTTAGAATCTACAAACAAAATGTCACAAATCACTAGTTTGCATCATCTTCAAATTCCTTAGGGTTTAGCCGATATAGGTGCTCGAAAGTGAAGATTTAGTTAGAAAAAATCAGTTCAGTGTCCAGTTTGGCCAAAAATTGTAAACTAGTATTGTGGGATCACCCAATTCAACATTTGCAAAGATGTTAGAAAATCAAATCTAAATCAACAACAAAGATTATTTTACATGGTATTACAATCTCTATTATCTCTTGTTAGTCATTGATACAATAATTTCACTCACCCTTTCTCATAGAAGGAACATCTTCAGCATAATAATACTTTAGGGGAACAAAACACAACCTATAGTTAATTTATGTTTTTAATCAAGAATAAAGGTCAATTAATAAATAATTGCTTTAAATTTAGGTGTTCAAGGGATTATAATGTACTTACTTCTATCGCAAAACTCATAGTTGTTGATGAGAAAGATAATGTAGCTTGTGATAATGAAACTTGTACATACCCATGTTGATTCCCATTTTTTGGTTTCATTTGATAGGATGACTTAATATAATTGCATATCAACAAGCGACACACCCTTGTGCTAGGTTTGGCTCACAACTTGATACCCTTAGTTATTCATTTCATATTCCTTTGTGCCTATTTATAAATTTGACCTTATCCCAACCATGTTCATGCACATTCCCATACATTTTTCATTTACATGTCATTTATTAGCCTACATTCATACTCATCCACATAATGTATCCCTATCTTGAAACCGATACTTTCCTATCTTAGGTCAATTCCAAGTGCCTCGAGATTGGCCTATAAATTTAATTTAAAAATCTAATTCTAAATTTCATGTGGGTAAGTGTAGAAAGATGTAACACAAAAAAGATGTCACTTTTATTTTCTTACCCAAAATGACCATTTGGCACTCATCAAATGGCTTGGATGACTAAGCCTAAGGGTTGGTATTTCCCAATGCAACCCATTTGGTGAGCACCAAATGTGAATGGTGACTTTTTAGAATGCATTTTCTTGAACTCTTTCTTTTTTCCTTGTCTTTATCTTTGTCTTTCTCTGCTAGTGAAACTATACATGAAATAAGTTGACATTTACAAATGGAAATTTACTTTCTTATAATTTAAGTTATTCATGTATATAGTTTCAATATGTTTGAGTGGTTTCAGATCTCTTAGAGTTATAAAGCAAATTCTAGTTTTTGGAAGATCTTATAAATTTTCAAACTTAGTCAAATTTCAATAATCAGTATGTCAAATTTTAGTAATCAGGAGGTCAAATTTTAGTAATCAAGTTGTACCATATTTCTCTCTCTCTCTCTCTCTCTCTCTCTCTCTCCATCTCACTCATTATTTATCTCTTATGATCTAGACCTCACTCGCTCACTATCTCCATCCGCCTCTCTCTCACACACCTCTCTATCCCTACCTATCCTTCCCTCCCTCCTCTCTCTCTATCTCACCTCTCTCTCCTTCCCTCTCTACTTCTCTCTATCCCCCTCCCTCTCTCTACCTACATCTCTCTCTATTGCTCTCTCTCTCACCTCTCTCCCTCTCTGTCCCAATCTCTCCATCCATCTCTCCTTCCCTATCTACTTCTCTCTACCTACCTATCCCTCCCTCCTTACCTCTCTCAATCCCTATACATTTCTCAAGGTATCTGATCTTTAATGATTCTCAAATCTTTGTGAAGTTAGATCATAATTGTTAGAAATTATGATCTTAGGTTACAAATTAGTATTAATAAAAATATTAAAATAAATAAAATGAAATTTACAAGATATATATATATATATATATATATATATATATTAGACACATTACACAAAATATACATAGAGAAAACCCTTTTGGGTAAAAATCTCTAGAAAACATCATTGTATTATAAAATACTCATAGAATTGTCCAGTAAAACATAGATTGAACTTGGGGATCCACTTCTAACTTCCATATGGTCAATAATACCTCTTATGCAAGTGATAGAATTCACGATTCATTTCCAAATTCAATATCTCTCAATGAGAGAAAACCTCTTTAAATATAGAAAAATGGGTGGAAAAATAACTAAAGGGATATTACTCACACTATTCAAAATTACCATTTATAAATAGTCAATAATCTAATAATTATTAGATTATAATCATTTTAAATCATATATACTTAATAAAACATATAAGGTTCTATAGTCTTATATTAGAACAATGTATAAATGTTTTAAGGGTATGGCCCCTAATAACATTACGGTCTAACAATCATCAAGGAAGTTTTATTTTTCAACCTCCTTAAAACAAATCCCTAAAAGTGCATCTAAAATCAATACTAATTTTCAATTGTAGGTACAAATTGTAGAGTTGCTAGGGACACCGCTATAACTATATTGAATTTTAATGCAACAAAGAGATTGAATTACATTGTATGGATAACATTACTTGGATTATATGAGACGCCACATAAATTAATCCACTTAATATAAAACCCAAAAATTAACAACACAAAAATCAATTAATTGACCTAAATTTCTCCTAATTCAAATAATCCAAATTATATCATTAAACTGTACAAAATTCTAAAATATACACCATTCGATCTTTTTCCTCTTATTTTCTATAAACAACTTCTATTATTTATTTTTAATCTAAATTAAATAAAATAAATATTTAAATATTATTTAGTTTTTCCATTGATATTATAGATATTTAACTAAAGATGATAAAATAAAACAAGAAAACATATTAAACTAGGTTTGTCCTTTTTATCCTTTTCATTAACCAATTACTTTCTTGGAATCTTTAGAAATAAAAGATTATGTACAAAAGTAAATGACGCCATTAAGTCTTAACAATCCAAGTCTCTATCATGGGATGGTAATCTAGTTTAAGGGTGGGATTAGTGTGAAACTTGATAGCAACATCTCGCTTAATGTGAAAGAATCAATTTTAAAAGTGTTTGGACCACTTTCATTACGTTCCTCCACCGCCTCTTTTTTATAACGTTTGTAATTAACATGGAATCCTATTTTACAAGAGGAATTTTATAAGTTGCTTATTTATTTTCACTAGAGATAAGCTCTTATGAATTATTAGGTTTAGGTTAATGAGTTTAACTTAAGTGAAATTTGATTTGAGAAAATTATTGTTTTATATATAATTATGTTGGTTGTAGTTTTATATATAATTAGATTTATGATCTTGTTTTTTAATAGGATTGTTAGTGTAATTATCTTCTTTAATTTTAAAATGTGATTTGTTGTATTTTGAAGTTATGACTTTCGAGATATGATTACTATTTATTAATATGGGCATCAAAATTTCAATTTCAATGTGTTTAGGGTCGTGTACTTAGTGACATCACTTTCGATTATCTTAATGATCAATTGTGACATAATAAAATGTGACAAATACTCTAAAATTGTATACTCTCCTCTCATTTTGTAGGTACACATTGCATCAATCATCCATTGTCATTATTGAACGAAATATCTTCCCTTTATTAATTGACAATCATTATCAAGAAACACTTCAAGACACACTTTGACACAATCGAATCAAGCAATTTACATCAATAATAAGCAATTGATTGAGTTGCATTCATTGCCATCCATTCATTGTCTACCCCACTTATCACATTCCTTTCATTGATTGATTTAGTCTTGATGCTTGATGAAGACACAATAAGGAAGTTAGTACACTCCTACACCTTAATTCAATAATATCCATGATGCTCCTTACACCTCGAAGATTTTCCTTATTTTAGATAACACAAACATATATTTAATAACGGTACTAAAGACCCTCTACTTTAGATAGGATCATGTCTTTCAAGACAAAATTACATATTTGTGAACAAGATTTCTGGAATAACCGTGTGCAATTTTTTACATCAACGTTTCGGATCAAACTCCATGATCCATCATCAGGATGAAAAGCAGAAAGAGAGAGAGGTGAAAATAAGATAGCAGACTTGGGTAGAAATAGGAGAGGGATGGGGAAGAGGGGAGGCACATAACCCCAAAAAAGTCAGGTCAAAAGGAGAGGAGAGGAGAGGAAAAGTCAAAGATGAGAGACCATTGCAACCAATGGGAAAAAGAAATGAAAGAGGTAAATGACAAGAGGACAATAAAACAAACCTAAATTAAAGACCCAAGAAAAAGAGGGGAGTCAACTCAAATAAATTGAAACCACTAATAAAAGGCCAATACACAAGAAAGAGGACATGATAAAATAAGGAAGCAATTAGGATAAACGAATAAGGAAAACAAAAAAGAGAAAAAACAAATAAAGAGAGAAACCACAATGAACCAATACGTAAAAAAAGGAAAATAAGCAAAAGAAAGGAAACTTAAAGAAGGGAGCCAAATAATAAAGAACAAATACAAAGAAACACTAAATAAAACCTAGGATTGGAAGAAAAAACATCACAAGGAAACTCCAAGAAAACTAATGGAAGGAACCAAATGATCAAGAAAAATAAATTGAAAAACAAATTAAGATGTGGAGGCACAATGCTAAGCATAACCTAGAAGGTGAAATAAGATCTTAAACCAAAAAACAAGGAAGCATAAAAATCAACCAAAAGAGAAGGGATCGAATAAACAAGTAAGAGCAAGGAACTAAAACAAAATTAACCAAAAATGATAAGAAGTAAGAGGGAAAAGAATGAGAAGAGGGAACCAAGAAATAAAATGAGGGTCAAGAAAAGAGAAACCAAAAAGCACCAAAGAATTAAGGAGTTAAGTAGCCAAACGATTAAAAAGAAGATCAACAACTGAGAGAATTAAATTATAATTAAACAAGTCAAAGACGAAAATGAAGAAACAAGAAAAGGAAAGAACACACTTGAAGAAGAGCCGAGGAAACCAAAGCCATAAAAAGAATGAAAAATAAAAGAACGCCTAGAGACAAAAGGAATGGAAAAAGATGAGAATAAAGAATGGGAAATGAAAGCATGCCATTGAAGAGAAAGGTAGAGGGAGAGAGGGGGAAAGGAAGGGGGAGGACAGAGAAAGCGAAA
>VDFB02047397.1:99415063-99455307 GCA_007258455.2 Sequoia sempervirens | reverse complement strand
ATGGAGAGGAAGGCGGAGAGAACCTAGAGATTATTTAGAAGAGGTTTCCACGAGAAACTTAAAGACCAACCCCCATCACGATTAAGGTTGTAGGGATGATTGTGGATTTCAATGGCCTCTTTAAGTTTCCTCTTAAGAAATTGTCTTCTTTGAACAAAATAGAGGTGTTTTCTAAGGAAATGTGATGTTTTGTCTTGGAGGAGTGTTCAGCGAGAGCAGATTTTGAGATTCGGTCATGTCTTATGTCAGCACAATGTTCCTTGATTCTTGTGTTGAAAGAACGACCTGTTTATATAGGGGAAACATTGTGCTAACATAAGACATGACCGAATCTCAAAATCTGCTCTTGCTGAACACTCCTCCAAGACAAAACATCACATTGCCTTAGAAAACACCTCTATTTTGTTCAAAGAAGACAATTTCTTTAAGAGGAAACTTAAAGAGGCCATTGAAATCCACAATCATCCCTACAACCTTAATCGTGATGGGGGTTGGTCTTTAAGTTTCTCGTGGAAACCTCTTCTAAATAACCTCTAGGTTCTCTCCGCCCTCCTCTCCATGCCCCTTGGTTTCTTCTTCGGTGTCACCAAGCTCCTACTCTCCTCTCTTTTCCATTTCGCTTTCTCTGTCCTCCCCCTTCCTTTCCCCCTCTCTCCCTCTACCTTTCTCTTCAATGGCATGCTTTCATTTCCCATTCTTTATTCTCATCTTTTTCCATTCCTTTTGTCTCTAGGCGTTCTTTTATTTTTCATTCTTTTTATGGCTTTGGTTTCCTCGGCTCTTCTTCAAGTGTGTTCTTTCCTTTTCTTGTTTCTTCATTTTCGTCTTTGACTTGTTTAATTATAATTTAATTCTCTCAGTTGATCTTCTTTTTAATCGTTTGGCTACTTAACTCCTTAATTCTTTGGTGCTTTTTGGTTTCTCTTTTCTTGACCCTCATTTTATTTCTTGGTTCCCTCTTCTCATTCTTTTCCCTCTTACTTCTTATCATTTTTGGTTAATTTTGTTTTAGTTCTTTGCTCTTACTTGTTTATTCAATCCCTTCTCTTTTGGTTGATTTTTATGCTTCCTTGTTTTTTGGTTTAAGATCTTATTTCACCTTCTAGGTTATGCTTAGCATTGTGCCTCCACATCTTAATTTGTTTTTCAATTTATTTTTCTTGATCACTTGGTTCCTTCCATTAGTTTTCTTAGAGTTTCCTTGTGATGTTTTTTCTTCCAATCCTAGGTTTTATTTAGTGTTTCTTTGTATTTGTTCTTTATTATTTGGCTTCCTTCTTTAAGTTTCCTTTCTTTTGCTTATTTGCCTTTTTTTACGTATTGGTTCATTGCGGTTTCTCTCTTTATTTGTTTTTTCTCTTTTTTGTTTTCCTTATTCGTTTATCCTAATTGCTTCCTTATTTTATCATGTCCTCTTTCTTGTGTATTGGCTTTTTATTAGTGGTTTCAATTTATTTGAGTTGACTCCCCTCTTTTTCTTGGGTCTTTAATTTAGGTTTGTTTTATTGTCCTCTTGTCATTTATCTCTTTCATTTCTCTTTCCCATTGGTTGCAATGGTCTCTCATCTTTGACTTTTCCTCTCCTCTCCTCTCCTTTTGACCTGACTTTTTTGGGGTTATGTGCCTCCCCTCTTCCCCATCCCTCTCCTATTTCTACCCAAGTTTGCTATCTTATTTTCACCTCTCTCTCTTTCTGCTTTTCATCCTGATGATGGATCATGGAGTTTGATCCGAAACGTTGATGTAAAAAATTGCACACAGTTATTCCAGAAATCTTGTTCACATCTATCATGGACTGTGGAAACAAAATGTTACTAAAATTACATATTTTTAAATAGGGTTGCAGTCCCATAAATGTATTCTCACTGGTACCATTTTGTCTTAAACATTTAAATACTCAAAATTTAATCTTTCAAATTCTTAAATGCACAACTCAATATTTCATCATTACACAGCGAAATATAATTAAACCAAAAATACAAAACCCTAATATTTTTTATTTTAATTTAAGAGATTGTCTTAAGCATCACTCTTGTATTCACATGTTGTATGTTAATTTTCTAATTTAATCCTTAATTGTATTCCCGTGTGCTTTAGTCATTTACGTTGCCTTTGTTTTATATTTCACCTTCTATAACCCCTTTTAGACTACTAATTTTTGTATAATTCAACTTTATTCAATAAAAAGTATATATAAAATCTCATTTAAAACTAAATTATTTACCCTAGATACTTGAAAGCTGCGTTTTGTTTCCTTGGCCTTTCAATGACGAAAAGCCAATCTTGATGGTCAACCTATCAAAATCTTTTACGATTTGCAATTAGGGCTTTTCCACGAAGGCACGTAATGACCTCCCATCTTGAGCAATGGTGATGTTAGGCATATGAAGCTTCGAAAATCTATGTCCGGTGGAGAATAAAACAAAGTGGCTAGGTGAGGGGCTACACCATAACTGAAACAATGGCCCTCCCACCTACACCCGACATAGATATGAATTGTAAACAAAACGTTAATGAGTTACGGCACGTTACCGTAGTCGGTTACGAGGTCTTTTTCCTTGCTTTTTTCTAAAGGTGCCAGGTCCACACTGAGTTCCGTTGTCTTTTCGAAGAAGATGCAGGCAAGATAGGTATTTAGGGCTAATTAACGTTGGTAATGATGTCATAAACCGCGTGGAGACGCACCGTGGGCGGCTGGACCGGTTAAACCAATGGCTGCCTAATTAACTTCTACAAATGTTTTGATTGTTTCAAATTTCCTCTCCACACGACTCATTCGCCAGCTGCGCCGGTGTTTTTAAACGTTGGAACCAGTCACTTCATTCCAACGGCAGGTTTGCGCGGACACGCAGCCTACTGTTTGCCGTCGCCGTTACGTTTGTTGGAATCTTGTCATTACACGTGCAGAACGAGTTGGCGCGTTACGAGGGATGACCCACAGAAGCTGGCAGGCGCGCTCATGCCAGGAAATATCTGACAGAGCCGCAGTGCCAGGCTGTGCCCTCGCATTCGCCGGATATGTCGCTTTCGTCAACTGCTCTCAATGATTGTCAATAGTTTATTTTTGCCGGCGACGCGTGTTTTATGGCCGTTGGTGGAGAGCAAAGTCGGTTTGAAGAAGTGGGGCAGTAAAGCAGAATAAATACTGGAGTTTCCGCACTTCAATTCATCAGTTTTTGTAATATTTGAGAGGCTTCTGCTTGAGAAATCCTGTATCCGTTAGAGATCTGATTCGAGCGGCTGGGGAGATCTCAAAGCAGCACTACTTTTTCTGTCAGGAGATCTGATATCATCATATCTTTCGTTATTTATTAGCAATGGCAGGAGCAGATAAGTTTGTTTTTGTTGCAGTGGCGGTTGTGATGATGATGGCGGGTGTGGCTTTTGCTGCTGAGGCTGAGGCATCGTCGCCCAGCCCTTCTTTGACTACAGGCGCTGGTTTTGTGATGGGGGTGCCCTCTGTAACAGCTGGTGTCGTTGGATCTCTCATTGCGTTTTTGGCCTGCTTCTTGCACTGAGCGGTAGATCTGTTGTGGGTGTGTGATATTCGATGGGTTTTTGGTCTTGGCTATCTTGTCTTTTAGTTTGCAGGACGGATTTTTCAGATGGAGGGATTGTTGTTTTCATTGATTAGCCTTTTAGGAAATAAGGGGACCTTCGAGGTCTGATTGTTACAGATATATTTACATATATTGCTGTGTGTTTATATACTTATATATATAATAAGATTCTTTTTAGAAAAAAAATGGTGTCTATTGCGCTTTTGAATGGTGTATGGCCCAAAAATTTAGCAGATCTATCTTTCTTTTTGGGTATTGTAGAATTGCTGCTCACTGTACCATGGATGGACATTCTAAATTTATTTCTGTGTACCGATGTGTATTATTGTGTTGATATTGAGATCATGTTGTTAATGACGATTATTTTCTATTTGATTTTATGGGTTTTCACTCGGACCACAATCTCAAAACATTTTCAATCTTTATTGTGGGATGATGTAATTGGAGATGCAGAAAACTGGAAATGAATTTTTTATTATTACGGTTAAGTTTTAATTGCTTTGGGGATGTTATCAGCTTCTTCCCTGAACAGATCTTGCCGAATCGGTGGATTTTAGGACATGTTTTTTCCTGCTATTTGCTTGTTATACGCTTTGCACTAATCAAAGATTTTGTATCGTTTGTGAGTGTAAATAAAATGTTGCATTTTTGTAGAACGCATTACATGTTTCTCTGCAGATCAAGCCAAATGGAAATGGAGAAAAGCTTCTAATAAATTTCTTCCGTAGAATTGGAAGGGCTTAACTTGTAATCAGCAGGGGGTTTTTTTAATTAGACGGTTAACTATCTCAGTCAGGCGATTCTAATGGTCTAAAATAAATCTTTAGGATATTGTTCAAGTTTTGTTTAAGCATATATAATTTGTTGTTTGTTATGCTGATTTTTATGTTTTAAACGACATAATAAATATATGAACAGTTTAATTGAACAGTGTTCAAGACTATTGATAAGTAGGTCTTTTTCACAGCATGTCAAATATTGATAGGATTCAATTGTGTAGTTTTTTCAGTGAAAGTTATTGATCCCATTTTTCATGATAATGAATAATTCAATTAGCATTCATTGTATTTAGGTGAAGCATTGGGCCTCCTCCCTCCGCACTTGATGTTGTTTTATTATTTTATTAAAAAATATTATTTATTTTAAAAAGGTAAAAATGAATCTCACAGTTTAAATTAATTAAGATATAGGATTTGAAAAGTTGATGAAAAAAGGATACAATCAAATTCAAAAATTATACTCAATCAACAAGATGGATTGTGGAAACTAATTTCTTTAAAGATGTAAGATTATAAATTAATGCATTCTAATAATTTTATGTAATATGAACTCTTATGTAAATTAAACATCTTTAGAAATCACCACTTTGACATTAAAAAATATAAAATCGATAATTAAAATAAATCACAAACCACAAACTTTGCACACTTCAAAAAAAAATTGACCATAGAAAATGCTCACTTACAGAAGAATCAAATTCACGCGAAGTTTGGCCATAATACAAGAGTTGTTTAGGAATCATTGATCCCAAAACTCAAGGGCCATGTTTGGCTACGAAATGGATAATATTAGAGTTGCTATAGGAGATGAACCATGGAATATCTTTGTTTGTAACCGAACTTTTTAAGCTACAACAAATAAAATATGGCAGTGAGTCAATTGATTTGATAAAATTATTATGTCTACTTTCTTCAAAGTCAAGGCCTCCTTTCCCTTACAATCCATTTGCATAGCTTGGCAGTAGGTTTGTCAATTTCTTCAAAGGAATGGCTCCCCTCTATAACATGGATTTAGCTTCGTTTCAATGGAATGGCTCCTCTCTATAACATGGATTTAGCTTCGCGTCTTCATCCATCTGGTGGAATAAACTTGTCAATTACCATAACCAACCACTTACAATTTGTTTTTCTAAACATGCTTATTATTTGTACAAGAAAGGTAAACATCGATAATTTAAAGACATTTGGGATTTTGATACTTTTGAATGGGCTTTCATGGTTGAGTATCAAAGAGCAGTATGGGTTGAGTGTCAAATATAAAGAATTTATGATATTTGTGCAATCATTAGTTCCTTTTGAGTTATGTATGAAAATTTGTACTCCTAGGGATTGCAATTTTTTCAAGGATTAGAGATGGCAATCTTCTGCTAAAGAAAATGAATCTTCATTCCCCGTCTCATTGGAAGAACATTCAATGTCTCAATCATAAATGAAAATGTAGATTTAGTGTCAAAAAGTGGACCAAAATGAGTGCACAAAAATGATAATCCTAATGATTGCACAAATATGATAAATTCTTTACATTTGACGCTCAACCCATGCTACTCTTTGATACTCAACCATGAAGCTCATTCAAAAGTATCAAAATCTTAAATGTCTTTAAATTGTCAAATAAGCATGTTTAGGAAAACAAATTATAAGTGGCTGGTTATGGTAATTTATAAGTTTATTCCACCAAATAGATGACAAAGCAATGCTGAATCCATGTTATAGAGAGGAGCCATTCCACTGAAGAAACTAGCAAATAGATTGTAAGAAAAAAGAGACCTTAACTTTGAAGAAAGGAAACATAATAATTTTATCAAATATAAAGAATTTTTGGGATCAAGCTTGATGGGGGAGGGTTGGAAGAGTGGAGAAGAGAGAACACTATAGTTGGCAGGCATGAGCATAAAGCCAAAAAGCATGTTTGGTTATATTCCTTTTTGGTGCAAAAAGGACAAAATAAGTTGAGAGCCCACTAGGTAAATTATGAGTGAAATTGAGCCAGATGTTTCATTGGCCATGAATGTCCTTATTATGCTGAAGGCGTGTCCTATATGAGCTTTCCAAGCTCATTTTCCGTGTGAATGGTCCAAAACGAAGGACAGGGCTTGGTTGACATTAAAACGAATCTCACTCGTCCATCTGCTTTCTCACCACTTTTCATGCGTTGGGTGCTTTTTCGTTCACGCCTTCATGGATTTTCACGCCGTCACAGATTTTTACGGCCGTTGATTCACACAGACATTGTTGTACTACCACGACATTAATTGTGGAGATGCGCAAATTCTTGCTAGCAAAGTTGGCACTGACTGAACCATGGAAATGAATACCACCATTACCATCCTGGCAGCTTGTGTCATTATGAACCCGCATGTTGTGGATGACATTCTCTCAGGGTTTCTTCCGCTCAGTACTCCGACTAGGATTTATGGGCAAGTCAATCTGCTCAACATCTTTAAACATCACGCTATTTCATCCTCCTACTGCAATCTTACCATTGCTATAGTGAATCGTACCATTCAAAGCAAGGAATGTTCACATGATCTCAAGCTCTGACCGGTTTTCAGTATCTTGGAAACTGCTTTCCCCGCCACTATTGGTTTTCGTTCCTCCAAACTCTACCTTGCTGTATTGACCTTTCACTTCTCTAATTTGGCAAGCTAAAACCTGAAAATAAGGTTTCGATGAGGGTTTTAGAGTATGTTTATTAAAATTAAACAATTCTTGTTGTGAGGAGAATTCTTTAAAACAATTTTCCTTTCTTGACTGGACTGTGAATAGTCGTGGTGGTGTGTGAATGAGGATGCTTGCAATAATGTCTTTAATGTTAGATTAGTCATCTATTCACTATATGATTGATGAAGAATGTCATATCGAAGTAGAGTGTTGAATGAGGATTCAAAATATAAATTAAAAAATTAAAAAATTAATTCATAAAAAGTTGAGGAAGAGATATGGAGTGGGTTCCAACTTTAGTGAGGAGAATATTCTTGATATAGAAGATATAAATTAAAAAAAATCAAAGATTTATTGATAAAAAATTATTAAAATCCTAATGAGGAGAATATTCTTGATATACAAGATATAAATTAAAAAAATTCAAAGATCTATTGATAAAAAATTATTAAAATCCTAATAATGAGCACATTTAGGTTTTATTAAAATGAAAATTACGCCAAGATCTTAATAATGAACACATTTAGGTTTTAACATTACTGTATAATTAATATATAATGTATTTTTTATATAATAATTTTTTTTTATAAATAATATGATTATATTATCTAATTATTATATATATTATATTCTTTAACACAATTATTAATAAAATTAAAATTACGGTCAAGACGCTAATGTTGAGCACATTTTGATTTTACTAAAATGAAAAATTACAGCCAAGATCTTAATAATGAGCACATTTAGATTTTAACATTACGACATAATTAATAAATAATATATATTTTATATAATAATTTTTTTTTATAAATAATATGATTATATTGTCTAATTATTATATATATTATATTATTTAACAAAATTATTAAATATATAAATAAAATTAATTATTATATTTTAAAATAATAAAAAATATATAAATATAATTATAATTATCATGTGCGATTTGTGAAAAAAAAATAGACCAAAATTTATCCTAATTGATCTTCCACACTTCTTCGGCGTACCCATTGCACACTAAGGTGCCATTGCTAGTATTAAATTTTGTCAAAGATAAAAAAACAAGAAGCCCATTTATTTGAAAGTAGGGAAAAACGTCTTTATGTTGTCGTCTGCAAGCACGACAACTGACAAACATTACATAATATCGACCATACAAAACAGTTTTTAAAACTAAAATGTCTCCATGTTCCATGTGCCCTGTTTAATGCATTTGTCCTTTTTAAACTCAAATTCCAAATTCGTACTTGTGTGCACATGCCACGTGCCACATAACCGACCAGAATATATGTTAGCATTAAAGAAACAAAATATCAAATCAAACAAAAACTAGTGTTTTTGATGCTGTCCAAAAGTTCTAGTTTTAGTTGGCGGAGTATTAAAATACGAACATACGGCCAGTCAAATTTAATATGTCTATATTTGCCAGTTGTGTTTTGTGATTCGTGCGTCATCCAACAGAATAATGTGGTACGCTTTGCCAGCCAAATCAGAGGTGTATTTTGAAGGTCGTAAAGAATGTGATTTAATATTTTGACATGTAAATGATTGTTAAATTTAATCTATAAGACAAGAGATTTTCCTTCAAGTTACATATACTTTTCTCCTTTGTCGCTATTATAGGATGTCTCTCGACATAATATTTTTTAAATAAAAATAAAAATTTATGTGTTCAAATATCTATTTAGTAAATAAAAAATAAATTTTAAGCGAAAAAAAATCAATATTTTTTAGATGAATGCATTTAATATATATAGAGTTCTTTTCCTTTTATATTTAATTTTGGACAATTATGAGTATATTATTGTAATAGATTTTTTTTGTTTATATAAATTTAAGTTAGTTAAATATATGCAAATAATAAAGTATAATCAATTTAGATTAAATTTAGGAGTTTGATTGATAAACATATGATTAAATATTTAAAAATTAAATAAAAGAATAGACACATTTAGTTTTGAGAATAGTGATAAAGAAACATTATTGATTTCAATCTAGAATCATTCATCACAAGTACACAATTTGATGCTCTCGGTTTGAAAGATATATGGGCTTTGTGTAGGTTCTAATTCTTTTGTGGTTTAAAAATCAAGTTACTTGAGTTCGAAATTGAGCACTATAGTCTTGATCTAATGCACCATAATGAATTAAACAAATATGTGCAAGATTTGTTTACCTTTGCCTTCCTTGTGTTTGGATCCATCAAAGAAGTTTTTACAAACACCTTTGGGGAGATTGTTAAATCACTAGAATCAATTTCTCTTAGGTTAACCCCTAAATAAATTAACTTAATGGTTTTCAATGATTTTTAAAAAAGACAATATGGGCAAATACGTGTGGCCTATATGATTCTAATGAAAACTATGATTCTTTGTTCCTTAGAAAAATGATGTGTGTTCAAGTGATTTATCCTTCTCGTCACATGTGGTTTTGCTATATGGATTTAAGTGCAAATTGAATGCCATTAAATACCAAAAACATAATAATAAGTTGCACAAATGTGTGTGAAGTTAGCTCACAATGAATGGTGAAAAGAAGGAAATTTATAATTTTAGTTTGAAGATTTTAAATTTTAGGTTCAATCTTGCATGCCTCAAGATATCCCAAGTGGCATGAAACTAATGGCTAAAATAATAAGTTAGGTTAAGAGTGAATGCATGGAGATATAATGCCAATATGGAAGGATAAAATGCATAATATGTTGGGTTTTACACAAATGGAGATGTGATAAGGTTGAGTGTATGTGAAAAGGTGCAAACGATGGATAGGGAAAGGTATTAGGTCATTATGAGCCAAACTTAGCACAAAAGAATGTCACTTGTTAATATGTAATTGTACTAAGGCATTCCATCAAAATGAGTGCAATATTAAATGGAATTCAATATAGTTATCCAAATTTCATAATTATAATTATCTTTACGTTTAGTTTACTTTATTTTACATGTAAGTTGGCTTTAATCCTAAAAAATACTTATTTGGTATTTAATTAATCCACAATTATAGAGAGACTAATCCATCTCTATAAGTTTTTTCACTTTAAATTAGATTTCATTCCAAGTACCTAGGAAATTTAATCAATAAAGGGAATATTAAGTTCATATCTAAAGTTGGCAATCTTGAAGAAATTAGTAACTAGTGACTGATCACGTTATTGAACATTTCTTACAAGATCATGCCACCAAAGCTCTAGCTCTCAAGCCACCCTACGCTTCCTCAACTTGTTCATCATGAGCAAACAAGTTTCATTAAATTATATTTATTTTGGTTAATATTATTGTTGTTTAGGAAGGAATGGATTGGGTTCACCACTCTCAATAGCATGTCATTTTTCTCAAGATTGATTTTTCCAAGGCTTATGATCGTATTGAATGGTTGTTTATCCTTGCCATTCTTTGGACATTTGTGTGGTACCAAATTTAATCAATTAAGCCACCAAGAATTTTCTTTCTTGGCTTGAATTAAAATTGAAATTCAAGCTTGCTAATCATGACCAAGAGACTTTTCAATTGTTATTGATTCTATTCCCCTAAAATGCTCCATTAAATTAGGTTTAGGTCTCTTAAACTTGGGCAAAAGGATTGTAAATAGTACCTAGATACAACTTTTTGAAACTATAAGGCTCACAAAGGCTATTTGTGGCCAATCTTCCTATGGTTGATCAATTAAATCATTGGTGGCAACTTTAGTTCTCTATTGGGATTTGGTATCATTGGTTTTGGTGCATTTGGTTGGTAATTTTGGAGCTAAACTTGACCCACTTTATTTGGTGCATTTTTTGTTAAGGCCTTCCTTTGGGTGGTCATTTGGCTTATATGGATATTCCTAATCTTATTGTTTATTCTATGGGTATATGAAGAACCTCAAACACCTTTTTTAGTATTGTCCCAAAACTTAGGAAGCTTGGAAATAGATTCATGATTTCTTTAGCCTTGGCATACCTAGACTTGACATGCTTTTAGGGTGTAAATTCTTTTTTGTATTTGAAAAGATAAAAATAGATCTCTTTTCTCTAGTTGTTCTATTGATGTTCACTTTTCTTTGTACCACTAAAGCCATGATTTGTTCTAATGTGCTTATGTAGATTTAGGTGCAAACTAGTATAGTTGCACTTGAAGTTGCTCATTTTTAGGAGCTATTGGACCATTAAGTGAACACCCCTCACACTATTGATAGATTTATGTTGGACCCCTCCTCCCCTCAAGAGTATTGGTGTGGGCGAAGCTAGCTTGCCAGATGTGATAGTGGTTCTTGCTTATGTGGCTTTCAACCTCCGGTTTTCAAAGATAATGCTACCTATGGTGGCTGGTCCTAGCCTTCTAGATTGCCTTTTGCCTCTTCTCATAAATTGACAAACACCACATAAAGTTCGACCTTCCAAAACTGTTCTCCATCGACTATATGGACGGACTTTGCAGAGTTTAGCTAATGCATTTGTACAAATTCCAAATTTAAAGTATGTGCACACGCCACCTGCTACACAACTGACGAGGTTATATTTTAGCATTGCACAAACAAAACATCAAATCGGAGAGTATTTTTTTATGCTGTCCAAAAGTTCTACTGTCAGTTGACAGAGTGTCTTTAAAATTATTTTGGATTTGACAGTTAAAGAAATTAAATACGAAAATACGGCCATCGAATTAATTCACAACGTCTATATTCGCCAGTTGTGTTTCGTTATTCGAATCCAACAGAATAGGTAATGTGATGCGCTTTGCCAGAGAAATCCGAGTTGTATTTTGAAGGCTGTAAAGAATATGGTTTGGTGCTCAATGTCTGTAATCATTACCTTTTTATTTATTATTATTTATATACAGTTGCCAGTGCTACATTGACCGTTTTTGGGTGGGCGGGCTTTAGGAGCAGGGCTTAAATTTGATGGCTGTATGACCGTATTTAGAGATTTTTGCCGTAAAATACAATCAAAATTTTAAGAAGATTGTATCAGATAAAAGGGGAGATTTTGGATAGACTGTCAAAATTTATATAGAATTATAATGATATATATATTTGATTTATAGATAATTTTACTTACACTAAGATATATCATAATGTTTTAAGGGCACGTTTGAATAGATAACCGTCATTAAAAAATTTGTTGACAGGTAAGGTTGACCATCAAATTTAAGCCTTGTTTAGGATTTAGAAAAAGAGGAAACAATAACAAAGACGCTAAATCTAGTAGAGTTCGGTTAGATTTAGATTAGGCATTAAAAAAAGGTGTCCAATTCAAATCCGACACATGTTAAAATTTAGAGTTTGGTGGTTTTTTTGTACATTACTGTTGTATTTTGTGTAGTGCTTCTATGTTAGTTGCAGCGTTGTTCCCATATTAGTCGGTTTTGTTTAGTATGGTGGTCTTTTTTTGTAATCTCTTTTAGGACAACTTTTGGTTGCCATTCTTTTTGTATTATTATGCATTATTCAATAAAAATTTAAAAAGTTTCATTGATTTCTATAAATAAAAAGTTTACATCATGTTTTTGTATGGAGAAGAGATGATCATGACGTTTATGTTTCTCTGCTTACAAGAGAAGGATATAGTATCTCCCTTTAAAATATAAGGATAATACACAATTTGTCCTTCTACTTTTTCTTATGCTTTGGCCTCTTGTGAGAATATTATTGTAGTGGAACATTTCTTGTTTAAATAAATTTTGGTTAATTAAATAAATATAAATAATTATTTAAAATTAAATAAGAGGATAAATTTATTTAAATTAATTTTAGGAACATGATTGATAAATAAATGACAAACATTAAAAATTAAATAAAAGTATAGATGTATTAGGTTTAGGGAATAATGATAAAATATTATTAATGTCAAGTTGGAATCATCCATCATAGGTACAAAATTTTGTGATCTTAGTTTGAAAGATATTTTGGGCTCTATGTTTTTTTTTTTTTGTGCTTTACATTTATTTCCCTTGGGTTCAGACCCAAGCATCATGATTTTGATTTGATGTATTTGAATGAATCTAACCATGTAGGAATGAACTAACAAAATTTGTGTATGAGATTTGTTCACTTTCATCTTCCTTATGTTTGAATATGTCAAAGAAGAGTTTGTAAACACTTTGAAGAGATTGTTAATTCATTGGGTCAAGTTCTCTTACATCAACCCCTTCAACAAACAAATTTTTGAAGACAACATATGCAAAGATGTGGATGGCCTATATGATTCTAGCGTCCCTTAGAAAAATGAAGTGCCCAATATAGATTTCTCCTTGTTGTCACATTTGATTTTTTTCTATGGTTTTAAGCACAATATCTTTAAATATCAAAACATAATAATACATCAACAAATGTGTGTGAAGTTTGCTCACAACAATTATTGAAAGGAAGTGGAAATTTTAAAATTAGAATTCAAAGATTTTAAATTTTAGGTTCATTTTTGCATTCTCAAGATTGGACTAGATCTATCTTGAGTGGCATGAAACTGAGTTAGGTAGAGAGTGGATGCAGAGAGATAAAGTGCTAATATGGATGGATAAAGTGGAGAATGTGTAGGTTTTGTACAAATGGAGATTAGATAAGGTTGAGCAAGTGTGAATAAGTGTAAATAAGGATAAAATGGATAGGGAAAGGTATCAAGTCATGAACCAAGCATAGCACAAGAGTATGCCCCTTTTCAATATGTAGAGATGTTCCATCAAAATGGACCCAAAAATAAATGGGATTTGGCATGGGTTTGAAATTTTCATAATTATAATTATCTTTACATTAAATTTTCTTTGTTTTACATGTAAACTGAATCTAATCCTAAACTTAGTCTTTGGATAAAACATCTTAGAGATTAATAATTTTGGGGGAGGAATATCTATGATTCATTAGGAGGGAAAATTTTGCCAAAAGGCTCTACTATTTGGAAAGGAATGAAAAATGTAAAAAAAATTAATAAGTAATGATGTTTCTCTGTCATTCAAAATCAAAGAAACACTACTATTTGGGAGGAAACTTGGCCCATCCAAAGATCCAATTAAGGAAATGTTTAATTTTCTTCCTTTCATATATTCTCTCAAAGAAACATGGGGATCTAAATTTTAGGACTATTGGGAGGAGAGAATCGAGGCAAGTTATCCAACTAGAAGATGCAAGTACATTCCCCAATTTAAGGAGATCCCTAACGCCTATAGATGTGAGTTGGTTGGGATCCTCCAAATTTTTATACCTATTTAGAGTAGAGAGGTGGATGTCTTGGGTTGAAACCTAACAAAGAATGATGTATATGGCCAAGGAGACATATGTGAAGCTCACTTGGTCTAAAGAACCTCAAAATTTCAAAGGGAATATGATTTGATATTCAAAGGTGTGGCTCATAGTAAATCTCTTTCTTTGGATATCTTGTCACTCTAAGATTATTAAATGGGAACAACTATAGAAAAAGGATTTCTTGGGTTGTGAAAAAGATGGAGATCATCTCACTCTTTGGGTACCCCTTCATGAATAAAATTCAAGATAAAGTCCTAGATAATTTTTTTCTAAAATAGTCCTTTCAAGATACTCTCAAGGATTCTTTAGTTCTTGGAAGTACCCAATGTCCTTGATTTTTTTTAAAATATAATGGCACATGGTTCCTAGTGTCATTGTTTGGAAGATTTGGTTGGAAAGAAATGATATAATTTTTAATAGTAAGGATAAATCACTAAAAATAATTTGGTAGGAGATCAAAAGCGCATGAATTCAAAGTATGACACATCTCTCCTTAGAAAAATAAAAATAAGTGAACCTAGAGAAATTTTCCATCTCAAGGAATTATTTTGAGATTGGTAAGCTATTTGACTCTTCCAAAATAGGTCAAAAGGTAAGGAGAGAAAAAATGTCTGGAGACCTTTGCCAAGTGGGTGGTTTCAAATTGATTTTTGATGGGATGCAAAAAAATAACCTAGGATTGTTTGGCTATGGAGATTTGTTATGAGATTCAAAAGGTTAGATAGATACACTTGGTATTCTATTTATACATTTTAATTATATCAATATTCCTAATGTGGAATGCCTTTTGTTAGGAGTTAGGTTAGGAATCTATTTTTGCATCCAAAATTTAATCATAGAGGGGGATTCCAAGATTTGATTAATGCATGTTGAATTTCGAAAAAAACAACTCCACAACTCCCAAGGATTAGCTGCAATCAAACACCTGTCACATAAAGAGAGAATAACAAAGCTATGGAGGCCAAGAGCTATTGATCCAAAACATCATAAATCATAATTAATGTGCATTTTAATGATTATATAATAAATAATCTTTATAAAAGGATAATAAACCTAGAAACCATAGGTGAAAATAAAACAAGATCATGACATGTTCCTCATCATATGACATGAGACATAAAAATAACATGACCTAAGTACAAGCTTAAGTAATTAGAGGAAAAGAGACCTAATAATTTAGTAAATAATTAATTAGGAAATACATTTTACTCTAACACTCGCCCTTAAGTGAAACATAGGGAGAAAATCAAAACTCTAAAGATGAATGCATGACGGGTCTTGATAACCAAGGCATGGTGAAGTACCCATGTATAAACAAAAAATCTCTCAAAATAAGAGAAAAGGAGAAAAATCATGTGGGAGAAAACTCCTCTCCAAAAGAGAGAAATACAAGTGAAGCTCTAAGAAACCTTGAAACTAAATGTCCCAAAATAGTAGGAACAAATGATGAACATGAAGAACACCACTGAAAATCTCTCAAAATAAGAGAAAAGGAGAAAAATCATGTGGGAGAAAACTCCTCTCCAAAAGAGAGAAATACAAGTGAAGCTCTAAGAAACCTTGAAACTAAATGTCCCAAAATAGTAGGAACAAATGATGAACATGAAGAACACCACTGAAGCATGTAGAAGCTACAAACACTGTCGAAGAATGACTGCTATAATGCCGAAATAAGAACCTCCTTTAAAATCAGGATGAAGATTAGGATCAAGAAGACAAAAATCTGCATGAGTCCCCCAAACCACACTACTCAACCAATGACTAGATTAGCAAACCGAGACAACAATCTAAAATTTGAAGATACAGATGGCACATAAATCTGCATGAGTGACCCCAACGATACTACTCAACCAATGCATGAAAACTACAAGTCAAAAAATACAGGTACCAATAGTTTGAATAAATTGATCAATTAAAGATGGAAGGTCGCCTCCACAAAATAGGAATACAAGAGTGTCTATATGGTAAATGTCCCATCTCACAAAAATGTATGGGTAACTAATCATTACATCTGCCTAGTACATAGGAACAAAAACTAGAGACATAGCTCACTCCAAATCGAAACCAAGGAAGCATTAGCACCAACAATATGATACCCCCCATAATGCGAAGAAGGGAGAGATATGACAAGTCCACTGAAACTGAATGTTAGAATGTAGTGCATGAAGAAGAACTAGCAACATCAAATGGTGCATGAAGAAGTACCAACAACTAAAAAAGGGTGTGCAAACAAAAGGCACACTCGTATGAAGGTAGACAAGGTTATGATTGTAAATAATAAGCTCACACAACAAACCCCTCATGGAACTTTATGAAATAGTGTGAGTACAATAATGAAATTATATGATGTGCAAGATCCCAATAATACATGTACAATACTGAGGCACTTTATTTCAATATGTTTACATATGAAAAGTGCTTACAATGGAAGCTCACAAAGTCCAAAAAGACCACATCTTGAAAATATAATTCTTTAATAGAAAATGAGGAAATTGATAGCACCATGATCAAGTACACAAAAAAACATCCATTTCTTAAAAAATGGGACCCAAAAATGAGTCTAGATGTAGAAGATATGGCCCACCAAAGTCTCCAAAATGAGGATTGCATAGTAGCAACACTGAGAAAACTAATTTTTGGAAAAAAAATCAGAATCCAAAAATGAAAACCACCTACACTACTATGAAGAGCATGAAATTATGCCCCATTTAAAAAAAAATTGCATTGAAAAGACCACTTTATGGCTTAGATATCACCTTTGGAAGATGAAGTGCATAATTGAAAGGCCCAACAAAGAGGGGTAGGGCTAGTCAAAAAAGGCACCTTCGCCAAATTTGGCAAAAACACCTCCAAATGTGGAGATCTACTAAATTTAGCCTTTGCTAAAAACAATAAAAAAAATTAGCCCCCCTGGCCTAGGTGTTGGTCACACATGCAACCAGGGGCAAGCAAAAGGTTGTTGGGTAGTGGGAAAAAATAATTTTAATTTTTTTTAAAAAAAAAAACTATCATTAAATTTTGTTTTAAAAGTTATAAAATAAAATAAAAATGGTGGGGGCGGGGACAGGGGGTGCAATTAATTTACCCCGTGCCATCCTTATAAAGAGGGTGGTCTTACTGGTCCACCACCTTAGCTACAACCTAGGCTATAGCTAGGGTGGCGGTACTTGTAAGGTACTGTCCCCTGTAAAACGATGAGGCTTGAGGGTACCACGCCCTACGCGGGAATCTTTGGGACCCATCTTTAAAAAAAATAAAATAAAATTTTGAATTAAATATTTTAAAAAATAATATTTTTTTCTACGAATAGACCTACGTTAGGGAGGTCATATGACCTCTCTTAGCAATTTTTTTGCCCCAAATGCTTTTGACACAAATTTTGATGATTTTATAAGCGCTTTTAAGGTTTTTGGGTCTTTTGAGCACAATGACAATGTCTGTTTTGGCTCAAAATGCTCTGAAACTACAACTACCCTTTGGATCTAAAAAAAAAAAGCAACTACTTCAAACCCTTGTAGATCTGGCCTCTGGAGTCCAAATTAGGCCAAACACAAGGAAAATCTAACTTTTTTGATAGCTCTGAATCCAATGAAAGGCTCTATTTTGTTCCAAGATGCACCAAATGATAGCTTAAGACTAAAAATATCTCAAAAAAAAGAGATGGGATTACAGGTTTGGTGCTTTGATACCATGTTGAAGTTGGGAAAAATAAACTCCACAACTCCCAAGGATCACCTGTAATCAAACACCTGTCAGAAAAAAGAGAGAATATAAAAGCTATGGAGGCTAAGAGCTATTGATCCAAAAAAGCATGTGTGTCGCCAAAAAGTGTATACTTTGCTTGATATGGGAATAATTGATGACAAATTGGACTTAATGAGGCCTTGATTTAGTGTTGTGAGGTGTTTACATATTCACACTAGGTCTTGAACCCTTGCAAATTGAATAAAATACATTTATTGATGTCTTGCAAGAGTGTTGTAAGGTGTTGTAACACATCTTCACACTTTTCTAGGACCATAATGTTATAATTCACCTAAATAGCCTTACCAAGACCTATTTCAAAGTGTTGTAAAGAGTTGTAACAATCTTTCACACTTTCCTAGGCTTGTCATCAATATTTACACCTTTCTTATGCTTTAAATGACCCCTTTATGCACTTATAGGGCCTAATTAAGTGTCTTGTTGAAGAAGAACCTGATAAACAACATTTAATACATCTTAATCTCCGACATCCACTCAAAATTTCCCAAGTGGAATAAGTCACCACCTTGGGCGACTTAGTCCCATGTGGCACAAAAATCAAAATTAATTCAAATTTCTTTCGAGTTTTTATTCTTTAAGACCTAAGGTCGGCCTATGATGAGGTATTTTCAGGAATTTAGACATAATTGTGTATAAATAAGGGGTTTTCCCCTCATTTTTCAAGCTCCTAACTCATCTTAAGTCATAACTCATTATCATTCATCACTCATTATGTTCTCAAGTGAATCAAGCTAGGGTTTTATCATTACAAGTCATCAAGATAGCTTCCTAAGACATTCAAGGGCAGATTCTTCATGTTTTGCTACAAAAATTCAAGATCAAACATCATGGCAAGGTAATTAATTCAATTTCATTACATCTTTTCCTCATTTTTGTTTAATTACCTAAAAAGGGGTTTGACCAAGGCAAACCCCCATGCCCTAAAAACATTTTCTCCTTCTCTCTTTGTGTGTTTGTAGATTTAGGCACTTTGAGGGTTTGAAGATCATTGAAGAAATCTCTTTGTTGACCTAGCCAAAATATCAACAAAAAGTCACCTTTAGGTCCAAAAATAAGAGTTTCAAAAGCGGACACCTGTGGGAAACCAAAGTGCAGACCTAGGGCTTCTGTTTCCACTTCTGAATTTTTAGAAATTCAAAAGTGGACTAAGTCGCAACTAGTGGCGACTTAGTCCCACTGAACCTATTTTTCAGAAATTTTTGTTTATTTGGATACCCGTTTGGTTGAAATGGGCTCTAGTGCAGTTTTCCAAAATTTTCCTGAAACTAGACTAAGTCGCCTAGATTGGCACAAGAGTCCCGCCAGGCTTAAAAATCATAATTTCCAAAATTTTAGAGTTGCTTCAAGTCTAAAACACACTTTCAGGTGCACACCTTTTTTCTCACAGCTTTCTAGTTGGTTTTGTTTGCATTTCTAGGTCATTTATCACATGTTTGCATATCACAATGTGTTTTCCAGCACTTTGCATTTCTTAGGTTTTACATAATTAAATCATCTTTCTTTCAGCTTATTGCACTTAGGAAATTACATTTAGACACATTTCATCCCTCATTACATTAATCTTGAGTGTAGACATTAGCATTTTGGTCCATCTCTCTCCTTTTAGGTGAAAAACCTTATAAGAGTTAGAGACCATTAGGGTGCCAAAATCATTGTTTACATTTTGGTGAACTTGAATTTTTAATACCTTCTTTCCTATTTTGGAGTCCTTCATAATCCTAGATCTAGCTCATATTATTCTTGCATTAATATTTGCATTGATTAATTTGCATCTAGGGTTTCAAATTTTTGCATTAGTGAAAGTGCAAATAGGTTGCATTTTTGCATCTCCAATCATTTTATATCATTGAAAAACTATATTTACATGTTAGTTCTACATCATACAGTACATCAATCATCAAAATCCATTCGAAATTCCTGAAAATCCTAAAAAAATCCCTTACTGGGACTAAGTCGCTAGTTTGGTCGACGTAGTCCCTGTTCTAATTTTTCACTGTCTGTTACAGCATCAAAAACCTCATTTTGATGCTTCCTAAGCCTCCTAGTATCATATACTATAAGCCTAGAAAGCTTTAGGATCATTTGTTTTATCCATCTAGCTCAAAAACATCAATTTAGGGTAGTCAATTTTGAAATCATCTCAATTTCAAGCATCATTAAATCTGAAAATGGTTACATTTCTAAAATTTTGTATCACATGGATAAAAGTACTTTTCACTTTTGCATACACAATGTTTTTATTCATAAAACTTTGCATAATTTTGATAAAAGTGCTTTTGATTCTTGCATATACATTGTTTGCATTCTTAAAGTTTTGCATCTGTTGGATAAAAATGTTTTGCATCTTTGGATATACATTGTTTACATTGTTGAAACATTGCATGACATGCTTACAAGTATTTTTCATTTTTGTTCAAACAATGTTAGTACCTTGAATCTTTAGACATGTTAAGAAAAATTTCCACTACCCTCCCTATGGGAGTGTTTTTGTGAAAGAGATTAAAACTTTGGACATTCCTAACAATCATACTTGTTCTTCTCATAATATCTCTCCTCTTGGTGATGAAGATGTTTTAGTAGAAGAATCATTAATGAGAGTTTGGAGAATCCTAGTTGTTTCTCTCCTCTTACCTCTCTTAGTGGACAAGACATTGATGAACACAACAACACAACCATAGAAAATAACATTTGTTCTTCTCCTAGTATCTCTCTTAGTTGTGAAGAAGATACTTTGATGTTAGAAAACACAATCAATGAAGCTCATGAATATCTTCGTTATCCCCCTTCACCTAGCAAAAATCTTCTTGAGCACGAACACTCAACCATTGATCATTCCCTTACTTGCGATGAAGTCCTTTTAGAAGAAACACCCCATGAATGCCACGAACATTTGGCTTGTAGTTCTCCTAAAATATCTCCTCCTAAGGAGAATATCATGGTGTTAGAAAACAACAATAATCGTAATGTTTCTTCCTTAGATAAAAAGGTGACTCTAGATTGCCCTTCATTAGAGATACATCAAACCAAGACCGTTGAGGTTATGAATGCGCAAGTGTCCTGCTACCTGATTTTTAGCTTTCACTAAAATCAGGTAACTTAGTGTTTATTCTTTTGGTGTTTTCGTTTAAACATTAAAAGATACATTATATTCTGCTAAGTTCATCAATGTGCATGAAAGAGAGTGTCAAAACAGATTGCATTTTATTCCAGTGTTGCAATGACAGACAAATAAGAAAGAGAACCAATATGTATTGCAAATGTGATCTTTATTGATAATCATGAGCGTATAAATGTCCCTCACAAGCCAAGGGACTAGCTATCCTAATGCTAGTAAAGAAGAGATCATACACATATGGATAACAAAAGTAAATTGCATATAACATGAAAAGGGACCCGTCATTTCCTGGTGGAATGACGAATCCCGTCGACTTGGCCTCGCATCATCTCGATCCTTCCTGCTGCTTTGTTGCTCTACTTCCGTTTGACACCCTCCTCACTACTCCTAAGTTTCCTACATTGGATAAAAATAGTGTTGTTAGAGCAATGAAAGATGCCTGATCAAAATTATATGCAAAACATCCAAAAACATGTAATCTAATGTCTACAAGCATTAAAATAGCAGCATACCATAAGTGTCCCTGAAAACAAGAAAGGAGTGATCAAACACACCTATGATATGCTTTGTTTATCTAACTGTTTGTTCCTTGTGTAGATTTAGGACAAGTCTTGTTATTGTTTTAATTCAGCTAATTATAGCATGTGGGGTAAATGTGGCTCCCATGAGGGTAGAGCTCAGCATGCTGCCCTCTGATATTTTAAGAGGGATAGGAAATTGAGCAACTTGATCAAATCAAAGATAAACATGCTATTAATGCATTAAATCAATATGGAATCACACCAGTTGATCAACTTTCATTATTAGATTCAAAAGATGCAACACATAATGTGAGCTGTCAAGAAATTCATACTTCATCTTTTCATAATAAATCAATCAATAGGCTGCCATCATGTAAAAAAGAAGGTACATTTTGTTGGATTTGTCTTTCAATCTTCTTAAGTGGATCCATGATCCATTTTATTAAAAGAAGTAAATGATTTTAGAGATGCATCAAGTTCAATTATGCATCTCTTATAATAATGAAGGAGAAATCAAGGCATGCCTGAAGCCATCATGGGGCAGCAAAGAGGATCATTTCAAGACGCTGTCCAACTCATCTCACCTCAATCCTATTGGACAACGACACATCACATAGGGTGTTGAGCTTTCAGGTCACCACCGTAAGTGACATATGTTTGCCCAGTAGGATTAAAGTAAGCGAAATAATAGTGAAAACTGGCATTCATTAAGCATCATGATTTAAGAGATTAAACTCATTTTTGAAGACAAGGCTATGATGCCAAGTGAATATTCAATGACCTTTCAGAGTTGGAAAGGGACAGTTCACAATGATCTAATGCTATAGGACAACAACATGGAAAGTATGCTACAGGGAAACAAGGGAGACCTTTCTTGGACAAAGGAGAGCTATCAAGCATTGTCCAAGCACAATTAGTAAGCCGTGAGAAAACAAGGATCATGTGGGCATGTCATCACACTAAAATGAAGCAGCCATTTACATCAAAATACAGGCATGATGGGGGTAGCAACAATCATATTCCTATGTAGGAATGATGTGACAATGTTAAGAGCATGAAACAATGTCATGGAGACATTACAATAGAAAAAGGAGCAACATGTTCATTTCAGTCATGAAATTGGAAGAAGACATTGCTACAACTACGAAACCATGAGGCAATCCATAAAATTGAGGAGTAGTCTAGAGGACAACCAATATCAAGATCACGATTATAAAAGATTGGTAGAGAGAGGTAAATATCTTTGATAATGCTAATTGCAATGATAGTCAAGGGTTGTATAAATAGAGTTTATATTCTATTATATGTAAAGACTGTGGTATAAAGCACAAGGTGAGAAAGAAAGTGCATGGTTAAGGCCACAATGTAGTTGTTGTCTCAAAATGCAATGCATGAGAAAGAAAAGCACATTGGTGCAAATGAATAATTAAGATGCATTGTATATTTTCATTGTATAAAACAATGAACTATACATTGAGAAATGGAGGAATAGTGTTTTATTGACAAGGACTAATAAGGACAACACCTTTGTGATAATGCTTGGTAACCCGAGTATTGAAATTTTCATAGGTTGTTTGGGATGTAGACAAAGACATCAAATAGTACATTCATCACTATCCTCAATAGGAACAGGTGCATCAAGAGGGAAACAAAGTTATGACAACTCTTATGTCATAAATGTCCTTCAGGGATGGTCATGACATGTAATGTAGAGAGTAATGCATGGCTACAATTAATAGAACAATGGAAATAGTAAAAAAGAAAAGATTATGATAGAGGCATCATTGTCTGCTATGGAGAAACAAAGGCCTTCACAAGAGGCACAAAGGTAATGTTTGAAAGATAGTATACATGATTAGACTGCCATAACAATACACAGTTGAAGCTATTAAGGTATGGAGTACATCAAATGGGGCAAACAAGTGACAAATAGGATTGGTTGTCACAGAGTAGTGCCATAACACTCATGTCAAAGTAAGATTTCATGAGAACATTGAAGGCATTTTGACTTGGGATAAATCTTGAATATATTGAACAACCAAGCTTTCATGAAAGCAGTAATAGCAAGACATGGGAATTCATATGATGAAAGAGAAAATATGTCATTTTCATTTAGCACAAATGTTTATTCTCAAGCATAAGGAGACATCATTAGATGAATGAACATGGCAGTCAAGTCACAACAATCACCTCATGCAAAGGATAAGAAAGTCCCACTTATTGATATCCAATAAGTACTCATCATTCATGACAGTGAGTTGACTAGGGTCACTATAATAAATGATAAATACTTATGCAATGGAATAGAGTATGACAAGACAATTACCTTGAGAAAGCAACCACTTCATGAATGCCAAGAATAGTGTTTCAAAGATGAAGATGGGAATTACCCTCTCAACAAGCATTACAATCACCTTGCTAGATATGTACAATGATAATGAAAGATAGTGCTATGCATCATGAGTAGCCACCAAGCTATAAGAGGGGAAGAGAAATAAATGCAATGGGTACAAGACAGAGGCATCTTTCAGTTTCATCTGTGTTCTTGACCTCCCCAATGAGAGGAAGTGTGTTGCCTTGGGAATTGAAAGGTTCGGTGAAGGAAAGGTAAGGGAGTTTATCTTGAATCTCATTGTAAGACAATGTTTTCATAAGTTTCCAAGTGCCAAAACTCACGGCCATGAGAAACCAGAAAACTGCTAGTGAATACATGAAGATGAAGCATGGAAACACAACCATCATAAAATGAAATAAAAAGGACAACACTCTCTTGTGAAACAGTAGTACCCAGTCTTTACATGAAGAGCATGAATGCAAAGAGAGAAACTAACTTTCAACATTATTCTTGTATGGAAGCTCAAGTTTGAGCTTTATTTGTAGCAAATCTATGTTTTCTTCTCAAAGCCAAGGAACCCATCTGGGTTTATCAAAATCTGCAAATTACAAGAGTTTCAAGGAAGTATGAATGGAGGCCATTCTATAAAAATACTTTTTTCAAAACCCTATTTCTTTACATGGTCGCGGTCAAAAGAGAAACGTTTTTTACAAAAGCAAAAAAACCCAGCTGGGTTTGTTTTCTAAAAATTGCAAACACAAGATTTTTTGAAAGGAATGGATTGAAGTTGTCTTTCAGAAAGGAGTAGAAGAAATACCAAAGAAAACTAGCACCTCCTTCATGGCCACGGCCTGAAGGGTTTTCTCTTCTTCAAAAAGGTGGTTCTTTTCCTCGAAGTTAAGAAATCCACTTGGGGTTTAAATTTTTTTTGTAGATACAAAAGCATTTTTTAAAGATATCATGAACATTTTGAGGCAAACAAAAGAATATGCAAAACTATATATTATTCTCATGGTCGCGGCCTGAATGTTCACTTTCTCTTCACAAAGCAATGAACCCACTTGGGGTTTCTTCATTTAAACTTCAAATACAAAAGAAAATAAACATTTGTTGCTTTATTATCAAGTTGGAGGCTCGAAATGAGCTCTTTTTGCTCAAAAAACCAGAAACAACAACAGAAAAGGGAAGAAACAAAAATGGTCAGAAACATGTCATAGCCGCGACTGTTGAGCTTAAAATGGCATTCAAAAAAGTGATAAGATACAGATTTTTGTGCAAAAAAAACCAATTACCTGTGGTTCACTATGGATTTCTTCAGGAAATTAGCCAAAAAACCATCAGAAATCATGTTCTATGTGCAAGCAATGAAACTCTCATGGCGGTTGAACATTCTGGAGAAAGCTCAATGCTTAAATGAATGTTTTTTTTGGCTTTCTCCCATTCTTTTGTGTTTAGGGTTTGAACCCTTTGGAGGTCGATGGGATTTTTTCCCATTTTTTTAAAAAAATGAACACAATTTAATGTGTTGTGTGGTCTTTAAGGTGAGTTTTACAACTTAGGCAAGTTTTGCCTTCTATTTTCATATTGATTACATATGTCTTGTGTTCTAAAAAATTGCTAATTCCTCCAAGAGGAAACATGTGATATGCCTTCAAAATGTGCCTTCCAAGAAGTGTGGAGTCCTTGATGCCCATATAGGCCGAATTATTGGGCCTTTGTTTTGTCTTTGAAAATTAGGAGAGTGTTGACCAAGTGATTGACCCTCAAGTGCAAAAATGAAAGTGAGTTAGAATTTTCCTTAGAAGGGTTTTATTGTTTACTTAAATGCTTTTACAAGCATTTGATTTATCTTTTGTTTTGCATTTTTATCAAATGTCAAGGCATGATTTAAGTGATTTGTAAATCACTTGTATTTTATGATGCAAATATTGATGGTGGGGCCTCTTTTGCATTCTATTTTGAAATGTAAATTAATTTGTTTAAGTGATGGATTATAAATCACTTAAGCAGATTATTATTGTTTTTAATGCAAATTAGAGTCTTGTGTTTTGAAAACACACATGTAGCATGGGTCAAGGCTGTGGGAGACAAAATCATGACTGGAAAACATGAGGAGGGTGTGTGAGTTGTGCCTTTGACTCCTTTGGAGAGAAATGTGCTATTTTGGAGGTAGTTTTGTCACATTTTTGGTGTGACTATGGTCTTGGCTTGACCTTGGACCATTTGGAAGACTTTTTGGAGTGAATTTAGAAGGTTCTTTTTTGGCCTCAGTGCTGCATCTGACCAAAACCTTCTAGATGGACATGTGTGAGGGGAGTTTGTTGTTTTTTGCTTAAGTAACTTCAATCTTTGTTATTGGAGTGAGTTCTTTCTTTCTAGCACAGTGATAGCTTGGTTTTGGAGTTATTTTTCAGCAGGAGCAATATTGTAACTCAGATGGACTTGTGATATAGTGAGTACTTTGAATCAATGAAAATATAACATTTACCTTCTTATTTCATGTTTTATGGTGTGCTATTAGTGATTGATTAGATTGTTTGTGAAATTTACCTTTCCTTGTAATCTTATCTCATGTTTAAGCATCTATTTAGCAAAAAATGCATTGTTATAGGTTATAAGCTGTGTTAGTCCATGCAAGTGCTGTTAGCTGTGAGATTTTGTTTTCCTTCTAAGAGTCTTGTTAAAAAACCTCCTTATAAATTACGTATGTGAAATACATGTGGAAATGAGTTGTGTGAAGAAG
Source organism: Sequoia sempervirens (assembly GCA_007258455.2). Taxonomy (NCBI): domain Eukaryota; kingdom Viridiplantae; phylum Streptophyta; class Pinopsida; order Cupressales; family Cupressaceae; genus Sequoia; species Sequoia sempervirens. The sequence goes on along the minus strand of VDFB02047397.1, from coordinate 99,428,616 downwards.
GTTTTATGACATTTTTTTGAATGTGATAGGTTGTTTACAAGTCTTAGTTAGTTTTTGGTGTATCACCTTAGGTAGTTTCAGTTAAATGTTCATTTTTATGCATCTTTTACCCCTTTTTTTAGAAATCATTAGTTAGGTGACATAAAAAGGGGAGCTAGCCCATAATCTGGAGGTTTGCTTTCAAATAGGACACTCACAACCTAAAAGCATTCCCATGTTACATCCAAACCTACTGAGTTCTTTCACAGCTTGGCACAAAGGGTGCAAATTTGGATCACTAACATGTCCAGTAGATCCCCCTCGATCAATGGACCTCATACATACCCCGTGGGACATCCTAAGAACCCTCTAATTCTCTACCCACCTTCGCATAATCACCAAACTCAACGCCAACCTAAACTCATCCTTTACCCACCATCACAACAACCTCTACCTCCACCTAAACCCAAGTTTACCCTTTACCCACCTAATCATGATGATGTTGCTCACACACACTACACTAGAAACAATCCATCACCTCAACAACCCACCCCAACACCATTACCTTTTCCTAATCCCATATTGCCTAGTGCTCCTCAATTAAATTCATACATTAGGGAGTATGATCTTGTTGAACAACTTAAGAATACTCCTGCCAAGATATCCCTATGGGATTTAATTCAAAATTCACCTACCTATCACACTATGCTTCAAACGGCCTTGCAACAAGTTCCTATCCCTTCCAATGCGTAATCAAATGACATAGCGGCTATCATTCAAGGATTAAATGTTGATATTGTTTTCAACTAGAGTGAACTCCCCCCTTTGGACATGCAAAAACAAAGTGAAGCTTTCATGAACATTGCTAAATACAATACAATAGGGATAAAGCGAACCCTTATTGACAATGGCTTCGCCCTTAATGTGTGTAGTGTAAACCTCTTGGATAGGCTTCGTGTGGATAAATAAAAAAATCAACCCGATTCTTTATCTATAAAGGGCTTTGACAATGAAGAAAAGAAATTGCTTGGTGTGATCACTTTACCTATTACAGTTGGAGAAGTCACATTGAATACACTAATCCAGGTTATGCCTCATGCTCTTTCATATAACCTTCTTCTAGGTAGGCAATGGATTCATGAAATGAATGGTGTTCCTTCCACTCTTCATAAAAAATTAAAATACATCTACAACAACAAAGTGTGCACAATTGACGTTGATCATGAACCTTATAGTGTCTTGCAACTTGAGAAAAACAAAGAGAACCCCTTGAACACCTTAACACCAACCACACAAGTGGAATCTGTGTAACAAAAAGATAACCAACAACAATTAGATGATAATTGGGGTTCCTTAGAATTCACACCACCACTCATGGATGACCCTTCGAAAGCATCCACCTCAACCACTTTAAACCAAAACATAACCAATTACACAACAACCTTTGATGAACACAACAATGAAAAAACACCCAATTCAAAAGCAATGAAACAACTTTATGGAAAAGGTTATGCACTTCTGCAACAACTTGGCTATAGTGGAAAAGGATGTGGTGCTCATGAACAAGGAATCTGCAACCCTATAAATCCCATCACACAATAAACAACACATGGTCTTGGTTATTGTCCTTTGATAGAAATCGCCAAGCCTTCACTCAACATCAATGCATCTTCGCTTACTGTCAATTTCATCACGCAAACCACTAATGAATTGCATTTGTTAGATTTTACACCCTCCTTTAAAGGAGAAAACAAAATCTCGCAATTTAAAGTCTTGTGTAAGTATGACAACTGATACTAAGCAAGATGTATCCTTGAAACAATCTACATGACCACCTTCTCCCATTGACCAAGAGGGTATCTTGTCAAGACTCCTCCAAGATCATTTGATATCCCTTCCTCCAAGAACTCAAAATATTTTTATTACAAGACTTCATTTTGTACCTATCATAGATTTCACGATCATTCTACTAATGAATGTAATGTTTTGAGTCATAAAATCCATCATTTTCAGGAGTTTGGTCTTCTTCCTTCTGTGGGGGCACCTAATTCCTCTAATTGATACCAATTTTCACTCTAAGCATGCATTTCATTAATCATTTTGGCTCACCTTTGTCCTCTCACCTTTGTCCTTCACTAAGTGGGGGAAAGGGGTTAAGTAGCCTTGTCCTCGTATGTCACTTGTCGTTGCCTCTTTTGACTAGTCGATAACCTTTCATGAACATATAACAACAAGCTTGGGATGTGGACGACATGCCTTAAGTTGGCTCGCATGTGACATACTTCCCTTTTTCATGACACAACTTATTGGAAACATATGACTTGGCACAAGGCTTTCCGAGTAAGCTCTCATGTTCTTCCTTCTTTTACTTTAAAGCAATTATTCACAGTACTGGTGTTCGTAACCACTTTAAAGTGGGGGAATACATCAACACTCACATTTCATTGTAAGATTTATTTCTTCTTGTGATGCATCCTTTTCTTGGTGGAGTCATTAGGCTTGATTCCCTCCAAGAGTGTGATACTTCTTTTAACACATACTCTCTTGGAGATATTAAGCACAATGTACCCTAAGATGAGACCTTGCACGAACTAACCAAAATCCGTTTGAATATTCCTTGCACTATTTTACCATTCACAACAATTGTTACATGGCGACCTTGCATAACAAAACTTGCATGCCTATGGTACTATCCTATTTGTCGATGAGTGTCAAGCATAAGAAGTTTTGCTTACCTCATAGAGTTCAAAAATCATTTTCATTGTGGCACCTTATTAAAGTTATTAGGTGGTATAAACTTGGTATGGTTAAGCGACAAGCCCAACCAATGGCACGATTTTCCCCAAAGCCACCTGTGTGTGTGAGTGCATACCAACCGAGCATATGTTTCTCACCTTTTGGGATTTCTCACCCTGCGGACAACCAAAAATTTCGTGGCCCCAGAGTGAGTATACTTTGGCCTTCTCACCCGACGGACAACCAAGAAGTTCCATCGACCCAGAGTGAGTAGACATTTATCTTTCCAAACAAATAAGCCTAGATCTAATCCACAACGTGTTGGAAAAATGATCAAAGCTTGATCCATCATTTCATTTTTGGTACTTGCCATTGTATGATCATGTATCTTGTCTTGCTGCAAATCATTCACCTTATGTGTGTCCTCTTGCACTTATATTGGTTTGACTTAGGATCTTGGATCTTGGGGGCTTGCACAACCTCCTTTTATCTTTTTCATCCACGTTGGTAGAATTGGACTCCTCTTGAATGGCTACTTTAGTGTGAGTTTGAAGCAAGTTCATCCTCTCACTAAAGTGGGGGCTTAATGTGTCGCCAAAAAGTGTATACTTTGCTTGATATGGGAATAATTGATGACAAATTGGACTTAACAAGGCCTTGATTTAGTGTTGTGAGGTGTTTACATATTCACACTAGGTCTTGAACCCTTGAAAATTGAATAAAATACATTTATTGATGTCTTGCAAGAGTGTTGTAAGGTGTTGTAACACATCTTCACACTTTTCTAGGACCATAATGTTATAATTCACCTAAATAGCCTTACCAAGACCTATTTCAAAGTGTTGTAAAGAGTTTTAACAATATTTCACACTTTCCTAGGCTTGTCATCAATATTTACACCTTTCTTATGCTTTAAATGACCCCTTTATGCACTTATAGGGCCTAATTAAGTGTCTTGTTGAAGAACCCGATAAACAACATTTAATACATCTTAATCTTCGACATCCACTCAAAATTTCCCAGGTGGACTAAGTCACCACCTTGGGCGACTTAGTCCCATGTGGCACAAAAATCAAAATTAATTCAAATTTCTTTCAAGTTTTTATTCTTTAAGACCTATGGTCGGCCTATGATGAGGTATTTTCGGGAATTTAGACATAATTGTGTATAAATAAGGGGTTTTCCCCTCATTTTTCAAGAGCTCCTAACTCATCTTAAGTCATAACTCATTATCATTCATCACTCATCATGTTCTCAAGTGAATCAAGCTAGGGTTTTATCATTACAAGTCATCAAGATAGCTTCCTAAGACATTCAAGGGCATATTCTTCATGTTTTGCTACAAAAATTCAAGATCAAACATCATGGCAAGGTAATTAATTCAATTTCATTACATCTTTTCCTCATTTTCTTTTAATTACCTAAAAAGGGGTTTGACCAAGGCAAACCCCCATGCCCTAAAAATTAACATTTTCTCCTTCTCTCTTTGTGTGTTTGTAGATTTAGGCACTTTGAGGGTTTGAAGATCATCGAAGATTAGGTTGAAGACTCATTGAAGACATATCTTTGTTGACCTAGCCAAAATATCAACAAAAATTCACCTTCAGGCCCAAAAAACAGAGTTTCAAAAGCGAACACTTATGGGAAACTAGAGTGCAGACCTAGGGCTTCTGTTTCCACTTCCGAATTTTTAGAAATTCAAAAGTGGACTAAGTCGCCTTTAGTGGTGACTTAGTCCCACCAAACCTATTTTTCAGAATTTTTTTAAGATTTGGATACCCATTTGGTTGAAACGGGCTCCAGTGCAGTTTTCCAAAATTTTCCCAAAACTAGACTAAGTTGCCCAGATTGGCACAAGTGTCTTGTCAGGCTTAAAAATTAGAATTTCAAGAATTTCAAAGTTGCGTCAAGTCTACAACACACTTTCAGGTGCACACCTTTTGTCTCACATATTTCTAGTTGGTTTTGATTGCATTTCTAGGTCATTTATCACATGTTTGCATATCACGATGTGTTTTACGACACTTTGAATTTCTTAGGTTTTACATCATTAAATCATCTTTCTTTCAGCTTATTGCACTCAGGACATTACATTTAGACACATTTCATCCCTAATTACATTAATCTCGAGTGTAGACATTAGCATTTTGGCCCATCTCTCTCCTTTTAGGTGAAAAACTCTAGAAGAGTTAGAGACCATTAGGGTGCCAAAATCATTGTTTACAACATGAACCACAATTAATGTGCATCTTAATAATTATACAATAAAGAATCCTTATAAAAGGATAATAAACCAAGAAACCCTAGGTGAGGATCAAACAAGATCATGACATGTTCCCTCATCCTATGACATGAGACATTAAAATAACATGATCTAAGTAAGCTTAAGTAATTAGAGGAAAAGTGACCTAATAATTAAGTAAATAATTAATTAGGAAATACCTTTTAGTTTAACAATGCAAAGGTCAAAATGTTATTCAAATTGCTTAATTTTTTTTTCTATATATCATGCGATAAAAGAGAAGAGAATAAGTTGGGGAAAGAGTACACATAAACAAGAATTTTGTTCCTCTTCAAGATATTATTAATGTAAATACAATAGATTTATTCCTTCCCCAATAATTATTCAATATAAATCTTAAATCACCCCATAGTGATGATTTTAGAAAGATAATTAACTTACATACATCTCAAATGTCCTTGTTGGAAGTGTGGTACCTATGATGAAAGTGGTGTTTTTCTTTCTCTGACTATCCTTTTTGGAAGATGTCTCCCAAATTTAATAGAGCTATGGATGGCATTGTGGTTTTTTATTGTATCCTTGATTGAGGAACATGCCTTATGAAATTGTGGATTATTTTAGTTGCATCCTCTACAAAATATTTATTTCCATTGACATCGCACACATTTTGGCTTTGAAGTGGTTATACATCACTATGATGTTTCCTTTAGGAGTGAGTCATTGGAATTTTCTAAACAACTTAAGTGAGGATGATAATTTTTGTGTGGTTTCCTCATTTTATAGCATCACTCTTAGTTGGTTGCATTCTTTAGAAACAATGATGAGGGAGATATGGCCATTTTATACAATTTTCTTAGTTCTCTTCACCACTCTTGACTAATAATTATCATTTCTTTTCACGACATGGAGTCTCCTCCATGCCTTATATACCCATCCTAGATTTATTTTTTGGTTTTTTATTTATTATATAATATCCATTTTCTTCTATAGATTGATGAATGAAATGATGGTTCCTTTGTGGTATTTGGCTATGTTTATTGCTTGTTTTCAATGTTTATTTGGCTAGATTTTATTTAGGTTAGTTACCCATACTTTGCATCTTGTATCTAGCTTAGGGAGCTTTGTTTTGTGTTGATATATTATCTCATCTCTCTCTCTCACAAAGCCTAATAAGGCATTGAGATCTAATAAATTACAATGGATATAGACGAGAATATCCCTCCTTTGTAGTTGCTCCCTCATAGTGATTTAATCCTTCCTTCAAATTATTCATGTTGTTATATAGAGCCTAATTAGACTTAGAGGTTAAATTTTTCCCTTTTATTGGCGTGATTTCCCCCCAAATTATTTAATGGGGGTTTGGGGGAAACACCCCCAAGACGGGGTCTATTGGCCAAGATAAAAAACCCTATTTTGTAACTGACATAAGTCTTGATAAAATGACTAAGGGTTAGGGTTTTCATTGATATTGTATTGTAGCATTTGCAGTGGTATTTAGTTGCAAGGATTGCTGGTTGTAATCAGTTCAATTTGTTGGATAATAATATTGGACTCTTTGTTGGTGGGTGTAGCCCGAGTTTGGGTGAACCGCGTTAAAAATTGTCTCTCGCTATTATTATTTCTATGTTTTTCATTCCTTTATTTAATCTTTTTTTGCATTTAATTGATATTTTTTGCATGCAATTCCTAACACTTCATAGGGTCATATGAATGACGGTATGCATGATTTTCAAACATGTATACCAAAATTCTATGATAAAAGGGACCAAAAATCATGTGGTAGATCCTTCACATAGGAGGCAGAATGGACTGGTTTATATGCAAATAACCATCTCCATGAAAGGAAAGAGAAAGGTTGAGGTGGAAGAAAGTTCTTCTAGAAAAATAATACACTTAGGAATTTACTCTTTTCGATTCAATGCTCTTCAACCTCCTTAGTATATATGGATATTTAGTCTCATATCAATAATTTTCAAGAGTCTCTTAGGTATCTATGTAATATCTCAAGAAAATTGTCACAATTGGAAATGGTTTTGTGCAAGAAATTTATTTTGAGCATTTTCATCTACAATATCTCATTTGTTTGATCCAAGATTTTATGGTTAAAGTTTAAAGTTACTCCACCATGTTCACATTTGTCACTTGAAAAAATAAATTGAGTCATGGATGAGAAAATGGAAACACTTTGTGCCCTTGCAACAAATGCTTTTGAGCTTTAGGAGACTCAATGCAATTTTGATTTAGTGGTTCAAGTTACTCTCTAGTAAATTAAATTAATGCTTGGCTTCATCAAAGGGTTACTGACTTAAATAGTCATAATATGAATGTGACTATTAAGCAAGACGAAGAGTCAAACTATGAATCTTACAAATTTTTTGTTCTTTATGCTCTCTTTTTTCTCTATTTTTATGCTTCTTTATATTAGGACTGGGGCCTCTTATTCCTTTTTGAATAAAATATTTAACTTTATCCAAAAAAAGAAATAACAAAACTATGCAAAAATAGGGTTAAAAGATGACACACAATATTTCAATGACTTTTCCTTAGTCAATTTGGACATGAATGTTGCCACCCCTCATTAGCACACTACTCTATAATTCCATCATATCAAAATTTAAGTAACAATTAGAGCTCTAAATGTTTTGATCTCCCAAGATATTGGCTACAAATAAAAGTGAAATCTTACTATTTACTCTCCCTTATATGGATAGGTAAAAAAATATAGACTAAGTCCTATGAGCTCCATTCTCAAGCCATCACATATATGGATGAGGATATATATTATTCTTAGTGACACATAACTTGCATGCACTTTGGCTTGTTTTTCACATACAACATTTGCATTTATTATTTCCCTATTTCTTATGTTGACATTTTTTGTCCTATGATCCATGTAAGAATTGGCTATGAAGGTAGCCACCCAAGATCTAGAGGCTTAATAGAAAGCACAAGCATAAGAGAGATAGAAACAATATGACAAGAATAAACTGTATTCTGTCAATGATGCAAAATAGAATGAGCAAAAGTACATAGGAGACCCCTTGGTTATATAGCCAAGGTGCGTACATAGAAGGGAAAAAGATTATGACAAGTGTCATAATCTTATGACATGAGACAACTGTGAAAATCTGTCACTCCACCTAAAGTGGAAAAGTGATAATGTGATAATCACCATAAATGGTGGATCACCCGCAAAAGGTGGAGAGGTAATCACATGATATGTCCACGAAAGGTGGATGTGATAAAGTAATAACATGATAAGTCCACCAAAAGTGGAAATGCTCCAACTACCTCCTATGTGGTCCCTAAGTAAACTTAACTAAGATGTAATCATGGCCTAGGACAAGGTACAACACTTTTAATTACACCAACACCCCCCCTTAAGTGCAACTTAGGGAGAATGTACACAAAAGCAAACAATGCAAGATGGGTCCCGAAAACTAGGCCATGTTAGGTACCCATGTACAAATGCAATGCAATCTCTCATAAAGCAGAGAAAAGGAGAAAACCACGTGGGAAAAAACTCCTCCCCAAAAGAGAGATGAAACAAAATAAAACTACACTAAAAAAGATGAGAAAGGAAAAACCTCGAGTGAGAAAAAAATCCCCCCCCCTAAAAGAGAAAATGAAGAAGGTCAAGTGACCTCCTCAGATGAAACATCTCGCACCCCAAAGAGAGCTCACAAATGGCGATATATACTCTTAGTGAAGGGTTTGATGAAGATATCTGCAACCTACTGTGTTGTAGGACAATACTACAAATCAATGACCTGCTCCTGTATCAACTCCCTGATGTAGTGCATATGAATCTCGATGTGTTTGGTCCTCTGATGGTGAACTCGATTCTTCAAGATCTAGATGGCACTCTGATTGTCACAATGAATGACTGTAGGATGTGGAATAGTGAAGCCAAATTCAGTGAGAATATTCTGAAGCCAAATAGCCTTAGTAGCAGCATTAACAACCCCTTGATACTCAACCTCAGTTGAAGAAAGAGCAATAGCATGTTGTTTCTTACTCTGCCAATAAATGGGGCCAGAACCAAGATGAAAGCTATATCCAAAAGTGGACTTACGATCATCAAGATCACCAACCCAATTAGATTTTGTATATCCCACCAAGGTAAGTCATGTACCTGCTGCATAGTGAATCCGACGATGATGTCTACCCTGTATGTAATGCAAGATGCGTTTGGCTGCTTTCCAATGGAGCTCATGTGGTTCCTGCATAAAGCATGAAACCATGCCAACTGCAAAGGAGATATCAGGGCATGTGTGAGTCAAGTAAATGAGACTCCCAACAAGCTAACAATATAGAGTGGCATCAACAAGTGGAGTAGAACACTTAGCCTCAAGCTTGACTCCTGAAAGAAAGGGAGTCAGAGCAGGCTTATAATCAACCATGTGAAATCGAGCTAGAAGATCAAGAGCATACTTGGGCTGAAAAAGAGAGATCCGAGAAGTTGACTGTGTGATCTCAATCCCAAGAAAATAGTGCAAAAGGCCCAAGTCAGTCATAGCAAATCTATCCTGCAAAGCAGATTTGACACTACCAATGATGGATGAGGCACTCCCTATAATTATCAGGTCATCAACATAGAGAAAAAATAGCAAATGAGAGTCATCCTGTCGCAAGATGTAGACATTCAGATATGAATAACACCTGGTGAATTCTGCTGAGAGAAGAAAGGAATCCATCTTGGCATACCAAGCCCTAGGGGCCTATTTGAGGCCATATATAGACTTCCTCAATCTACAAACCAAAGAAGAATCCTATATAAATCCTTGTGGTTGCTCCATGTAAATCTCCTCATGAAGATCCCCGTGAAGAAATGCACTCTTCACATCCATATGATGTATAGCCAAACCATGAGCTGTAACAATAGCAAGTGTTAAGCGAATGTAGTTCATCTTAGCAATGGGTGCAAAGGTCTTTGTATAATCAACACTCGAAACCTGTGAGAAACCTTTTACCACAAGCCGAGCCTTGTATTTATCCACACTTCCATCCGTTGCATACTTGGTTTGATAGATCCACTTACATTGAACCATCTTTCTCCCCTTAGGGAGTGGAACTAAATCCCATGTGTTGTTCCTCATCAAGGAACTATACTCTTCCTCCATTACTGAATCCCACTTTGGAACTCTTGATGCTTCCTTGAAGGACTGTGGATCGAAAGCACTAGTAATAAAAGCATGTGGAAAATCCTGATGTTGTGACCAAGTCCTTTGAGTGTCTAAAGGATCCCCAACAAGAGAACCTGTTGACTCAAGAGTCTGTCAAGCCCAATGAGGTCTAATAGGAGATGAAGGATGAGACTCCTCAACTATAAGTGGACCCTACAAAGGCGTGATCCTACAAGTAAGAGTTGAGGGAGAATCATCATCTGAGTCACTATCATCTCTTTCCACTATGAAGGAAGGAAGAGGAGGATTAGAGGCCAAGCTAGGGGAGCTTTCCTCAAAGTGAACACTGCTCTCAATGAATAGATCATGTGTCTCTAGATCCAAAAGTCTATATGCCTTAACACCTTTAGGATATCCAATAAAGATGCAAGGCCTACTCTGTGGCTCAAATGCCTTGCGATTCTTTGGAGGTATGCATGCCCAAGCTGGACAACCAAAAAATATGAAGTGTCACAACCGGTTTTCTACCACACCAAGCCTCAAAAGGAGTCATACCCTTCAAAGCCTTATGGGGAGCCCGATTTTGGATTTGTGTGGCACAACTGATAGCTTCTTCCCAAAATTGAGGACCAAGAGAACGAGCATGAATCATGCAGCCAACCATCTCCTTAAGGGTCCTATTCTTCCTTTGAACAACACCATTTTGTTGTGGAGTGTAGGCAACTAAATGCTGAAGATCAATCCCCTCAAGAGTACAAAATTCCTCAAGTCTATTGTTCACATATTCCCTTCCATTATCTATTCAAAGAATATTGACTTGCTTCCCTGATTTCTTCTCAACATGAGCCTTGAAGGCTAGAAATCTATCAAACACTTCACTCTTGTGAACAAGAAAATAGACCCATGTGAAGCAGGAGTAGTCATCAATGAAGGCGAGGACATAGCGAGCCTTGCTAAATGATGGCACTGGAAATGGACCTACTACATCACTGTGAACCAATTGAAGAACTTCCAAAGCTCTCCAAGACTTCCCTTTGTCAAACTTCTCTTCTAGATGCTTACCCAAGGAACAACCTGAACATACACCTTTGAAAAATCTGATTTGAGGGAGTCCTGTAACCATATCCTTGGAGCTAATCTGCTGAAGATAGCGGTAATTGAGATGTCCAAATCGCTCATGCCATAGCTACTTTTTGAATTTGAATGAGTGAGCAAGGCTGTAGAAGGAGACTTAGGCACAAAGTGTGAGAATGAGTAAAGCTGTGTTGTGATTGGCTTGTCCCACTGCAACCAAGGCATCATCCTTAAGTTCTTTGACCACAACTGAATCTGGTAGAAACTCAACTTTATTCCCATCTCCAAACTGAGTGATCTAGTAGACTGAAAGAAGATTGGTGCTCAAGTTAGGAACATAGAGAACATTCTCAAATGTTCCATTATCCATGATAACCAAACCTTTGCCTTCAACTTCCACTTGAGTATCATCTCCTATGAAGATGTGAGGTACCTTAGATGGCTCCAAAGAAGAAAACTGCTCCCTTGTAGAACCCATGTGATGAGTGGCACCTGAGTCAAGTATCCATTGCTATGAAGAACCTATAGTAGCCAAAAATGCTTTCCCTTTTCCTTTTGATTGTGAGGAAGTGGAAGTAGATGAATCCTTCTTCTTGTACGTGGATGAAAAATTGATGTTGTTCTTCTTGATGATGTTTTTCAACTCATCAATTTTCTTGGTGTGGTAATGATTCTCATCATGAAAAACTCTCTTGCAATATGAACAAGTTGGTCTCTCCCTCTTGCATGAATTTCCCTTCTTGGGAGAAGATGAATAATTCCCTTATTGTGGAGAGGATGATTGTGCTTTATCTTGTTGTGTCTTTGGCTTAGACTGCTTCTGCTTCTTGTTAGAACCCTTTCCTTGAGTCCCTTGATTCCCTTGATTAGCCACCAAGCTCTAGACTTTGAAGACTGGAGAACCCCCATGCTTATCAACTTTGCTTGCTCTAACATCAACATTTCTATGAATGCATCAAATGAATGCATAGTGAAAGAACTACCCACTGTCAAGCAATGGGTTTGGAAGCTAGAAACAAATGCTGCATATTCTGATAGAAGCTTTCCCAACAAATTGTAGACCAACTATGCATCCTTCTTGTCAATGCCACAATCCTTAAGTTGTGCCCTTAGCTCATTTTCCTTAGTGACATAGTCTTGTATTGTATCAAAATTATTGGGATAGATAACATTGTGAGATCATTGTCAAGCTGATAACCTCCAATCCCATCAACTTGGCCATACAATTGACCAAACTTTTCCCAAGCCTCTTTGATTGTTTTACACTTTTCAATTTGAAAGATGAGGTCTTTTGATACATATTTCATCAAGGTTCCAAGAGCCATAGTGTTTTTAGTGAGCCAATCCATATGAGCAATAGAATCAACTTTAGGATCAGATGGTGCAACAACAGTTCTATCAATATAATGAATTAATCCTTTTTCCATTAACTTAATCCAAGCATCAATTTTCCAAGAAGCATAATTATGTGGAGTTAACAAAGGAAACTTAGGAGAACCCATAGCAACAAAAATGAAAGAGAAAAAGATAGAGAGAGAGGCACAATCACACAAGACAACCTCTCAAATTCACTCAATCAAAGAACCCCCCCCCGCCAAAACAAAGATGATTTGGCACTTTATACTTAGTGCGTGTACAATGGCCACTTGCAAGCCAAGCAAAGTTGTCTTCTAATTTTCAATGTTTTACAACTGCCTTTAGTAGGCTACAATAGACTCAAATGACTGATACAAAAGACCAAACTGAGATCTTAACTTTACAAATGCCAAAATAGGCCAAAAATGACCAAGTGCTGAAAGTACAATTTCTGATCACAATCACTACAAAATGATAGCACCACTGTGAAGTTCAGAAAAAATCATGCACTTTAAAAAAAAAATGGCACATGAAAAGGAGTTTGTATGAGCCTGAACAAAGCCCCATAATAATGCAGAGGTGACTTTAAATTTTCAATTACAGTCCAATTAAGATACACTTGAAATAAATAATAGAAACAAAGAAATGAACATACACACATGAACACCAGATTTATGTGGGAAAACCCTTACGGGAGAAAAACCCACCACACCAAGAAAAACCCCTTTATATTACAGTAAAAAAATTACATACAGAGTATGAGCTTCACTCTCTGATGTCAATTTACAATAGCATAAATCCTATATCAACCTTGTACATAACATTCAAGTTACAATGCTCTCAGAATTGAATTCACACTGATCACACATCGAACTCTTCATCCAACTGTTACCCAACTGTTCGCTCAAAAAATCACCATCTTCAATCTCTGAGTATATCCATGTCATCCATGGTCTGTTGATCTTCCTCACAGGAATGGCCTCAATAGTCCAACTGCTAGCGGTTCCCATTCTACTTCTCTGATTGGTCGAAGACACACC